>JAJLRJ010000006.1:35256560-35706560 GCA_024195265.1 Dendrophyllia cribrosa | reverse complement strand
CGAAAAGTCCTGCCAAAGATTATCAACAATGACCAAACGGGTTTTCTAAAAAGTCGCTTTATTGGGGAAAACATCAGACTTATAGAGAGCATAATAAATTACACAGATAATGAGCAAATACCGGGTCTTTTACTGTTCATTGACTTCGAAAAAGCTTTCGATAGTATAGAATGGTCCTTTATAGAGAAAACCCTTAAATATTATAACTTCGGAGCTTCTCTGGTATCTTGGATAAAAATATTCTATACGGATATCAGCAGTTGTATCCAGAACAACGGTTGGTCCTCAGATTTCTTTAGCTTAGGTCGCGGAGTGAGACAGGGATGCCCGCTCTCCCCATATTTGTTTATCTTATGTGCCGAAATACTAGGTAACGCGATAAGGAATGACAAAGAGATCCGTGGAATCAAGGTCCTTGGCACTGAGTGCAAACTATCTCAATACGCTGATGACACGACTATGATTTTAGATGGTTCAGAATCTTCCTTTTCAAGATCCCTATACTTACTAGATGCCTTTGCTTCCATATCTGGTCTTAAAGTTAATTATGACAAAACTGAAGCCCTCTGGATCGGATCATCTAAAAGTTCGGACATCACTTTCCCTTCAATAAAACCTATAACATGGGCTGAAACAAAGGTCTACGCCTTGGGAGTTTGGTTTTCCACGTTGGAAGATAAGTCTCTTGATGTTAACTTAAGCGAGAAAATCGAAAAAATTCGCAGCATTTTGAATAATTGGTCAGCAAGAAGACTAACCCTCTTGGGTAAAATTACAATCATAAAAACCATGGCCGTGTCACAATTGGTTTATGTTTTGTCTTCTCTTCCAACGCCCTCGGGTGCACTTAAAGAAGTCAATTCCTTATTGTATGATTTCTTATGGGATGGAAAAGGCGACAAAGTTAAAAGGACAGAAATGATAAACAATTACGAGAAAGGAGGACTAAAGATGATTGATGTTCAAAGTTTCAATGAATCTCTTAAAATGAAATGGATACAAGGGTATTTAAATGAAGATAATAAAGGGAAATGGAAACTTTTTTTTGATCACTACTTATTGAAGCACGGAGGCAGGCTTTTGTTTCAAAGTAATCTAAAACAACAGGATACTTCACAGCTTAATCTAAAGGACCCTTTTTTAAATGAGATTGTAGAATATTGGACCAATTTCAACTTCAGTGCTGAGAACCTTCAGTTTGCTTCCACGTGTATTTGGCATAATTCGCTCATTAAAATAGAGAACCAACCTTTTTTTTTACAAATCATGGTTTTATGCGGGGGTAAAGGAGATTAGAGATTTGCTAGATAATGATCAGAATTTTTTAAGTTATAATGCATTTATAGACAAATACAACATTAAAACCAACTATTTGGAGTATTACAAAGTAGTATCAGCTATAAAGTACTACAGGAAAAAATACTCCCCAGTTCACAATAGCCCTGCCCAAAAAGACTCCGCTGAGAACTTTCTGTCTAACTCAAAAGTGTGCAAAAAATTCTATCAACATCTTGTAAATAAAAGGGCTTCCATACCTTCAAAGAGTCAGGGAAAATGGTTGGCGGAAGAGGAAATATTTGGTAATTCTACTGTAGCGGTTAATTGGAAAAACACCTATTACTTACCATTTTTATGTACAATAGAAACAAAACTTAGAGTGTTCCAATTTAAACTGCTTCATAGAAGAATAGCTATGAATGATTTTCTTTGCAAGATAGGTATAAAACAAGTGGATTCCTGCTCATTCTGCAAAGAAACACCAGAAACCCTTGTTCATCTGTTTTGGAATTGTAAACATACCCAAACCTTTTGGAAAAATATGTCAAAGTGGATAACTCAAAACTTTACTGGAATGGAGGACTCTTCATTCTCCCCATCTTTTTGTCTTGGTTTAATTGACGACATAAAAGATTTGCTCTTCCACCACTTACTTCTTATAGCTAGACATTATATATACACATGCAAACTTGGGAATACCTTACCTGAGCTGCAGGTATATATACAATTACTTAAGAACTCTATGGAACTTGAAAAACAAATTGCGTTTGACAACAACACCATAAACTCCTTTCAAAAGAAGTGGTCTCGCTTTAAGAAAAACCCCTCACAAAATGAGACGACATAATTACCATTGTAGTATTGTGGCAAAGCAATGTATAACGTACTTGAAGTGGATAGCTTTTAGTTCTCTGTATGTGCTCTTTCTATATATATATATATATATTTACTATTTCACTTATAACTGAGTGTTCATTAAATTATGTTATGTTAATTATAAGTATTGCATTAAATGTATGTAACACTACGCATGTATGTGGAAATATTAATAAAAAAGACGTTGCATTAAAAAAAAGTATCGTATTGTAAGTAGCGCAAGTATCGTATTGTAAGTAGTGTAAGTATCATATTGTAAGTAGTGTAAGTATCATATTGTAAGTAGTGTAAATATCGTATTGTAAGTAGTGTAAATATCGTATTGTAAGTAGTGTAAGTATCGTATTGTAAGTAGTGTAAGTATCGTATTGTAAGTAGTGTAAATATCGTATTGTAAGTAGTGTAAATATCGTATTGTAAGTAGTGTAAATATCGTATTGTAAGTAGTGTAAGTATCGTATTGTAAGTAGTGTAAGTATCGTATTGTAAGTAGTGTAAATATCGTATTGTAAGTAGTGTAAGTATCATATTGTAAGTAGTGTAAATATCATATTGTAAGTAGTTTAAGTATCGTATTGTAAGTAGTATATGTAGTAATAAAACCTTATTTAAAAAAAAAAAAAAAAAAAAATAATAATAATAGCCAATCAGAGCCAGTGGATTTCGATCCTACCGTGACGTCATCACTAATATAAATACTGCAATCTCCATCGCGCGCGCGAGGTCATTCAGATGTGTTGTGATCAGAGAGTGAACTTGTGGAGAGATGTTGAATACAGCGAAGAATAAAGCTAAAAAGGATCCAAAGAAGAAAAAGAAAGATGCAACCCGTACCATCCAAGGTTGCGAGCCGCGTGACTGCACCGTCAAAGGCATTCAATCGTCTCCAAAAGACAACCCGAAGACTGTTGCAACCACTAACTTAACCGTTAGTGGTCAACCGCCAGCGCCTCCACCATCGTCTTCAACCATGTGCACTGAGGTCACTGAGAGCGCTGATGGTCAACCGCCTCCACAATCGTCTTCAACCATGTGCACACAGAGCGCTGGTGGTCAATCGCCCCCACAATCGTCTCAGAGCGCTGTTCAACCGCCCCCACAATCGTCTCAGAGCGCTGGTGGTCAACTTCCCCCGGAATTTTCTTCAACCATGTGCACTCAGAGCGCTGGTGGTCAACCGCCTGCAAGACCCTCGCCTTCGAACACTGGAGCTTCCCTTCCGAGAAGTCCTGAAAGTCCACATATCATTGCTTACGTTCACAATCTCTCTCCGCTCAAGCGTAACAAACGGAACACAATAGATTACACAACTTTAACCTTGCAAACGGATGCCACTACAACCAGCTCTCTGTTACTCGAAGACAAAACGAAAGCTTCTACACGAGCACGAGACAAAAAGAGCACCCATAAAGATAACACGCTTCACGAAATCCGCGGACAAAACTAAAATAGTAATCAACGACAAAACCTTGCTCGCCAAACCAGATGACATGGACTACACGTTCCAATATTACGACGACGCGGATCAACCTGTAACACCGCTCACTGACCTCTTGAACGACGATGCTTCTAAAGAGGATAATATCACCGTCTGCGCCAAAGTTGTGAAAGTCTCTGATCCTAAGAATGTCGTCACACAACATTCCAGGGGTAACAAAGTTTCAGAGGTGATGCTTCTGGATACAACAGGAACTATGACGTTAGATTTGTGGAATGAGCAAATTGCTCAAGTGCAGATTGACAGTGTGTATCGATTCACATCATTATCCACCAGTTACTGGAATAATTCTAAGAAGTTGTCTTCCACCATAAACACGGCCATCAAGCAAATCTTTCAACCTGATCTGTGTTCCCTTCAATTCAATGAAAGCGATGATACAGGCCTGCAAAACGAACATACCATCATTGTTCCAGAGATTAGCACAGTTGAAGAAGTTCAAAGGTACAAATCATGTTGTAATTGTAATAAGCGCATTATTCAACCAGATGACATTACAGTTAAATGTAGCTACTGCTCTCATACGATGAGAGCCTCTAGTTGTCCCACAAAGCTGTTTGTTAATGTAAACCTCGAAGTCGCTGATCAGAAGAAAACATTTACTATTTTCGATGATGTCTTGAAATCCACTCTTGGCGAGTTGAACTTTGATACTATTGCACAACAACTTTTGTTGCTACAAAACATGTCCATGACGATTAACACCAAGAATGTAATTACCAAAATCGTGTTGTAATAAGCGTATTATTCAACCAGAATTCGTTACAGTTAAATGTAGCTACTGCTCTCATTTGAAATTGTAATAAGCACATTGTCTAACCAGAATCATGATTACAGTTAAATGTAGCTACTGCTCTCATATGAAGAGAGCCTCTAGTTGTCCCATGAAGCTGTTTGATAACGTAAATGTAGAAGTCTCTGATCCAAAGTTCTTTTAGAGTTAAGTTGGCCAAGTAACCATGTGCATATGGTTGTTTACTGAAACGACAATAGGTTCATTTTTCATAACACCAAAGTTTTTCATGTTGAGTTAAATTTGCCAAGTAATCATAATGTATATGGTTGTTTTCTTATTAATTGACAATATGTTCGTTTTTCATAACACCAAAGTTTTTCGTATTGAGTTAAGTTGGCCAAGTAACCATATGCATATGGTCGTTTGCTTCGTAATTGACAATAGGTTCATTTTTAATGACTCCAAAGTTTTTCGTGTTGAATCAAGTTGGCCAAGTAACCATATGCATACAGTTGTTTTAACTTCGTAATTGACAATAGGTTCGTTTTCAATGACACCAAAGTTTTTCATGTTGAGTTAATAGTTTCGTTTTTTTTATGGAGAAAGTAATAGGCCTTATCACGGTTTTTGACACCATCTTGACGAGTAGCCAAAGCAGCAGGAATTACAGTGTTTATATAATAACTTCTTCTAAAATTGAATATTTCACATCAAAACTTAAAATACTAGGTAGAAGATTGTATTCACTAAGTTTTAAGGATGTAACTTTGCTAGAAGTCACTCAGTTAATTTTTGTCATTTTCCATACATTCGTCTGTAAATTAAGCCGCAGTTTGGGGGAAAAAATGTACAGACAAATGTATCGAGAATCACAAAAATTAACTGAGGGACTTCTAGCAAAGCTACATCCCTCGAACTTGGTGAATACAATCTTCTACCTAGTATTAAAAAGTTTAATTCACAAATTGTGAAATATTCAATTTTAGAAGAAGTTATCTGCTATCCGATTCCCATACAAACACTGTACCGGTTATTTCTGACTGCTTTGCCTACTCGTCAAGATGGCATCAAAAACTTTTAATTAGGGATGTAATGTTTCACTTTGTGTTCATTAAAGATGTGTTCTAGATACCTGTCATGTTTATTTTAGTACATGTACATTGATCCAGTCTCAGTGGGATGTAAAAGACACAAACTTGAAAAGAAATTCTCAAAAACACTAGATTTTGATTAGCTTGGCAATGAATGATTTCACTTCCTCATTGAACAAAACGAAAGGAAATGTGAGCTTGTTGGGACAGGTGTTAATTATAGATGGAAAAAATTTTGGATCAACACTAAAAATGCTTGGAAAACACACTTCATTTTTGGAGGCATTTTACATGTAATAAATACATACACTGGCTGTTCCAAGTGGAGCTTGCTCCCACATATAGAAGCTTTTAGCTTTTGCCTTCAATGAGTGAAATGCAATGCGGATAGCCAGTTTTAAGACAATAAGATGAACACATGCAAATCTTCCCAGCAGGTACACAAACAGTCTATGGCAGTACATCCCACTTCCCAAGGAGTTTAGATTCAAGCTGCCCACTGCATGCAAGAAGAAAAGAAAACACAAACCAAATCTCTAAGCAATAACAAATTATTTACAACTTAGCCTCCTCTGCACGCAAGTCCTTCAATGCCACTAGGCATTCAATAGTTAGCCTTTTGTCAACACTACCTTCGCAACCATTTGGATAAACACGACTAGAAGGGAACTGGGGATGACCCGGGGGAGGGGGTACTCCTTAGATTTTTTGGTGGGGGGTGTGCAGCCATTTTCCACACCCGTTTTCAGACCTGCCTTCTTAAGCGTGTACTCTATTTGCGAGCCCCTAAGCTTGCCCACAGAAAGTGGATATCATTTTATGATAAAAAATACCGAACATTGTTTCAGGCAAAATGTTCAGATTTTTAGTCTAATTTTGTCTCCATATTGTGTCGTTGTCGTGCTTTCTTCGAAAACCAGACCCAATTTCAGACCATAATTGTCAAAATCTATACCCGTTTTCAGACCACAACGGCTCAAAAACCATACCCTTTGGGACGGCACATACCTATATAGCTTATATAGGGGAGTACCCTCCCCCGGGATGACCAACTGCCTTAAAACAGGAAGCCCAATACTACAGTGGCTGAACAGTGATTCCTGCCATGGGGGCTGTTGCTTTCATAGGCACTTATGAAGACATATATGTTCCCATACTCTAGTATTTCTCTTAGGATTTTTTTAATAATGTTTGTAATTTTATATCTTGTTTATATTAATGATAATGATAAAAATGATATAAAATGTTGTATAAGGCACGACTCTTTAGAATACCACTACTTAGTGAAAGGATTGCGTGGATAAATTAAGTTTCTAACTATCTATCCACGTGTTCACCATAGGTCTACTTTGATTATCTCGTTTATGCGCTTGCGCGTAAACGAGATGTACGATTCACTACGAAAATCAAAAGGGCTCTTAAAGCCATCTCGTTAATGCGTTAGAACGTGAGGTTAATAAAAAAATAGAAGAATTGATAGTGAATATGGTAAAGATGCCGTTGTAGCGCACCTTTACAATAAGTCTACTCAAAATACGTACATGAAAGCATCACATGATGCAAATCAGCCAATAGAAATTTATGTTCGCGAAATGGGCGTAGTTTTATTTTAGTAGCCATTTGGGGTATTAAAAACAGGAAATCACTAATTTTCGATTACAAAGTTTACATTTTCACGCTAGTGACTAAAATGGGGTCTATAATTTGGTTATACAATAGACGTGTCGTGTTAAGAAAATGTTATAGGCTGGGCCTTATCATTCTTTTTTTTTTTTGCAAAAGGAGGGGAACCCGTGCCCCTCTGCTAACAACTTTCCTGTACAGCATTAGAGGATCTGTTCTTATCAGTGCTCCACTTTTTCAAGGCCAAAAGCCAGAATAATCCTCAACTTCGACGACTAAGGAGAGCTTTTTTTTTCAAAAAAGAGATGGCCGCGCGTCCCGCGCACCAGCCGTTCGCCCACACTAGAACTGTCCGCTTGATAGCGCAGGAAAACCTGGCTCTTGATTCGCTCAGTATAGCGCAGTCGTTACCGGACTTTAAGGAAGAAGTCGTTGGGGTTGTACCCCTCCACGGAGGAAAGTGCTTCGACATCACCCTCCGATCTACGGCATCGGGCTTTGACTACGAAAGCCGCGTTATCCCTTTACGCCTTTAAGGCAAAAAGCACTACACGACTACACGTGTCATGCGTTGAATTCCCCGATGAAAACCTGCTACAACTCCTGGAACAATACGGCGACCTCAAAGCGCGAGCAGTCCGCCGGCTTTGCTTCAAAGCCCCGGGCTACGAGCACATCGAGAACGGTATCCGTGTCGTAGAATTCACACGTTTACAAAAGGCACGCAACTTAGTCACTCAAGGGCTCGAGATTTTTTTTAAGTACACGGGCCAGCCAATACTATGCTACCGGTGCCTGTCTTCCGAGCACGTTGTTAAAGACTGCCCCAGAGTCTCTGAGACTGCCCGAAAGCGAACGCCGTGAGGCGAACCACGAGGCTCCAGCGCCCGGGGGAACACCAGAGGACCCCCCGGCCCCCACTACCGCAACCAGCAACGACACCCCCCCCCCCCCCCCCCCCCCCCCCCTGCCCCCTGTAACCAAAATAGGCCATTTGCACGATGGCGTCATTTGACTACTACTACCAGAATTCATTTAGTTTTTCCTTTCTTATTTAAATTTTGTAATCCAAGGAGCCGTCATTCGCAGTAAAGAACAGTGGATAGAGCTGGGGGAAAAACAGACCAAGTATTTCTACCAGCTTGAAAATTAGCGACAGACACGCGACTCAATTACAGAGTTATGTGCCAGCAATTCAACCGTGACTTTCAATAAAAATATTCTTCGCGAATGTCGCGATTTTTATCGTAACCTCTATTCGGCTGAACAAGTTTATTTATCTAGCCAAGACTGGGTTTTAGTCCAACTGGATAAAACTCTGGCATCCGAAGACCACGAGAAATGCGAAGGTGACCTCACACTCTTCGAGTGTCAAGAGGCCCTTTAACAAATAATAATAATTCAAATGCAATCAGGCAAATCGCTGGGAGCCGGATTTCCGGTTGAATTTAATCGTCGCTTCTGGAGTAGATCAGACATGCTAAATTACTCTTTAACACGGATCACTCTCTGACACACAACGTCAAGGAATTATCCGCCTGCTTTACAAGAAGGACGACAAGTTAGACTTGAAAAACTGGCAACCAATTTCTCTGTTAAACACAGATTATAAAATTTGTACTAAAGTACTAGCCAACCGACTACGTAAGGTTATACCGCTTATTTAAAGTGCCTATGAAATGAAATTTATTTTTTGATGTATCGAAAGTTTCACCTTTTTAGACCTTGGAATAAAAGGTTTAAAGTGTTAGGGACGATGCGAAATGCTTTTTTTATGGTCTCAAAGTTAGGTTGTTGGCGCTAAAAAGTGGCTCCAATTTGTGCGCGGCCAAAACCAGTGTCATATTACACTGTGACGTAAATAGTTGTACAAACTGCTGCGGGAATATAGAGAACAAGAGAGCTGACAAGAGACGTCGCTAGAGGTGGACCAATATTATGTGGCGAGCGGCCTCAAACATACGAGATATTAGAATTCTTCGATAACAGAGGGTGTAACAAAGCTTTATTTTGCTCCAGAGGAAAATAGGCCGGCGAAATACACGAAATTTGTTCGTCGACATCGGAAAGGGTACGTCAAGCGATGTTGTTTTCAATGAAAGCGCTTATTGTTAAGATTAATATTATTTTGCAAAAGAAAATAACATTCCGGCCGGTGAGGCCGTTTAATCAAGCATAATTTTTCCAATCCATATCCTGTTTGGAAGTTCCTTCAAGCCTCGGCTTGACTGGAGAGCCGTCGAAGTCAGTGAGGCCTACAAAAATATACTGACTCGATCGGCACTGACTGGCGAGTAATATAAATGTTTATACGGTATTCCGAATTATAAAATTCAAAGTGCAGCGCAAGTGTTCACTGGAAGGCGTCTATTCTACGGAACATCTATCAAAAATCTACACGTACAAATGCTATTCGAAACAAAACACATTGCTGAATCATTGCGTGTTCGATCAGATCAATTTTTATACAATGAAATATAAATCAGACATAAATGTAAACACGATACTTTGAACTCACTTACAAGCCGCCAAGTGGTTAAAATTTCCAGAAACGATCAATCGCTGGCAAGACACTGAACTAAGAAGCATAATTATTACGTATATACTTGAGTTCAAACATTTTGAATAAATAAATAAAAAAATACGCTATCAAGGCACCTTGCCGCTAAAAATACTCCATTCACATTCAATTCAGCAAGCCGCCTGAAAAACACCACCTCGGATATGCATAACATATCAGTATAATTTAGAAACTTTCAACTAGCAAGCCACCAAGACATATCCTTCGCATTGAAAAAAGAACTTTAAGTAGACGAGCGAATTGCCAAGCCGATAAAATAAGTTCATAACCTCCACGCGCGATCAATGAACTTCAGAGAAGACCGGTCGAGTCGCTAATGCGCTAATATCATGATTGTTTGTACTACAAATATATCGTTCGCGTTCGATAAACGCTAGTCAACGAGCCACTAAAAAGAAATAACAAAAACGCCTCTGCGTTCAATAAGCTTACAACTCAACTGGCGAACCACTGAGACGCTGTGCTACTGAAATGTATACCTTTCACGTTCAATAATCTAAATGATCAAAGTCCGTCTTCTTCATGTTCACTTCCTTCGCTCAAGCGGCACAGTCGGTTCGTCTCGCTACGGCAAAACTACAGTGGACACGATCATTTCAGTTGATCAAGAGTGATCCGAAACTGATCCTCTTCACCTTCAGAGGACTGTAAAGAAACAAATTAGGCGCTGTCTGACATTTGTACAGCCAAAAACGTTGGCAAAATGACCATCACGCTAAAGGATTCCAAGGGAATTATAGCGTAAACAAACCAATGTGTCATACTATTTACGTAATTTACGTCATCACGCACGCCCACTCGCCCCCAGGCTCTCCAAAAATTGGAGCCACTTTTCAACCGAAGTGACGCATCTTCGAGGGGCTAAAAAACCGATTTTCTTTCTTTTCCTCGGGAAATGATTATTGTTTTCGTTCTTTGGACATAATAAACTAATGAAAAACGAAGAAAAAAAATTCATTTCATAGGCACTTTAAGCGAAGATCAAACATGCGGGATTCTTGACCGCAGTATTTTTGAAAACCTTTTTCTGATCTGGGATACAATCGACTATGTAAACCATAAACAGCTTTCGGCCGCTGTTATTAGCCTGGATCAGGAAAACGCTTTCGACCGGGTTATTCACGGCTTTTTGCAACCCGTTTAAGAGCGCTTTAATTTCGGCCAAAATTTCCAGCGCTGGGTAAACATTGTTTACACGTTATAAACAATGGATGGCTCTCGTCGGCCTTTTCGCTCGAACGTGGAGTTCGACAAGGTTGTCTGTTGTTGCATTATTATTCAGTATTATTTTATTTTGTAATAAATTTTCCACCGCAGAAATATACTCCCGCAGAAAAAAATTACTTGTTTTAATGATGTATATCGGCTTAACAGGAACTTTTTAACAGTGAACCTATAGAAACCTCCGGTCAGGAAGTAAAATTGCAGTTTAATACCGATGCCTTGGATTTCATTTATACTTGACCAGAAATCCGCAAACATTTCCTCCCAGCAGAAATTTTAGCTGTCTCGACCCGCAAAAATTTCCTCCCGCAAAACAAATTCAGTCGGGCAATCCGCAAAATTTTCCTTCCGCAAAAATTTGCTCGTGCACGGTGGCTAAAAAAAAAAACTATGACGTCTTTCCCATAGTATTGCATAATCAAACCGTAATAGCAATGATTCAGTATTCCAAAATAGAACAAACCCAAAGTTCATGCTATTTTGCTCTGCCATATCGCTCATCAGTAAAACACAAACTTTTAACTTCCTTAAAACGTCTCCATTCGTAAAAATACACCGTGAAATTCTCAAACTGCGTTTCCCAAGGAAACGCATTTGAACTATTTTTACCCTTCTAAAGCAGCTTTAATGGCTTTACGACAAATGATTGAAAATTTGAAACATTGATATTTCTCGATAGGTAACGTGAAATATCGAAACTTAATAAGAACTTTAATACCTTTGCGGTGACGTAATGTGAGATATGACAAGTTCATGACAAGTTCTGACATCCCAATACCCTAGGGAAATTAACAATAGGTCCGGGGGTGCTCCTCAAAAATTTTAGTGGCGGTATGTGACGCCCTTCTTGAAATCCTAGCCGGTTTAACCAACCTTATCCTCAATACCCTAATAGCTTCTATAAAGAAGAAAGAAGTAACCCCCCGGACAAAAGTTAACAATGGCCTTTTGTTGACAACTTTTGTCCCTTTTCGTATTCATTTCTAAATCTCGTTTATGCGCATGCGCATTAACGAGATAAAAGGGGGCAAAAGTTGTTAACAAAGGTTCTTTGTTTAGTTTTGTTAACATTTGTCCGGGGGGGGGGGGGGGGGGGGGGGGGGTACTTATTTCTTTTTTATAGCAGCTATATTAGGGCACCGAGGATATGGTTGGTTAAACAGGTTAGGATTTCAAGAAGTGCGTCACATACCGCCACTAAAATGTTTGAGGGGCACCCCCGGACCTATTGTTAATTTTCCTAGGGTATTGAATTGTCATGAACTTGTTATGTCTTACGTTACGTTACCACAAAGGTATTACAGTTCTTAGAGCTATGACCTTACCACAAGGGTATTACAGTTCTTATTTACAGTGATTTGCGTGAGTTGCGCTTTGACATTTTTCGCGTACAGTTCTTATTAACAGTGATTTGGGTGAGTTGCGCTTTGACATTTTCCGCGCTCGACGAAGCTAAGAAATTTCACCCTGTATCTTTGTTTGCTTTTTGAGGTTTATAGCTGACATTTTCCGCGCTCGACGAAGCTAAGAAATTTCACCTTGTCTGTTTGTCCGCTTTCTGAGGTTTATACGCGGGTTTATAGCAGAGTTGTTTTACAAATGTTTTACAGCTATGACCTCATCGCCTGCAGATTGTTTCTTATCTTGGATTTATTGTTTTTGTGGTTTTAAGCACTTAAATAGAAAATTGATAGAAAATTCTAAAAATTGGCAGGAATGTTCTGCGATACCTTATCTACTCGGGAAGATTAACCGCGAGGAGCGATTTTTGAAGTCGCTTAGCGAGTGACAAGTGGAAATGTCGTGAAAAGAAAAATTGTCAGGAATGTTCTGCGATACGTTGTGTACCCGGGATGACTAACCCTGAAGAGCGATTTTTCAAGTCGCTTAGCGAGTGACAACCGGAAATGTTCGTGAAAAGAAAAATTGTGAGGAATGTTCTGCGATACGTTGTGTACTCGGGATGACTAACCGTGAAGAGCGAAAGAGTTGGTTTTCCAATTTGCTTAAAGTTAAGCGAGTCAGCTTAATTGAGTTAAACTCCAGTTAAATTTAAGCCACCAAAGCAGGTAGCTTAAGCGAGTCGGCAATTAATTTTAGACAATAAGAAGCAACTTGTGGTCATTTATCTGACAAGGCTGTCAAATCGGAAATAAAACACGCGTTCTATTTTCATGCGTCGCTCGTGAAGGGGCCTAATTTGATTGTATTATACAATGGGTTTGCTTTTCTGCAAAATTAACGTTAATGTCCCTTTTCAGTAGTCATTGGAATACTGAATCATTCCTATTACGGTTTGATTATTACAGTAAAGAGAAATTTCAATTTTGAATGGTTATTAAATGTTGAGGTGTCATGATTATGCAATAGTATGCAAGAGAGGTTAGATTTTGCGTATTCAGCTATTGCAAGAGTATGGATTTGGCTTTTGTAAAATGGGGGTGGCAGGCCTACACGGACTCTTACCTCATGTTTTTAATGCCATTTGCTGCTTCTATATGTTTTGAACGGGTATTCTACATTTAGTTTGTAAAAGAGGATTCTAGTTTAGACTGAGTTTTCAAACCTTTATAAGAAGCCGCGTGCAACGGACCAGAGGTCAAATCTGTCGGTTGTGATTTCCCGTGGCGTGTTGCGCTTGTAGATTTTGACCTCATTTTAGCGTCCGGTTTTTGCCTGGCGGTTGTTGTGTTGATTTCGCCATTAATTTTGGCATGTAGATTTTTATGTAGGAAAGGTTTGAATTTCTTTAACTTTAACATCTCTCTGAAATACCGGACATGACAGGATCTGAAAATATCTGTTGGCCGTTGATGTCTTTCCCGCTATTAATGTCACGCTGGGCCCAGCTATTTTTGTTTCGTCTTTGCAGGATTTGAATTTTCAGGATCCAAGCTTTATAGCAGAGAGAGTTGTAGCTTAATAAGCTATTCAACTTGTAGAGAATTGAAGTTTGTCTCAGTCAAGGCTGTAATTTTAGCTTCCATTCGCTACGCTGTATAGCTGCAGCGTGGAGCTAATTCTCCTCCGTTGTCAATTTTCACAGTCTAGCGACTGCTTCGTTTATGCCACTTTTTCATTCAGGCAAGACCATGGTTTCGGTTCTCCTCTTGAACCTCATCAGTTGCCGGGTTTGTATTTTGAGAACGGTTAAACCGTTCTGCTCGGCATAGTTTTCAAACATGTATTTATACCCTTTGTGTGGATCGAGTTTCCTCGTTTTCTATTGGCTCTTCAATGGAAATTTCGATCCTCTCCGCTTGAAGCTAAGCGTGTGTTTCTTTGGAAGGCATTATTTGAAAATTTTAGCACTTTCTTCTCTTGGCTGAATTGAGGATATTTCTAGATGTGAGCGCATACGTATCCAGCACATTCCTTCTTATGTTCGGAATAGATGATCAGAAACATAACATAACCGGAATGAAAGCACGCCTTTTAAGACTTCGAAATGGAAAGAAAAAGTCCTTTAGAAGATTTTTATGCCTTTGTAGTGGTGGTTTGAGAGCTGAAAGCGATGAAATTTGTCACAAGTGAGGACATGTCTTCTTTCAGAATTTATACTCGAAGCGGCAGACTTTACTAAGAATTTTCAAGCATTCCTGGAAAACTACGGTAAAGAAAGTCACATTTTTTAATGTCCATTTACTTTGTAAGAAACATTTCATAGACTGTTTCTTTGTCTTATTACATTTGTAGTAGCTTTTGACAAATATTTAGAAAACTTGACCACAATCGGTCGAGCGAGAAATTCGCCAGATGCTGAACAAATTTGCGTGGCCGACAGTTTCCTTGATGCGATAATTTGACGCGTTTTCCTCTTGAGATTAAACTAAATTGGATAAGAATGGCATTCTATATACACATGAAAAGTCGGAAATTTTAGAAAACACTAGATATAATAAAGTAGGTTGCTGAATTTAAATATTAATTTGTGATGTTTATAATATAATTCGCAGACGCTAGCGCTGCAATTAGGATAAACAAATCGCTAAGCCTTCCGGAAGCAGAAAATCACTGAATTCTGATAAGCGTTTAACTCTTTTATTCAAGGGAAAGACATTTTCATTCAAGGAAATATTGTGTATTTGCGACAACACTTTGAATAAACTACGAAGCCAGAAAAACTAATACATGGCAAAATCAAAGCAGTTATTAGGAACAAGAAAAATTTTACTTCGATTTAGTCTTGAAATCACGGGGGGGGGGGGGGGGGGGGGTTCATGATGCGTCACGCAATATTTATTATTAAAATGTTTCACCAATTTATAGCACTCGTCACCACGGTTTTGAAAATTATAAAAACAAAATCTTCTGAATGCGATTACATGTATTTTTTTTCTCATTACCTGTAAATTTAGGGCTTCCAAAACTTTATTGCAAATCCGGGCAGGAGAGGGGGTCTCTCGGCTTGGAAATCCAGGGGCCCGGGAGGTGGGGGGGGGGGGGGGGGGGGGGGAGGAAATCCTACTATAATCTAAGTAATAACAGGCGCAGTAAGCTACATGCAGTCATAGACTGCCTATTTTTTTTATTAACCTCACCTTCTAACGCATTTAACGAGATGGCTTGAAGAGCCCTTTGATTTTGATAAGTTTTGTACTGCAAATAGTTGCACTACAATTTTGTTAGATTTTCTGAAAGTCTGTTTTTCGTTTTGGGTGGTCGGGCGGCCTGACCTGTTTTTAGGTGGGTGGTGTGTCGGGGGTGTGGCAGCATTGATGTCCAATCAGAGGGCGCTTAATTTCATGATGTCATTTTCCGGGAAACTTGATAAAGAGTGTACAACTATCATGGTGGAGATTGAAATATTTCAAACCGGATGCAATGACGCTATACTTCTGACAATGGAGATACTGGCTAGCTCCGAGAAACAGATTAACTTAAACGCAGAATAAACTGTGAGGAGCTAACAACAATTGCAAGATGCCACTATTCCAATATATAAGCGTGACTAACGCATAAGACTTGGATGTTAGAATGTTTTACTGCGGTCGTGATGAAGAAACACTGTTAACACTATAATAAGTTATGCGAACCGCAGACTTTCACTCATATTAAATGACGGACTGAGAAATGAACTGATACTAACTCTACAGATCAGCTTCTGTATTGTTATATTGTGTTACCTTTATTATTTTCAATTACATTACTATTCCCTGCCTCGAATAGCGTTTTTACTAATTTGCAGGGCATAAATTTTTGTTTGTTGTTGTAATAATTCGTACAAGCGGCTACCACTCAGTGATCTTGCAACTCTTTCAAATTGAGCTAAAAAAGCTTCATTGTAATGCCAAGAGCTAGCAAAGAAACGTAACGACGGCGTAACTAATTATTCTAAACGGCTCTGGAAAGCGTAAATTTTTTATGTCAGTATCACAGCTAGAGATTTTTTCTTAAGACCAAAGAAACGACAACATTTAGAACAAAAGGCCTGTTATATTTTTGAAAGAAAAAATCCTCGGGCACGTTCTTGGGGTAGCGACGAGCAGGATTTGTGGGCTGTGAATTCATTGTTGAATTCAGACTACAGCAATGTATCTATTCATTTGAGAACTGTTTGTTTTAGCAGCCCGATGCTTGCACCATTACGTCACACCCATATTTCATAAAATGTCTCCAAAACTAAGAGAACACAAAGGAAAAGTCAATCAAAAATTGATATCAACACAAATTCCCATCGAAAAATGTGATTTATTTTACCTTTAAAGCACTGGCCCCGGTTCCTGAAAAGCCGATTAGCGCTAACCCACGATTAAATCAGCCTTATCGAGGGATAAAATTTATCCTTCGATTAGATTCTATTCCTGAAAGCACGATTAGCGCTAACCAAGGGATAAAATAAGGGTTAAATTTAATCCACCTAGCGAGGTCGAATTAACTCGCTAATCGGCGAATAAATTTTGTCAAAACAAACAAAATGGCGGAGTAAACTGTTCGTTAAGTTGGTCCAGGAAATATAGAAAGCAACTTATACTAGAAATAGTTTCTCTTGGCGACTTTAATGATAGATGAACGTTCTGTCCTTACAGATTCCGGAGAGAATAAACCGAGATGTAATTTGCAGCGAAAGGTGATCGAGCCAAGGCGGACAAACACCCGCAAACACGCAAATCTTGCAGTCTCGGCAATTTTAATATAAGCTTACTCAAAACAATAAAGTTCTTGCTAAGCTTACAGCAATCTTTCTAATTTTTTGAACGGGAAGATTCAAGAGATGTAGTTTTTGTATTTAGCAGGGCTTTCACGAAGCAGAATGTATGAATTTTAGCTTTCAGTTATATTTTTGAAAAGCAAGATAAAAACAACACGCCATGAAATATTCTTTTAGCGCTCGCAATAGCGTAAATTTTAAAATGTCATATAAACTCTTTACATATCGTTTTACCGAATTGAGAATTCTATCCGAGAATTCTTGAATTAAATAATTATTTTTGCAGCACTTGCAGTAGAGAAGGGTGGGAAAAGATCGCAAAAATAAGACATAAGCTTAAGCTTTAATTGATGTCAAAAAGAAGATGAAATACAAGTTTCGACGGATTTTTTAGCGTGAACTCTATACACAATCAAAGCTACGATGTTGGTATACATAACTATGAAAGCTCTTTCTCTGAAATCACTACTTTATTATTCAGATTTAATAAAAAGCTAGGTTACATGGCTAACAACTATTAAATTTGATAACTGAAATAATCGAATGAACTCACCGATTCGGTTTACAGCTTTATCAGTTTTAATTTTCCTTCACCGAGTCAACACCGCTTTGAACTGAATCATTGATTTTCATTCGTTTCCTTTGACCAAATCGCAAGAGATCACGTTTCTTTTCTTCGACTAAAACAACCAATATCAAGGTTTGATTTGTAGAACTTGTGACGAGACTATATTTGAGTCAGAATGGAAAACAAGAGCTTGCAAGCTTAGTGTAAGACGCCTCTTTCCCGCGCGCCTGCATGTGAATAACTGGTCAAACCGGTTTATTCTGAGTTTAATCGAGGGATAGTTAATCGATGGTTAAATCCGTTTTCAGGAACGCTCTTTTTATCCCTCGATTAGTTATTCTAGGAATAAGAAATTTAATCGTGGATTAACCGCTAATCGAGGGATAATTTAATCGGCTTTCCAGGAACCGGGGCCTGGTATGCTTGGAAATTCGTTAAAACTCCGCTTCTTCGGTTCTGAACTCCGTAATAAAAACAAGGCATCTCCCCGCATTACTCCGCATTGCTCCGCATTGCTCCTGCATTGATAATATGAAGTTCCTCGAAGCAAGATTTTATCCCTGAAAGCTCTTCTTTTTCCACTAAAGCGGCTTCTGAGTATCCCTTAATTAGTATCCCTGTCTTGAGTAGCAAACCGCGAAAAAATGCAGGGAAATAACGACTTTACTGCTCCGCCTAACACTGCGAAAGATCCAACTTTTTTAAAACTTTAAAAAGTGTTTACCGAGCTGACGGCTGTGTAGCCGCGCGTGTGGCGTTATACGCGCATGTTTTGCGACGTCATACGCGCCCGCGAGCTAGCCCTGCGCGACACACATGTTGCAGACACGCGCCCGCGAAACATTCCGCTAGTCATGACCATGAAAAATGACGGGCATAGGTTCTATGAGTATGGGGCTGCGCAGCCGGGCCTTCGGCCCGGCGAGTGCTCCGCTATAAAACAGCTATCATGCTGGAGATTCAAATATTTCAAACCGGATGCAATAACGCCATACGTCTGACAATGGAGGTAAATGTAATTCCGAGAAACACGTCAACTTAATTAAATGCAGAATTAACTCCAAGGAGGTAACAACAATTGTAAGATGCCATTATTCCAATATAGACCGTGATTATCGCATAAGACTTGGATCTTTATATAATCGTTTAGCCGTGATGAAGAACACAATCTCGCAATCTCGCCATCTCGCAAGTTTTGCTAACCGCAGCCTTGCGCTCACATACTGGGGGGCGGGGGGAGGGGGGGGGGGGGGGGTAATCCCTTATATACACTATATAGGTATGTTTAACATGTGTAGATTTTATCTGTGGTTAAAACCACAGAAACAATAAATCCTAGATAAGAAACAATCTGTCAGGCGATGAGGTCATAGCTCTAAAACAGTTGAAAAACAACTCTGCTATAAACCTCGAAATGCGGACAGGGTGAAATTTCTTAGCTTCGTCGAGCGCGGAAAATGTGAAAGCGCAACTCGTGCAGATCACTGTAACTAAGCCTAGAAACAATCTGTCAGGCGATGAGATCATAGATCTAAAAGAATTAAAAAACAACTGTACTATAAACCTCAAAAAAGCGGACAAACAAAAGAGAGGCAAAAAGTTTCGTGTTTTTTTTATTTAACATGTGTAGATTTTATCTGTGCTTAAAACCACAGAAACAATAAATCCTAGAGTAGAAACAGTCTGTCAGGCGATGAGGTCATAGCTCTAAAACAGTTGAAAAACAACTCTGCTATAAACTTCAAAAAGCGGCAAAGATACAGGGTGAAATTTCTTAACTTCGTCGAGCGCGGAAAATGTCAGCTATAAACCTCAAAAAGCGGACAAAGATACATGGTGAAATTTCTTAGCTTCGTCGAGCGCGGATAATGTCAAAGCGCAACTCGCGCAGATCACTGTAACTAAGCTTAGAAACAATCTGTCAGGCGATGAGGTCATGTAGCTCTAAAAGAATTAAAAAACAACTGTACTATAAACCTCAAAAAAGCGGACAAACATACAACAACAGTCATGATAAATAAGACAGAAACAATAAAAGAGGCCCAACTGCAACTCGACAGGAAACAAAAACCATAAGACGCAAAGAGCGTAGAACGTCATGGACACATCCACTTAAAAACAAATTTGAAAGATTGATAGCTAACCTCAATAAAAACTGTAATACCTTTGTGGTGACGTAGCGTAAAACATGACAAGTTCATGACATTTCAATACCCTAGGGAAATTAACAATAGGTCCGGGGGTGCTCCTCAAACATTTTAGTGGCGGTATGTGACGCCCTTCTTGAAATCCTAACCGGTTTAACCAACCATATCCTCAATACCCTAATATAGCTTCTATAAAAAAGAAAGAAGAAAGAAGTAACTCCCCCGGACAAAAGTCTACAAAACGTAACAAAGAACCTTTGTTAACAACTTTTGTCCCTTTTTTATACTGATACCTATATCCCGTTTTCGCGCTGCACATTAACAAGATAAAAACTAACGACTAAACGAACTGATCGATCGAACTCACGCGGGAAAATAGGGGACTGTGAACAGTCTAGTTGTGTTCCTATATGCACGATCCTATTTTTCACTATTATTATTATTATTTTTATAATTATTACAAGTTAGAACCGTTCAGGTAACATTTAATCGTACTTTTTTATATATTTTGTGTCCCAAGTGGCTAATTTTTATATATAAAAAAATGTTCTGTGGTTGAACTGGCAAAACATGGCGCATGACGCAAAATTGTACGTGTTTGCCATTGACAATATTAATTCTGTAAAAACTGATATTTCAAACCCCAATTCAACTTAAAATAAACCGGGAAAGACTGATCACTTTTAAGGACCGCAAAAATAATACAATTGGAATCACGCAATAAGTTTTACTTTTTGCATACATTCACCTGTACTGATTTTTTCCGCGAACTGGAAAAAAGAAGCACACACATTGTCATTTCGGCTAAACTGATTTGAATGACAATAGTGCCTATTGTATTATGCCTAATTTTTCAAAGAGTTCAGACACATGTAAAATAAGTGTACCAAACTGAAGTTCGATTTCTTCAGATTATATATTTTTACAGAATTTACTCGGAAATGGCTGGTTTCTTCAAAATGGCGGCAAACTCATGAAATTAGATTTGGGCTTATCATTTGGAAAATTTAAGTTACGTTTTTGTCCGCGTTAATGTCGAAAGAAAAGAAAAAAGGTAAAAAGAGAAAGAAATACAGCAAACAAGCAAAAAAGAAGAAAAAGAAATTCATAAACGCGGGCCTCGAACCAGTGACCTTCCAGACAGTAATGGAATTGGCTTTTGAAAATAACATCAAATCATTGCTCCATCTACGCACACTTCAAAGATTTCGTTAAATTTAGACAAAAATCTTCATAACTTTTTTACACAGCCTGCCACAGATATTAATACAAAGGTTTTCAGTAACCAACATCAATGCCTTTATAGATAAAGTTGATCATTTCTCTTATCAAGGCATTAATATAAAAATTATTTCTATTATATGTTACCTTCTTAATTATTATTATTTATTTTTTGTAATGGTTTGTCAATTTTGAATAATTAAAACGATTTTTTTTTTATAATATACATGTAAACAGACATTATTTTACTATGGAGTGTTTTCACATGATGTCACGGCGGCCATGTTGGTGTCCCAAAACAATAAAACGGCGGCCTTATTGGTGTCCCAAGCTAATCCTGTGAGGATTAAACTCTTTTGTAATGCAAACACTTTGTTTTGTTCAAATAAAGTAGCATAGTTGCAGACCACGTGAGTGAAAACACTCTATAGACTGAAAATCACCTCCATTTTCGGGGAACAGGTTTCTTCTGGAGGACTAGAAACTGCGCTTGTGGTTTCATCGACCTCGACGTTAATTTCTGAAAAGTAAAACAAAAGGGTAACTTTACAAAGCCAACTGACTCACTTTAAGGAGGCTCGCAATAGCTCCCAGCATTTTCCATCACTTATACTTTGATGGATCAATCCATTCTTTATCAGTTGATGCTACAATAATGGTATCCAAAAAATGCCCAGTCATTGTTGAACAAGTTATGGACTGTGAAATAATTATCAGGAGGGGGCATCAAGTAAAATCAAAGTAAGGATGGGGAGGAGGAGGGGGGGGCTCAAAGTAAAATAAGTCACTCAAGAGGAGAAGGGGGTTAACATTTTATTTCAAGTGTTTATAGTTCTCACTAAAAGGCTTGATAATCTGTTCGTGGCTGAACTGCAATTTCAATCTGTTGCAATACGATTATCTATTCGTCTCTATCTCTATAATATAGAGACGAATATTGTCAAGAAGTGTTTCTAGCTTTTTAAATTTGAATTGTCAATAACATTTGAACAGTAGAATATATACACCAGTGCAAATATTTTGCCCTGGTGAAAATATTTTGCATTGGTTCAAATAAATTTGAACCAGCTGTTTGTTTGAACCAGCTGATCATTCTTGCATCCCACGAGAAACCCAAGAGAACGTTAACGAGGAAATGAATTCCAGTGCAAGCAACTCGGATTCGCAATCAAGTGATTCAGAAGTGGAATCGGATGGCTTTGTTGAACACTGCTTCAAGGTCATGTTTATTCCAGATACGGATGTCCAACAAGTAAGCATGTAGTATTACTGTATATCCACGTCTGGAACAAACATTACCCCGTAGCAACAACAGGTGGCTGTATATTAAGAAAATGCTGGGTATTTGTATATAACAGGTGTGTGAAGGGGGAGGGGGGGGGGGGGGGGGGGGGTCATACAAAGTTTCTGACTGATCAGAGGAGGGGGGGGGGGGGTTGGGCAATAAGTAAATTCACTCCTTTAGAAGGGGGGTATTACGTAATATTTTCCTACTTGAAGCCCATTTTACAATCCCCCCTCCTGATAATTATTGCACAGTCCCTTATAGTCTCTTTTAGGATGTAACAGGTTACTATAGTAACAGCACCCATCTTTACTTTTCAAAAATTTCAGGTGGCTTTGAACCCCTTCCCTAGAATTTGTTTTAAACTTTGCAAAACCTTGTATCTTAACATGCTAATTAATCACCAAGCTCGTTTCCTAGTTATAAACACTTATAAGAGTGTCTTTAACAGGTTATACTCTTACTTTGGTAACCTGTTACGCCATGACAATAACCATAACTTGTTCAACAATGACTGAGCATTGGTTTGATATCATGATAGTTAGACAACTTTTTAAAGGCATGTTTCGGCATAACATATGTATGTCATTTTATTTTTTTGCTTTCTTATATGTTATTTTACTCGAAGAAATTAGCTTCACAAGCTACACTTAAATTCGAGTTAAAATAAAGTTTATGTATGTATGTATGTATCTTCGAATTCACTTTATTGGGAATGATTAAAATGACGCTATATTTATATACTTAGGCAACTTCAAAGTATGCCTTGTAGTTGCCAATACAAATATAGCGTCAATTTGATAAACTGAAGATGGCATGCGTTATGCCTAAACGTATGTCTGGTGTTTTTTAAGTTTACTACGTTGTATCACTTTAGTACCGTAGAGTTTCGAAATTAGTCAGGCCCCGGTTGCTTTTGGAATAAGCAGGCCTAAGGGGCCGCAACTTTCGGGCAGCTAAAATGCGCGAGCAATTGAAAAAAAAAAAAGGTAAACAAAACCGCGGAATAAGCATAATGCCACTTTCATTCTCTCTTTCTCGTCGATTCTTCGGCATTCCTCGACATTCTTGTATAGTAAAACACTAAGCTATTCCATCTGCATGGAGACGTCACTAAGGTGTTTTCGATTGGACTGTTACTTTCGGGTGGGCCGTTACTTTCGGGACTATACGGTATAGTATCTCATACATGGGTATTGGGTTTATATTTATTATTATTTACTTATTGCAACTAAGAAATAGACGGTATAGACATGTAGTTATCTACTGGATAACATCACTATCCTATGCTGTGTTGTTATACAAGCCCGAGCTAATAAAAACTGAGAAAAGGTATTTTTTCTAGCTTAGTAATTGTAAAATGCAGTTACTGTAGCCGTTTGGGTTCAGGATTATAACTCACCTTTCAAATCTTTGCCATAATACATGGTCAAGTTGAAAATGTCTTCCTCTAGACCTGAATCAAGGAAAGAGGGACAGAAAACTGTCACACTCCACAGAGCACATACTGCCCTAATTCCTCCGGGGGATCAGGAAGATAAGGTCACGGCCGATACATCAAACGAGTATGCCCTAATTTGGCAGATAGATTAAACTAAGCCTTTGGTTCCCGTGAATAAAGAAAATTTATACGCCCAAGTTTTAGATAGAGCCAAAAATATATATTTTCAAAAGGCGAAAAATAATCCCTATTTTGCCTTCAACAAATTCCGCACGACAGATTTAATATCATGTGAAACTTTGGGAAGATTTTTCTCTCAAAAGATTGCAAAAAAAATCAAAATCAAAGGCAAATTATGACTGACAAGTGCCCATCTTTGGGGAGTTTTTATTCAAGACTAAAGGTAACATTTCAGTGATTGAGGCAAGGATAGCTTCGTTCTTGTTTATTACATGTACATTTTGAAGAAAAAACGGGAGAATCACGTTTGAATAGATAACATGGAGCTACCTTAATACTAAGCTGGCTGGCATTTTCATTTATTGTGAGTAAACATTAGCCTCACCTGATATGTATTCTTCGATACTTTCCGGCGATGAATCATCGTCATCGTCATCGTCATCGTCACTTTGAGCTTTTTCAGTACGTGATGGTTTCCTTTCTGTGGATAGTTGCTTTTTTGCTTCTGCCAGATCATCTTTCCATTGCCTCAAGGCTTTCGTTGCTGCCATCTTTATCCGGAAATCGTCATGAGGACCTGAGATAGGTTTTGGTGGCGGCTCTATCCCTCCGAACCAGCGCCAGTGGCTTGCGGCCTTAAGTTCAGCCTGAAAGTTAAACTTTTCAGGGGTGTCTGGGTAGTTTTCATTCATGTAGTCTACGATGGCTTGCACGAGTGTTTTAAAATGAATCATGGACATTCCTCCTCGACAATTTGGTGGAACTATAGATTTTGTCCAGCGAAGCGATTTTAGGCTTTTTAGTAGTTGCTCAGTACTTTCAGCTCTCCTTGGGCTCTTAGTCTATGAATAAAATACAAAGAAGGAAAAAATAAATCAGATGGACACTAAGTGCTACAAGACCCTACAACTGCGGATATCCATATTGCCCTGACAACCGGCAAAAGTCATGGAAACAGAGCAGTGTCTGCTACATGTAATATGTGATTGATGTATGTTTTTAAAGGAGCTATGTCATGATGATTTTGAGGTTTTTGGGTCAAACTGCCCAAACTTAAAACTGATACCTTTGTCGTACACGAAATGCTCATAGAACACTAAGAGGAAGATATCAAGTGAATTTTAGTAGAGAAAATAAACCATAATTAGAGTTTTAGCGAGTTTTCCAAGACAGAAGCGATAAACTTGCTGAAAAATTTTCAAGATATAATCCATTTCCATCCTGGCCATCTGCAGCCCAAGACACTTATTTTTACTCTTAGAGTATTAGTAGAATAATTTGAAACAAAACTGGACCATAATTTTTGGGTTTTTATTAAAGATTTCTTTTGGCTTTTTAAATTAACACTAAAAATGGTGACATAGCCCCTTTAACTAGAGTTTTATTTTGAGTTTAATTTAGAATAGATGTTTTAACTTTTGCAAAAATTTTAATGTTAATCTTATTTTGTAATCAGTTTAATTAGTGTGTAAAAACGCTAGAACGAATGACACTTAAATATGAATGGCAATATGACTATTTCTTTATTACATCTACTTGTAGGGTAAAACGATTTTTTTTGTACCTATGATCTTCTTATATGGTAGACATAAAAAAGGAGACATTTGAATGGGTAAAAATGCACTTACCCTTAGTCTAACAACACAGATTCCTTCATACTTGGGATGCTTTTCCACGAGGATATCTGATGTATTTTGAATAACTGTTTCCCAGAGGCGAACTGACGTGGCTCTTTTCTTCGCTCTTTTGTCCGCTCTTGATGTTTGGTCTTGATCAAGAGGGAAAAACAAGGCACAAACTGTAGCAAGCCAGACTGCAATTTAAGTGACAACAAAATAAGTCTAAAAGAGGATTAAGCTATTTTATCAGCTTAAAATTTTTCCGAGTAAAACCGTCATCCGAGAGTTTTTTTTATGCAGCAATACCGTATTTTTCTTAACCGATCTTAACTGATCAACTGATCATCTTAACGAATTAATCAATATTATAACTTGTTTAAAATTCATTCGTATGAAAGCAAAGGAGATGTATGCTTGTCAAATAGGCTCAAAATGTCGAAAGATTGATATGTCCAAATTGCAATATATATGTCCAAATTGTAATATATATGTCTAAATTGCAATATATATGTCCAAATTGCAATATATATGTCCAAATTGCAATATATATGTCCACAGTTTACAAAATATATGTCCAAGGCGATGACGTAATTTTCGACATATATATTGCGGATACAGTTTCGACATATAAATATCGGCGTGCAAACTTATGCAAATGAACTGACCCGTATCCCGCGAAGAATGAAAGCGAGGCTGCACCAAGCAACAACAACATGGCGGCAATGGAAAGACAGAATTCAGCTCATCGTGAGAGAAATTATGAGTTCAGAGATAAGGGAAACGGGGTCAGGTTCTTCAATTCAACAGGATTCCAGCAACAACAGTGCTCTCCCGCCCGTTTACAATGTTGTAGATACCTTCCAAGACGAAAACGAAGAGTTGTCCTCCGTCAAGATTAAACTTTCCAAGATCGGCAGCCCACCGACAGTCATTGCTTCGCGACAAATTCCTTCTTGTTTTAACCCTGCGGCAGTCAAAGACGATCGCGTTAATTATCAGAGAATACTTCCCTATACCCGGGATTCGTTTGTGCTCATTTCACGAGTCAAGTTCAAGTCAAGTTTTAAAGAAAATACCTTTTCCTTTTTTCGCGATTCTTTTATTTTATTATTATAATTGTTGTTGTCTAAATGGTCTCACAGTGGTAAACAGCCCGAAAAAAGAAAACAATCATTTGAGATTTATGAAAGACAAAAGCTTAATTTTATTCGCACGCGCTGACTGTCCAAAACGAGCTGGGATGGGTGCCCCTTCAGCCATAGAATGAACACAAGGTTGATTGTTATGTGGAAAGCCATAAATAATATGATTAGTCTCACTATGCCAGCCCATGTAATTCAGAAACAGAGAGTCACAAGAAAGTTCCATTCTAATAAGTTTATTCAGCCATCAGCTTCTAGCAATGTTTATAAATACAGCTTTGTATCCAGAACTATGAAGGTCTGGTAATGATATTATTGAAGCTACCACACTGAACGCCTTTAAACGTGCCGTTTAAGAGATTGATATTGAACTAGAACTTACTTTATGAGCTAATTTTTTTCCCACATATTTATTTAATAGGATTATTTATATTTATTGTAAAAATTTCATTTATTTAATAAGCTGAACTATTGAAAGCTGACCAATTCACGTGTATGGGAAACCTTTGTGAATTACAATTATAGATGTAGATAGGGAATTTTTCCAGTCTGTGAGCTGGAATGCTGGAAGAATTTTCATAATAATATTTTCCAACCTCATTTATAATATTTTATTAATTTCGCGATTATTCAACCTACTTTTAGTCTTGTATTCAATAGTCCGGCTTTGAATGAGAGGTTGCGTGACAACCGTGAGTTCATGTGTAAACAAATTGCACGAAATGAGTCGTTCGCGTAGTGTATACGGACACAGTACAGACTGAGGAAATTGGTATGAATGAGATCAATGCTCACTA
Source organism: Dendrophyllia cribrosa (assembly GCA_024195265.1). Taxonomy (NCBI): domain Eukaryota; kingdom Metazoa; phylum Cnidaria; class Anthozoa; order Scleractinia; family Dendrophylliidae; genus Dendrophyllia; species Dendrophyllia cribrosa. The sequence goes on along the minus strand of JAJLRJ010000006.1, from coordinate 35,679,102 downwards.
GAATCGCTTAATGCATTTGAACAAAGACAATATTTTGGACTGGTAAGAATAAGTGATTACATGGAAATTTTACGAAAAGTCTGGACTCCCGTACACAGGAAAAGTTGAAAATTTACATGCACATGTAAAAATAAATTTACAACATGTAAATATGGATTTACATACTTTGTAAACTGCGATTTACATGTTAGGATTTTGTAAATAAAATTTACATGAAATTTACAGGTTTGAGCACACATGTAAATCTACTGAAAATAGTTATTTACATGGTTCTTGTTACAGTGAGAAAAAAAGGGACACATGTAAATAACATGGAAATTATTTCACACACATTTACAGTATCTAGACCTTGTAAATAACATGTAAATCGAAAAACGGAGCTTGCAAGGAACCCTGTAAATAACATGTAAATCGAGAAAGGGAGGCTATCATGTAAATAACATGTAAATCGAGAAAGGGAGCCAAAAAGAACCCTGTAAATAACATGTAAATCGAAAAAGGGAGGCTATCATGTAAATAACATGTAAATCGAAAAAGGGAGGCTAACATGTAAATAACATGTAAATCGAAAAAGGGAGGCTAACCTGTAAATAACATGTAAATAAAAAGGGGGCTATCCTGTAAATAACATGTAAATACAAAAAGGGAGGCTAACCTGTAAATAGCATGTAAATCGAAAAAGGGAGTCTGTAAGGAACCTTGTAAATAACATGTTAATCGAATGAAAGGCTCATTTAAGCCAACCAGTGAAAATACAATAATCCACGATACGATATGTGTGATATTTAAGGTTTACTTACGCAGTTCAGTAGAAAAACTCAAGGATATAAAAGCGATTTCAAGTTTAATTTCGCTTGAGAGCAGATGTATGGAGGATCTGTTCTCTTACCTCATTCTCTGTTGTGAAAGTATATTAAACAGAAAAATTCATCAGAGAAATTTGACAGCCAAAAATAATTATTCACATAAACACTGCATAACAGACAAACAGCTTTTGTAGATTTGCAAATTTTGCTTTCGGAAGCAAGCAAAAAACGTTATTTTTTTTGTGGACTGGCAACATTTACCGTACTGTAATCAACATTTAAAAATAACAAGGAATCAGAGAATTAACTCTGTGTGTAAATTATAGTACTAAGGTCAACCCATGAATTTCCCTGCACTAAGCGTTAGCCCCAGTAAGGAAATAAGGGACCACACGAGGAAAAGAAAAAATCTTTGACCTCGGTGGGATTCGAACCCACGACCTCCGGATCAGATCTTCCGTCGATCGCTCTGCCGCTTGAACCACGAGGCCGTACGGGAGCAGATCGTGGGTAAATCGTGGGTGGCAATTCGTGGCAATTAGAATGTGAAGGGTACAAATAAATGTTGAGCCACGTAGCATAACATTTACCGTTCTGTAGCGTTTTCCTATTAAAGGCTTGAAATATCAATTTGAATTCCAGTGGTGGTTGTCCCCTTCCCCTTTTTGCTTTAAAAAGTAATGTCTTAAAAGCCCATGTTCACCCAATCGCGCGCTTGTGTTTTTGTTTTGAAACGGTTCAATTGTTCATTGTAGCGTTATGATTGGCTGGCACGTCGATTTTTCGATTTTCCGTCTGTGCGAAAATCAGCCCGGGCGCGCAAAGCAGGTTGGGTGAACATGGGCCTTTATTAGGCCGAAATGTTTTTCAGTCTAAAACATTTCCCCTCAGGGCTCACTCTCACCCCACCCCCCGGTTTTCGATTTCTACAGCTTGTGCTTTCAGAGGATTCCAAAATGCGGTCCAAACGCGAAAAATTAGTACATACCAGGAGCGGTACATACCCACTGGTCAGCGGAATTAACCATAAAAGTTTACATCCAATTGACCGATCGAGCGACCGAGTAACAGACAGTCGGTTTCTCTCACTAACATTCTCTAAAGTTCGAGGGAGGAGCACGAAAAGCTGAAACAAGCGTGCGAGCATCGGCGCTTTGCGCCTCCCCTCGAGGGCTAGAGAGTCACAGTATCGAACTTCTCGATAGCTAGAACTAAAGGCAGTTTTTCCCCTGCTTCACTCTATTACAATTATTCGTTACCCCCAATAACTTGAAATTTTATTAACTCGAACTGTTTTAAGTTTCCTCTGACGGCTCGAGTTAATTCTCCAAAATCTTTCCGGTAACTCAGGGCGTATGAAAGGGTACAATCTATGTCCCTATACATGACGCATCCACCGCTGAATAATGAAGGCCACTGACCCGAAGGCGGCGAAGGCGGGATATTTTCAACGGTCGAATGGCGGTCGAGTTTGACTACTGGCTTCTGGCCTTAAAACGGCTTTATTCAGTGGAAATCTCGATACAAAATGCCCTAAAAGAATGAAGACGAACCCACGCATCTTTGCAGGTATGTTTTTACCGCTGGGTAGCGTTTCGATTTAATTTGTACTGTCAACCATGCGTGCATTTCTGGCATGAATCTACATGTAAGGGAAGAGGTCAAAACAACTGCCCTCGACAGGGACCCACTTTTTCTATTGTATGCAGCTGGTACCGCTGGGGACCCCCCCTGTTGTTAAAAGGGTAGCTGCCTCAACAGGTGTCCCCCTCCCTATTGACATAGGGACCCATTTTTAAATAAAGGAGGATAGCTGCTACAGATAGTGTCCACCCCCTCTTTTTATAAGGACCCACTTTTCAACAATGACAGCTGATGGCTGCAGCTAGTGAACCCCTCCCCTGTGGAAAGGGTGGCAGCTGCAGCTAGTGACCCCCTCCCCTGTGGAAAGGGTGGCAGCTGAAGCTAGTGACCCCCTCCCCTGTGGAAAGGGTGGCAGCTGCAGCTAGTGACCCCCTCCCCTGTGGAAAGGGTGGCAGCTGCAGCTAGTGACCCCCTCCCCTGTGGAAAGGGGGGCAGCTGCAGCTAGTGACCCCCTCCCCTGTGGAAAGGGGGGCAGCTGCAGCTAGTGACCCCCTCCCCTGTGGAAAGGGGGGCAGCTGCAGCTAGTGACCCCCTCCCCTGTGAAAAGGGTGGCAGCTGCAGCTAGTGACCCCCTCCCCTGTGGAAAGGGTGGCAGCTGCAGCTGGTGGTCCCCCTCCCCTGTAGAAAGGATGGCAGGTACAGCTAATGACCCCCCTCCCGTGGAAAAGGTAGTAGCTACAGCTAGTGACGCCCCCCTTACTTTGGTGGCGCCAAATCACCAATAATCGCTCGTCTGTATCGAGAAATGATTCCTGAAGCGAGTAACTGCTCCCCATTTCCCTAAAGGTATGTCTCTCCACCCCAAGAATCTACCATGTGTAGTAATATGGCTTCAGCCGGTAATCCTTTATATATATGTGCATGCTCCTATCAGGAAAATGGCGGCTGCACCTGGAATTCTGGCACAGCCACACTCACACACAGTCTTTATATTTCCCTTTAATAGCAAGATAGGCTTCCTCTTTATAATTAAAAAAATATATATGCTGAATAAATAACTCTCATATTTCTGAGGTTGCACAAAGTGAATAAAAGTATTCTATATGTACTCTACAAGTTTATTCGGGAGAAGGTAAATCAAAGTTAGCTATTGGTGTGCTTTTTCATTGGCGTGCTTTTTTTTAATTACAATATTCAATATTTCAGCAACGTAAACAAAAATTACCATATCTTCCAGTAGTATTTCAAAAACGTGATAATACTCGGTAACCATATATGTAAAAAGCTCTTGAGAAATATACTAAGAACATAGATGGCCATCTCTAGTGCTCTTCGAAAACAATGAAACGCGCTTTTCTATGCAGCGGCAAACTGGCTAAATGAATCACAAAGAAAATTAGGACTCATTAGGACTCATGGACAAAATAATTGTACAACGACGGCGAAATAGCTGATAAAAACAACGACTTACATGTTTTAATGACATGTTTTCTTATTTTTACTAATTTTGTAACTATTTTTCTCTTTTGTTTTCATTTTCCTGTAATTATTAAAAAAATATAAAATAATAATAATAATAAATAAGAACCGTTGCGTCTAAAAATTGAAAGTGGTTCTTATTTGGAAAATCAGTTTAGTTTTGTCCAAGTGTATTTGACATAAAAAAAACCTGAATTTAATTAAAAGACCTAAAAAAAAAACAATGAGAATGAGAAATGAGAATGACAATGTCCAAAATCAGCGAAACAATTACATGCAGAGTACAGAGTGGACAATCGCGGAGAGCTTAAGAACCTCTACATTAGGAGAAGTTGAAATGGGCTGCGTGGAGTCTTCATCTCCGGATACAATGCACGTTTGATTGTTCACTCTTGTCAATCTCTCCCTTAAATCGAGGTCTGTGCCGGAGAAAGGCATCCCCGTTTCTTTCAGTTTTTCTTTTAGTTTTTGGATGTCCATGAATAGAATAGAAGGAGGGACGGAAACTTTGTTCTTGTGTACGTGTTCGTATAGTCTACAAATGATATCGTACTTTACTCCCCTTATCCTGTAGAAACAGTTGGTATTAGAGCAACGGCAGATTTCCTCGAGACAGCGTGACACCGTGGCAACCGATTTAGAAAGGTACTCCTCAACTGAAGTTTTGTTGTCTGGGAACCACTGATCGCTGTTTGGTACGATTTTCGCGGAACTATTGCCTTTCCGTAAAGATTGAACGATCGAACCGATTTCGGTCGGAAACACTTGAATGAATTTGTGAAAATGGTCGTGGCTGTTCCCTTCTAGATCGTGAATGGTGAAACACTCACCAACATGCTTTGAGGGAGTAAAAAAGTCCTTTTCCCAAAATGTTGTACTATCAATGGGGCTCATAAACAAACCTGAACTGTTCACTTTGTCAACAGCACGCTGGACATGTTCGTCGCTCTGTCGGTATTGTTTCATTTCTTTCGAGTCGGCATAATGGCCAGGCCTTTCTACGGAAACCTTTGGGGTATCAATGGTGAGCATTTTTGTCTGACTGTTTGGCATCCTTCTTACGCAACAATTGGGGTCTTCACAGGTCACACGCTCTTCGTAATACCCGGATGGGTAGACCTGACCATGCCTCTCATACCATGACAGATTTAGCCGGATCCATTTAAACCGAGGATTGCTATTTCTCTCACTTTTTTTCGCCTTTGAATACGCTCGTAGGTCGTCGTCCAGACATGACAAAAGTGGCAGTTTATCATGACTCAGGATTGGAGTTGCAAATATCGTCGACCCAAAGCAAGGTTGTCCATTCCACCGACGTCCCAGCTCTCGTACCCCCCACCACATATTCATTTCGTTAACAAAATCTCTTCCGGCATGCACAGCTACTTCTCGCAGTCGGTTTATTTCTTCTTCTTCCATACCAACCTCCTGAAGATAATCGAAACATTCTTTTGCCGAATAAAATTTATTTGCTGTGATGGTGCTTCCTGTAGCACACTTTTTGCTTAATACAGCATTGCCCCTTTCTGCTTCATTGTCAAAACTGCAATTTTCACTTCTTCTAAGAATACATGAATGGCTGCTTGCTTCCATCCTAAACTCGATTGCACCTGCAATTTTCGTTTGTAGATTTTGCTGTTTTTGGTCTGGCCCTCCATCAGTGTATCTGGCATGCAATGGTCTGGGTTCGTTATCAAGAGAAACTAAGATATGATCCCTTCCTGAGACCTTCAATAGTTCAGAAAACAGCGAAAAAGCCTCTTTACCATACAGTGCAGGTAGCTCCAATTCCGAAGGATCTTGGAAGCTCAGTTGTAGATCATCTTCAAATTTCTCTAGCTCTTCAGCAATCTCCAACATCAGGACACACGCATTGCATTCTCTGAAGTACAACTTCATTGGTTGAATGTTGTCGTCCATTATGTCGGCAAGGTGCTGTAAGAGCTGCACGGCATTGACTTCGGCATTGTCTTGCACTAATTTAGAGTTCTTTATGTCCTGACTTGGCATGACAAGTCTATCTAGAAGTTTTTGGAGAACGCACGAAACTAATACTGAACACGATGCTGAGATTTGCAGCCTCAAGTCTGCCAGTTCTTTAAGTGACGCAAAGGCATCAATCAACGAAATAAGCGCAAATTTACCAGTATTAACTTGATGGGAAATCTGCAAGTGCGCGAGATTGTGGTCTCTCAGCAAACCAATGACTGCGTTTAAAACTTCCGAAGGCTTATTGATCTCAAATGGAATGATGCGAATTGGCTTTATTGGGAGATGGATGAGTTGCCCTGATTGGTTTCGCAAGCATTCCGACAGTCTTAGTTTGTCCACTGTAGTATCACTAACAGGAAGGATAAATTCCTTTAAATCCTCTTCTTTCTCCAAGTCCTCGAGATATTCAATCAATTGTTTTAGTAGGTAATCAACGGAAATGCTGTGAATACTCGTATTCGGCAATGATAGGTGGGCCTTGGTTTCGTTGTCTCCATGCAATCGTAGTTGCCAACGTTCATTAACGTGATTTATGGCCGACGTAGAATATTCACTTTTAGGAAATAATACAACAGATAGTTTGCTGCCTTTCCATGAAATTTGCTTTTCTCCCGAAGCGTCCACTGTAATAACCTTGTTTAGCATCAGATTCGTACTTGGCACAACCACTGCTTTAAGATCGTGATAGTCAGCCGAAGGAAGTGCTTGCAAAATTTCTGCCTCTCCATATTCATCAGTAGTTCTGTGATTCATCCAAACTTTATCCTTATTGAAAGAGTTCTTGGTCCCAAGAAAAACAGGGTATTTCAAATCTGAACTGATAATTGTGGAGTACCTTCTTAACCACAAATAGTCTGTGGAAAAACGAAAAGGAATAAATTGTGAAAGTTTTGCGAACGCTCTCGTATACTGCATGTTAAGTGGCGGTGGTCCTGACCCTTTGCAAGGAACTTTGCCGAACTTTATAGCGGCCTCTCCCGTGTAGTCTTTGGCTGTGTTATGGCCTTTGTTTGGCGGCAAGCAGCGCCTCGAGAGGGTTTTAGCAGATATGTTTTCGTGATTGTCATCCAACTTGGCGTGTTTTCTGTTATACATGTCAGTGACTGCCTGCAGAGTTAGTTTTCTGTTATGTTCCGTGGTACCAATATCTACTGAGGACGCGTACATTACGTCATAGTGCCTCTTCTCGTGCGCCAGAATTCCAGAGTCACTTTCAAGGCTTGCCATTTGCACGATGCTTTCTATCAGGTTTGGGTCGACGTTCTTTCGCGGTCGGTGGGCTAGGTCTGAGTGTGCGCGACCTAGAGCAGAGAGAGCAGTTTTTCTAGATGCAACTCTAGCTTTTCGTAGCCTCATGGTTAGCTTTCTTGCATCTCTCCACACGTCTTTGAAGATTCCTTTGGCATTGTTGACTTGAACCTTTGCATTTCGGAGTGAAGAATATCGTAAGTTAAGCTTGCGATGTAAGTAGGCTTCAGAAAATCCCGAATCCATAAGAAGATTCTTTACTATTTTCTTACTCTTTTCACAGTCTATTAAACTGATGGTTTCTTTCATCTTTTCAATGTCTGGTTTAATACTGACATGTTCCTGAGTACTGATGTTGAATTGTCGACATAAGCCAGACTGAAATGCTATGGCTTTCTTATGTGTTTCTTCATGGCTCTTAAATTTGTTGAGTGCGACCACAGTAAGATTTCGTCTTAGTGACGGTGGTGTTTTTTTTGGAGGATTGAGCACACATACAGGGAGAACATGTTTTCCCAAAAGCAGGTTACGTTTTAAGTGTTTAACCCACATCAGTGTTTCATTGTAATCTGTGATTTCACAATCTGTCAATATGTCGTCAATTGTGCAGAAACCACCTCTTTCTTGTAATAATTCAAGTATGGCCATCTTTCTCTTTAAATTAACTGCTTGCTCTTTGTAACTTAGAATTGACTTCTTTAATTTTTTTAGTACACAGTCAACGTTCTTGACTTTTTCTGAGCAATTAAAAATGTGAATCCCGTCCGCATTAAAACAATTTTGCAGTCTTTTATGGCGATCGTCCTTTTTACCTAAAAAGAAAAAAAAAACCGTCTCACTTGAGCTTTGATTTCACGTTTAACCAGTATACAAGTTTACATTCAAACGTGTATGGTAAATGCAAGCATTGAGAGAATTACTATCACTTCCACTTAAGTACGAAACGGTGCTGTTATTCTGAATATTACCTCACTAGTCAGTGGATTTACAGTATGAAGAACATGTGACTCTGGGGAGAGTTCTGTTTTTCCATAAAAGTTATTAAATGTCACCTATTTTGCAACGGTTTTTGGCTGAGAAGATCAAATTAAAATTATAGTTTAAAAAAATCTGGTGGGTTATCTGTTTTAATATTTTCCTCACTGATTGTTTCCTCACTTTCTCACTCGATACGGAGCCCTAACATACAAAGAAATATAAAAGATAACAAGCTGCATGCAATACAAGACTAGTTGAGTAAGGCTATACTATATAGAAATGTGTATTTGTGTACCTCGATTGTAAATTGTTAAAAAATGTAATTGATCTAAAGAGTTCCTGTCTGCAAAAATTAAAAAAAAATTAAAATTGTCAGGGCTTTCGAAGCATATTACGTACCTCTACTTTGAGTTGCGTGCAAGTGATCTAACAGAACTAGCCGTCCCTCAAAAAGAGATTTGTGGTACAATTGTTCGCCTATCTCTTTTTTACGAGGAGAGATTTCGGACAACAGCTTGTTGTACTTCTGAGTTTCCATACCTAAAAATAGAACAGACATATAGCTGAGTTAGTGAGATAAACTTTTAGATTAAGGCACAAAATACGTTTATCTAATTTGACAAAGTTTAAAAAAATCTTACTTTATTTTTGAACAAAATACCGGGGTTATAAGCAAAATCAAATCTTTTTTTGCGGCATTTTGTTCACAAAAAAGTAAGAAAAAAACATTTTTTGGTGTTATATCCACTATAACTGAAGCGTGTCGTTTTGTAATCAAAACCTATTCGGACACTTTCGAGCATCTTAATAAAAATTGAAAAATGATGGGAAACGTATGTAAATCTACGGAAAGTATTGATCATTGGAAATTTTCGTAAATGTTTCGTAAATTTCTCAAAACTATAACTAGTCTCGTTTATACAATAAAAAAAGCACGACTGCTCAAAGAAACGCAATTTCACCTCTCTAAAAAAGATTGATATTTTCACGTACCAATGTATTGTTTTATCATAAATAACATCAGTTCCCTTGATATATTATGTACACGAAACGCATATGGTGTTTAAGAAGTGACGTCAATTAAACTAAACTTTTTCCTTCTTTGCTGTTTTTATAATTACATACTGTAATTTTACACCGTTGTTTTTCTAATGAATGGACAACCCTGATTAAATACAGGTGTTACTCCCTTATTCCTCAAACTTTTAGGTACCTGCAAGATATTGCTCGAAAAGTCCATCAGGGGCTGCTGCAATAGTACAAAGAACCATTGTTGTCAAGTTACAAACTTCACATGTCTTGACCACAGGAAAGTTTATGTTGCAGCTATCAAGGGTGTTAGGTTTGGGAATGGCAAACTTTTCACTACGATTGGCAGCCTTTAATGGATCCGTTAGCAATTTCCATACCGGAGTCATCGCTTGAAATAGATCCGAAGGAATCCCACGGCGCAATGGATCAAGGTACCAAAGCTGGCTCAGTTGGCGATTACAAACCAACAAACACCACGAGACAGATGATTTCCATGCAATGCTTGGAGCTACAGAGACTTTTCCAGAACTGCTTTCAATGACTGGTACATTAAAGTAGAACCATTGTTGCTTAACGGCGTCATTCTTTAGGGCAGTTTTAACTTTCTCGCACACTTTCTCTATGACAACATTGTAGACGGAACAAAACACTTTGTTCTCTTGAGTGCAGTTATCCAGGAGTTGAATGTAAGCTTCGATAGGCTCACTTGTGGTAAGATCCGATGAGTTATCTTTAATGGAGATAAGAGGCATAGAACGAAATAAGTGGTGCTTATGCATCTATTTCGGCTTCGACGCTTATCCTGCATATGACTGCCGGCCATTTACTCCTGGCGATAAAATCAGTGACTTGTTGTATAAAATGGTATTTCTAACGTTTAAGAGAATCATTATTGCAAAAGGTAGTTAGGGCACAGAGTGGAGTGATAGTCAATCAGACAGTCGCAGAATTGTACCTAGAGTCCCTGCGCCGTTAGTGATCCCTCTGTGACTGAAATTCTGAGAATTAATAGTCCCTTTCTCATCTATAATTAGTGTGATTTTGATATATCATATTTTGTATTTGAAATCGGTTACACCTCTTAACTTCATATTCTTCTAAAGCAGATTACGTACCTGTACTTTGAGGTGCGTGCAAGTGATCTAACAGTACTAGCCGTCCCTCAAGAAGAGAGTTGTGGTACAACTGTTCGCCTATCTCTTTTTTACGAGGAGAGATTTCGAGCAACACCTTGTTGCACTCCTCGCCTCCTCTACCTGTAACAAATTAATACCAGAAATATTGTGAACACATCATAAAATACGACTACCCTTCAAACTTAGTTACAAAAAACGTCCACCTAGTTTGTGAAACGTTGGTAAAATGTTTTATTACGTGAACGTTGCGACAAAAAGACATACAACGGGGAAGTAGTCGTGGAATGTGAATTATCACTCAATCAATGAATCGAACTTTTTGCTTTTTGAATAGTACAAAGATATAATCTTCTTTTGATATTCTTGTATGGAACAGTAGCTATCAACAACAGGCCTTATGCATGTTACGTCACCAGAACCAAAGTCACCGCCAAGACTCGTTTGTACGAGATTCCTTGCAAACCTTTGACAACTTTTTTTTCTGTTTGAGTGGGTATTCTTTCCTGTTTTTCTCCTTTTGAGAATACACTGATGAGATTGGCAAAGGTTCATACTTTGAAAGCAGAGCTTGGAGGTGAAATCAGCCAGTCCAACGTTTAATATGCATCAGGGCTATTAAGGAAGAAGACGTTGGAGTGTTTCGGAGATCAGTGCAATGTGCAATTTTCTTCCTTCGATTTAGTTCCTTTGCACTTATAAAATTTTAATATCCTTTTCGCCAGTTGTTGAAATATAATCCGTACATTAAATAAATCATATATCAATACAGAAATCATATCATGATCCGAACTGTTCGGTGGATGTAATTTGATTGTCTCATTACTCTCAGTTAACTTACATCGTTCATATCAATGATGTTTGTTTTGTTATTTTCATAAAACATTGGCCACCATCAGTCTTGACATATATATCCTAGTAACGCCAAGCTCAGTTTCCAGTGTATTTGCAGTGAGTTTCGGTGTTTTTGCGGTGTTGTAAAGGTCGTAAGCTCGAGTATCATTGTAAGTGTGAAATTGTGCAAAACAATAAAAATAAAACATCTGGACAATCAAAAGCCTAGCTCAGTAAGGTTCCAGACTTTATGATTCCCGTGACAACCTTAAATAATGTCTCTATTCACTAGCAAACCTGAAAGATATTGCTCGAAAAGTCCATCAGGGGCTGCTGCAATAGTACAAAGAACCATTGTTGTCAAGTTACAAACTTCACATGTCTTGACCACAGGAAAGTTTATGTTGCAGCTATCAAGGGTGTTAGGTTTGGGAATGGCAAACTTTTCACTACGATTGGCAGCCTTTAATGGATCCGTTAGCAATTTCCATACCGGAGTCATCGCTTGAAATAGATCCGAAGGAATCCCACGGCGCAATGGATCAAGGTACCAAAGCTGGCTCAGTTGGCGATTACAAACCAACAAACACCACGAGACAGATGATTTCCATGCAATGCTTGGAGCTACAGAGACTTTTCCAGAACTGCTTTCAATGACTGGTACATTAAAGTAGAACCATTGTTGCTTAACGGCGTCATTCTTTAGGGCAGTTTTAACTTTCTCGCACACTTTCTCTATGACAACATTGTAGACGGAACAAAACACTTTGTTCTCTTGAGTGCAGTTTTCCAGGAGTTGAATGTAAGCTTCGATAGGCTCACTTGTAGTAACATCAGATGAGTTATCTTTAATGGAGAGAAGAGGCATATAACAACAATTAGCGGTGCTTATGCACTTTTTGCCATGCAAAACTTCACCCCGCCTGCATATTCTTCGGATATTGCGACTGTCTCGACTGAAAAAATTTGAATTTCGATTATTAATTTCGATCGTTCGTCGATCTAATGTCGGACCCAATAGGTACGTGGTATTTATATCGATAACGCGTAACTGTAAGTTTGTAACTGTTTGCAATATCGCATCTTTATCCACCTCCTTTTTGAGCAATCGTAGCAAATTAGAAAACACTATCACTACCACTGTCTTCTTAAAAAAAATCGCTAAATTTCATTACCATCTACGGTCTGCGTCTTGGTCTTCAACGGAACCCGAGGTTGGCACATGGGTGTAGACTGTTGTGCACTAGATGGCTTGGTATCCTCACAGCACATGGGTGGAGGCTGTTCTGCACTGGATGGCTTGTTATCCTCGCAGGACATGTGTGGAGGCTGTTCTGCACTGGATGGCTTGGTATCCTCGCAGGACATGGGTGAAGGCTGTTCTGCAATGGATGGTTTGGTATCCTCGCAGGACATGCGTGGAGCCTGTTCTGCATTGGATGGTTTGGTATCCTCGCAGGACATGCGTGGAGCCTGTTCTGCATTGGATGGTTTGGTATCCTCGCAGGACATGCGTGGAGCCTGTTCTGCATTGGATGGTTTGGTATCCTCGCAGGACATGCGTGGAGCCTGTTCTGCACTGGATGGCTTGGTATCCTCGCAGGACATGGGTGAAGGCTGTTCTGTAATGGATGGTTTGGTATCCTCGCAGGACATGGGTGAAGGCTGTTCTGCAATGGATGGTTTGGTATCCTCGCAGGACATGGGTGAAGGCTGTTCTGCACTGGATGGCTTGGTATCCTCGCAGGACATGTGTGGAGGCTGTTCTGCACTGGATGGCTTGGTATCCTCGCAGGACATGGGTGAAGGCTGTTCTGCAATGGATGGTTTGGTATCCTCGCAGGACATGCGTGGAGCCTGTTCTGCATTGGATGGCTTGGTATCCTCGCAAGACATGGGTGAAGGCTGTTCTGCACTGGATGAATTGGTATCCTCGCAGGACATGCGTGGAGGCTGTTCTGCACTGGATGGCTTGTTATCCTCGCAGGACATGTGTACATGTGGAGGCTGTTCTGTGCTGGATGGCTTGGTATCCTCATAGCACATGGGTGGAGGCTGTTCTGCACTGGATGGCTTGGTATCCTCGCAGGACACGGGTGGAGGCTGTTCTGCACTGGATGGCTTGGTATCCTCGTAAGACATGGGTGAAGGCTGTTCTGCACTGGATGAATTGGTATCCTCGCAGGACATGGGTGGAGGCTGTTCTGCACTGGATGGCTTGTTATCCTCGCAGGACATGGGTGGAGGCTGTTCTGCACTGGATGGCTTGTTATCCTCGCAGGACATGTGTGGAGGCTGTTCTGCAATGGATGGCTTGGCATCATCACAGCACATGGGTGAAGGCTGTTCTGCACTGGATGGGTTGGTATCCTCGCAGCGATGGCTGTTGATGTAAAAGAAATGTTCCTTACAAGACCCTTCATTACCCAAGGTTACCCCTAAAATGTAGTTTTTTTCTATTTTACAAACCTCAATTTCGATGCCATGATTTCATTGGCCATTTCCATCCTAAATCTGGGCATGTCATTCTGTAACACAACATAACATAACATAACATAACATAGCAGAGCAGAGCAGAGCAGAGCAGAGCAGAGCAGAGCAGAGCAGAGCAGAGCAGAGCAGAGCAGAGCAGAGCAGAGCAGAGCAGAGCAGAATTATTTACATCAGAAACTGAAATTGTAGTTGGTTTTATACGTGATGAGCTTAATTAATGAATGTTTTAGTTCTGTAATATTATCCCTGTGGATAGCTGTTTATTTTTTTTATTAAATTTAACTAAATACAGCCCCTACATGATTTAAAAAAGCTCCCAAATGGATTTGCATCCTAGCTTACTGTAAAGAAAGTACATCAATACCACTGAAGTAACCAAAAAGCTCCATTTTGTCTTCAATACATTTACTGGAAAAGAAGTCAACTTGACATAATCTTACCTGACTGAAGGATAAAGGTGTACCGGAAATAACATGGTCAACAAACTGAAGAGAAACGGACATACGGAAATTAGACGAGAATTGATCTGCGTTTGACCGACCTGCATAGACAAATACTTAAAAATAAAGCAGCCCAGGCTTAGATGGCTCACCTTCAAAGAAAAAATACCACAATCGAAGGCATTCGACTGCCTTGGAATTTCTTGTGCGATTTCCTGCCTCCATTCATTAGGATTCCATGTTTTTCCAGACATTTTGCAAATGCTTTCGACAAAATGTCTATATAGCAAAAATATGAAATATATATTAGAGTGATTTTACTTAACCTGTGAAATAGTTAGTAGAATAATACGCACCATTAAACTTTAATTCCATCGTTTTCTTTAGTCTAATTTGGAATATCACACACTAATTGTTCTGAGATAGTGTTTCTGAGATAGTGTTAAGTAAAACCACTCTAACAAGAGCAAATTTTATCACAGAAAATTACTTCTATATACTATACTCGCTAGAAGATACTTTTTGGTACCACCATCCATGCCCGCGTCGACCCGTTCTTATAATGTATTAAACATTTTAATTGTGTGTTTACCTTATAGTGGAAAAGTGTCTTTTTTCTGTTGGCCCTTCAGTACGGTGTTTGCCCATAGAATCGTACAGGCACATTGTCTTCTTCAGAACGTGCACTATCTAAAGAAAGATGCGATGAGGTCCCAATAATTATTGTGTTCTTTACAAGCAATTTATATGTATGCTAGTAGTAGACTGACAACTAAAAAACGTACTGAAATACTCGTATTATTGTTCAGTATATTTACCATGACTTTCCAATGCTTGTTTTGGTTAATGGGAATGACCCATTCCTCCTTTTCCAATAAATTTACCTACAATCAACATATAAAGGAATCATGCTCATGTACTCGCGACACCAACTGAGCACATCGAAAAGGTCACTGGAATAATATAGGTTATCGTATACTAATCAGTGATGTTGATTGTGGATTAAATCGTCTGGTCAAGATGTAAAACTGAAGAAAAATATAATTATGTCATATTAAGTGAGATGGAATCCAAATAAAACTAAGCCTGTTCCAAGGTCCCAAAAAGTTAAGACGTTTTACTTTAGTGGTCGCTTTCCATTTTTATGGGCAGTGGGCTTGATTTTAATAATATCGACATCGCTCATGGCCGATGGTGTGTATTAACTGGCTGTATGGGTATGAAGTGACCGGGAAATGGAAATATGATTCCTTGATTAAAGGAAGCTCACTTAAGATCGTGGGTTCTTAGGGCAATGGTAATCAAAAAAAATTTGGTACAAAAATAATCTCGTTATGTTTGGTACACTAAATAGAAATTCTTCATGTAAGAAAAAAAAGGAAAAATGCCCAAGTCCGGGCCAGTTCAAATAAATACCAGTTACCTTGTGTAAAGATTGAAGTACTTTTTGTGGTGAACTTCCGTGGAATTTTTCCCATCGTGGGAAAAAGAAAGAGTTAAAGATGTAAACAGCTTTTCCCTAAAAAAGGAAATAAAAACAATATATTTGTTTTACTTTTCTTAATTAATCTAGCTGGAGTTTTTGTGGAGTGGAGTGCGCCGATCGTATCTGTAAAGAACTATTGTTGTTGACGGTAGTGATTGACATTTCAACAGCCTGACTGAATTCTTTGATTACTCCACTCAGGTTGTCGAAATGCAATGAGTCTATGCCAACAACAACATTTTTTGAGAACTACACCAACCCATACGATCGCACTCAACAGACTATGTTTATTTGTATTGTAAAAAACAGAAGTGACAAGTGCAATGAATTTTTGTACACCTTACTTGAGTCACTACAACAAGCCGACGCCCGATCTCATTCTCATAAGTGTGTGTAAAGCGCCATGAGACGCATGTGATATGTGCGCCATATAAGTCAATCATTTCATAATAACCAACAATACTTACCATTTTGTGAAACTTTCTGGCAAGAAGAGCGTTATATGTGTTGATCCCCTGAAAATTAGAAATATTTTCAAAAAAATACTATTTTATTAAAACTCCTAGATGTAGTTGGTTCTTTTTTGTCACTTAAGAGTGCTTGTTTATACTATTTAAAGGACTATTCTTGAGGCTCTGCAATTGAACTTGATATGTGTGAATATTCTCATACTGATTGTTTTTATCTATGGCGATTTCTCGCTAGCTTTCTCAACGCCGCATCAATCTATAACACTACGGTAATTCTCTTTAATTTTCTCACACAAAGGAACAGTCTCATTAGTATTAAATCTGTTGAAATACTCACCTCGTCATTTAGCCAGCATTCATCATATTTTAAGCCCGTCCTCCACTGCTGAAAACGACGTAGGGACTCTATAGAAATACTATTCATGTTATTCATGTTTGATGATTTCTCTGGACCTGTATTCATTTTTATTTGGGAGGTCATGTCATCATCGTCGTGGTGTTTGTTATCTTCAGTTTCTTCGTTGTGCATTGTATCAACTCCGACTTCCTGCTTGTGGTCGGCAGTTCCATTCCCGGCTTGCTGCGTGCCTTCCCCGTTCGCATGAGCAACGGATTCATCATTCTCTCCATCTGCTTGTTGTTGCGATGTGATGACCGTCGTTTCTTAACGGAATCAAAGCCAGAGAGATAGTAATGTTTTATGTTATTTTCAATATTTTATACCGATCAATAGCACCAATAATTTCTATATCAATATTGTAAACAAATTGCTTTCACGCATAAGGGAAGGGATGTGAAGTTTCATCCAATTGTGAATCAAGACAACCCTTTAAAAAACGCTTTCCTCGGGGGTGTTCTGATGCAAAATAAGTAACTCTTATACCTGTATTATCTTTGCAAGGATTCTGTGAAGACGATTCAGCTGATGATTTCTCATAAAACAGAATATAAGAGTCCCTGCTGTCCTGTAGCACTCGGTCAATTTCCACGGCTTCAACCTAAAATAAGTAATGTCGATCATAACACATAGTTAGATTTTATTAAAGTGGTCGCTTTTTCCTTTGCAATGTGAATTTCAGTTAAGTGAGCTGTTGTCCTCCTGTCAGACTCTCTATATTCTACCGAACTTTAATTTACCTCTGAACATTTACTCCTCCTATATCAACATAAACATAAATATCATTAATGTAGAAAAGGACAAAGACTTATTCAACAATGAATCACTTTAAATAGCGATAATTATCACGATGGTTACTTTGTGATGTATTATACTATTGCACTCTCCTAAAAAAAGGTCTTTTAATATTTTCGGCCTATCCATTCGCTATGTGTTTGACCCTTTCTTGGTCAAAACAAAGAAACTCAACACGTGAATCACAGAAAACAACAATAATAAATATGTGTATTGAAATTACAGACTAACGTTTTGATCGTCTACAAGGAACCAGTCGTCTCTTTTGACGTACGCCATATAATGACCACTTGTCGCCAAATTTCCTTTGTGACAAACGACACCAAATAGGTCGAAACAAACCTTCCAAAAAAAAAGAAAGAAAAAAAGACAGGTTTGAATGTAAACATCCAACAATATGGTTATCAAATGTGAACGTTAGCATATTATGTGAAAAACAAAACTAATGAATGAACAAAACAGGAAAACTCCCATTCGGACGTTACCTGAAGAGATTTGTTTGTTATTTTCTGTTGAATTCTGATAGCCCTCGAGTCTTTCGTTGCCCTTCCATTACGGTATCTAGAGGGAGTGTGTTTTGAAAACATATTTAAAGTTCAAAGAAACTTTATCCTTTTTGCTGTTGAACGTTATCTTTCTTGTTTAAATGAACTAAGTTTAGAACAAGATTATATAACAATTGACACAAAGAAAAGTAAAAAAGTAGGTTTATTTTTGTGTTACGTTCATTCGCTCATTTGGGGTTTTCTTCGATTTCGGCATTTTGGAGTCTTACCTTTCTCTCTGTAACACGATACGAACATTAAGGATTACCACTTCTCTTTCAATTCGTTTGTTTCAGATTTTAAAAGATTTGTGATTTTAAAACGGTCTACAGGGGATTGCATCAATGAGAGGTTCACCATACAACTGATCTGACAGACATCTGCGCTACTTCGCTCCCACCACTAGGGACACGCCCGCACCCTCTGAGCGCTTGTCGTTTCTTTAAGAGTCACTTTGAATTATTTATTATCTACTATGACCTTTATCCTACTTCACATCGTCAGTACATACCTCATTAAGTGAATAACTAAAATTTCTGGAGGGTTTGTCAGTTTCTTTTTTCTTTTAGCTGGAACATCTTGCTGACATCTTTGGGCAGTAAAAGTAAAGGTCCACCAGACAAAACAAAAAGAGAGAGATATTCATTAGTTTCTCATTATAATTCAAAACACAATGTTACGCTCCAACTAATTACCTGCTGCACTTGTAGCTGTGTTCCCCACTTAAAATTTCATCTTTGAAGAACGTTGCCAATGATTCTACCACAGTTTCCTGTAAAGAAAAAACCGTTTCGTAATAATTATATTAAATAGAGCTTAAACAACTTATTAAAGCTGGCGGTAAAATAAACATTCGGATTTACCTCAATCTCTATTGATAAATCGACCATTTTATCCAGGCGTCCAGAAATACCTCCGCAGTTAAGGCACTCCACTACATACAAAGAAGATGTGAGTAAATTAGTTCTCTTTCAATAAAATTATGAAATCTACAAAATATGTATGACTGCCGCCCATCCCACACCGCAGAAGCATTACTAAAACATCTGGAGCCAGTTGCATAAAACTTAACGCCAGACGTAACAGCTAACGTCGGACGTTCAGTCCAGTCAAAGTTACTATTTTAACGTCAGCCGTTAGCAGTTATGTCGGACGTTAAGTTTTATGCAACTGGCCCCTGATACTCCACCCTGGCCTTTCGGGACAAGAATCGCCTGAAATAAACCAGACATCTTTGGTTGTGGGAATTAATATAATGTACTGAACCCACCTTCAGAAGTGATATTTCCGGTAAACAATGATGTAATTGCTTCAGTTCTGTAAAAATGTAGCAGATTCAGTTCAGTTACAAAATTATTATGCGCAAATCACTGCTCGCAACAAGCAAGGTTCGCGGTTTCCCGCGCTTCGCATTTTCAGCAATGCTCTTTCCTGGTTGCAGCCTTATTCTCGTTTAGCTACTCCCTATGTACCATGAATAAAACATTAATTGTATAATTTAATAACAAAATTCGACGTTAGGAATATTTGCAAATAAGACACCGACGTGACCACGCTCCAATAACTTAAAAAGTAGGTGTACAGATGATAACCAATCACAATCAGGAATTGTGTATTGATACCATTATTAGGTAGGTAGGTAACTTTAATTGACCAATTTTCAGTCGTCCGCTTAGTAACTTGGCCTTTGTGTGGAAATAAGGCTGCAGTTGACTTTGCCTTAATAGGAACCTTCCTTCTTTTCATATGTAAATCACCCTGTTCTTATTCTAACTAACATGATTTGCATATGAAAAGCAAAAAGGTTTGTATCAAAACAAAGTCAACTGCAGCCTCACTTTCACTCAAAGGCCAGGGTACTAAGCACAACTGTAAAATGATCTATGATTGTACAGAATGGCCCCTTTAGTCCTAAGGCTTATACGCTTGGGACCCTGTATCTTCTTTTAAAAAACACACCATCAATTATAAAAAGAACACTTACCCCCTTGCCATGTCAATGTTGTTCAAAATGCCAAGCAATAACTCGTGAGCGTCTTCTTGACGACCGGCAAAAAGGGTGTTGGATAAGTCTGTACATAATTACAATATAATACGATTATATGTATTAAATACATGTCGTGTTTACTACAAAACAAGCCGTTGTAAAATTCTGGGTATTCTTGGTGTTGCGGAAACTATTATTATTTTGAAGGACCCGAGTCATCCAAAATGCACTGCGCGCTCAAACGGTGAAATCCGCCATTTTCGATGCCACCGAAATTACCGAACATTGCATAGTGAATCAGAATCTTCCTGCATCGTTCAAAGTTGTTTAGTAATTGAAAGTCTGTGACTGTTATCGTAGCTTTTATTAATTATTAATCCATCGGTTTGAACGATTTTTTCGTAGTTTTGCGCTACCGGTGGACAAGGTTTTGACGTCCAAAGTAAGCAGTCTTTAATATAGCCTCACGGTTTCCCAAGAGTGGACGGCCGAAGGCGCCAGTAAACGAAAAGAAACTGTTTTTTTTTTTTTGCAAATCGACTTTCGACCTTTGCAATGCGAGCAAAATTGAGGTTAGAATCGTACAGCAAACCCATAGCCAGTTCGCTGAATTGTTGTACAAAAGTATTAATCACTTGCATCCGGGCGTGAGAATTATGAAACAGCAAACATGCTGGAGATTCAAATATTTCACAAACTGATTTCAGTCATGCTGGATGCAATAACACCATACGTCTAACAACGAAAGTACAGCCTAGCTCCAAGACACGCAACTTAAACTCAGAATAAACTCTGAGGAGTCAAAAATAATCGTAATATGCTATTATTCTATGGATCTTGAGCCGTGCTGAAGAAACACCATCTCGGAAGCCATGAAAACCGCAGACTGGCGCTCACACAAAATCGCGGAGTGTTAAATGAAACTCAGTGATCCTAGCATTCAGCGACTACTACTGATCTTGCAAACTAGGCGCCAAAGAAACAATATTGTTATGCCCAGAGCTAGCAACAAATGACGGCTTTGGAAAAAATATCTCCTGTCAGTATCAAATACTTTTTCCTAAAATCAAAGAATCGGCAATGACAACAACAGTCCTCTTATATCTTAAATTTGATCTAAAAGAAAAAAATATCTCAGGCACGTACTTGCACGTACTTACCCGGCTGGAATGTTCTTACTTTTTTTTTTGCGACATGCAGGATTTGTGCAAGGCCAGTGTTACCTTTTATATTACGATATTTTTAAATATAGAAAATTAGTTTGAGAAATCGGGAGTTCGAGAAATCGAAGGTGGCCTAAGATTACGCTAAAATGCTAAGGTATTGTTTTATCGCAGGCAGTTATACTGACAGCATTTCAATTAATTTACACCTTTAACAAAAATAACGTGTGATAAATTTCTGCCGTTTTGCAACGAGAAAATTTTCAAAGGGACAACAAAATTCATCGATTTATTTAATAAATTTATTTTAATAAAACAACAGCTTCAAGACAACAACTGAACAAAGGAACCAGAGGCAATTGATTCTGCAATAGCAGCATTGTATTTCTAGTATCTGATGACAGATTTGTCACAATAAAAATTGTCCGGAAGTGTTTATTTGCTTCAAGGTGCAGAATGTAACTGAAATCGTCACTCAGAGGCTTGTAAATTTTGAAAGGTTCGAGTTATCGAGGTTTAATTTTTCCCACGGGAGACGAGAATTAGTTCGAGTTTGCGGGAGTTTCAGTTAAAGAGGGTTCGAGAAATCGGGGTTAAAATTAGGCCCGGTTCAGACGCCGAACTTTTAATGAGCCGAACCTAATACCTTGAATTAAGTACATGAAAAGTTCGGCGTCTGAATCAGTTAAGAACGGCTATTTGAATTTGGAACGGCTCAGCCGTTCTTCCCGCCTGGCTCAGCCGGGAATTTCGGCTTTGGAACGGCTTTGATTCAGACGCCGAACTTTTCATGAGCCGAACCTAATGCATGAATTATTGTAACTTATTTTACATGTAGTTTCTCGTATGTTTACACTTTGTCTGAAAACTTCTGTCCTTTCGATTTGTTGCTCTTCAAACTGAATTAAGTTCGACTGATTAAGTTCGGCGTCTGAATCAACAGGCGTACTTTTGTTAATTTGGCCGGTCCAAATTCGAATTAAGTTCGGCTAATTAAGTTCGGCGTCTGAATCAACAGGCGTACTTTTGTTAATTTGGGTCGGTCCAAATTCGAATTAAGTTCGGCTCATGAAGAGTTCGGCGTCTAAACTGGGCCTTAGTCTCCCACGCAGCCGTTATTTGTCTCGTCACGCGACGCTCCTCCCCAGACTAGGGCAAAATTACGGTGTGAAGCAAGTCCAAAGAAAACGACAACTGGTTCGAGTTATCGCGATATATATCGGGAGGTTCGAGAAACCGAGGGTTCGAGAAATTAGGATTATTTTGATAGTCATGCAAATTAAGCTATTATTTAACATTACTGTATCTCACCTCTGACCTTTCGCGATCACGTGTAATGTAGTATCGAAACTCCCGTATGTAAACAAAAACAAAGACTAACTTGAGGCTGACTTGTAAAAGTGTCGTGTTGTGGTGTGGGTATTGGTTATTTTCTTTTAAAAAATTTTGTTTTACGCCATTTTGTGATAGCAGTATCCGCAGCACCAAGAAACTGCCAAAATCTTGAATTATTTAAAGCCGTCACTTGTTAATAATAATAAAAATTATAATAATAATTTTATTCAAGTGTCAATAAAATACTACATGTAGCAGTTAAAACCACTAATTGGGGACACTATCTAAAATTCTAAAATATCAATTACAATTTACTTAAAATATTCTACACAATAACATACAATTAGGTTCAAGAACTACACAGCGTGCAGTTTTTGCATTAAAAACGTCATTAAAAGAGTGTGTACAGGTTATATTTACTAGAAAAAAAGGAAGAAAGACGGTTGCCATCTCTCGTTCAAAGAAGAATTCAGGCGCGCGAGAACGCGAAGGGCGTCCTCGCCTCCCATTCCCCTTCGAACGCCTGCCACGCAGGCGAAGTTTACATTGGCTTTCACAATAATGGAACTAAGCATTCGAAAAGTTATAAAAAAGATAGCGAAAGTGAACGAACAATTAAAAATATGCATTGCGAACTCAAAAATATTGTTATTCAGGAGAATGAATTTACGGCAGTTAGTTTAAAGCGAAACATATACCCCGTTTAAGAAAGCGCCGCGGCGCTGAGTTATGCGACGCTTTTTGGAGCACATTGTACTTTCTAGCGGTTTTTGATGGCCGTCTGTTTTCCGGCCCTTGTTTATATTCTGAGAATTTATGTTTTCCAAGCTATTAAAAATTCCAAGCAAAAGAAACTGTCTAATCACTTTTTAAATTTGTCCTAGCCATTCAGATATTTAGCTATTCAGATGGTGGGAAGTGAAGGGGAAATATTGCGAGTGCAAGATAGACGTGAATTTTAGCTCCTACCCGGCCATACAATCTTAACGCAATCGTTTCTTTCTTTCTTTCTTTCTTTCTTTCTTTCTTTCTTTTTCTTTCTTTGTGCGTTTGTTTGTTTGTTTAATTCTTTCTTTTATTTCACTCACAATTAACTTGACTCTTGAACATGATTCCTCGTGCTTCCCCGGTAAGACCAGATAGAACCATACAAGCGATCTCGCATAAAGCGCAAAATGGTAAATTGCAATCCTTCCCAAAATCTATATTAAGAAGAAATGACAAGATCAACGTCTGAAGAAAGAAAGAATAAAGCGGTCCGCAGAAGACATTAACGATAACTTACTTGAGCATTGTTGTACTTGATGGTGCTCCAAAGCTAAAGTCACAAAATCTTTGTTGGATAACAAGCACTGGAGAACAGAGTTAATATAGCATGTGTTGCCTTCGTTGGGTATACCAAATGGTGTACTCAGATCTAAACGAAACATTTTGCTATCACTGGAGCTTTCGTATTAAAAACGCGTTGTCAATGAGAGTTTTTTTCTAAGAGAAATGAAACTAGAATAATCCACGTGGCTGTCGGAATCCCCTCGTCTGTGACGCGTCTTGGGATTGCCTGCCTACTGATTGGCCAAAAAATCGACAAAGTGTCAAAACGATGTTTAACATAACATCTTTTTGACAGTTTGTCGACTTCTTTAATTTGGTCATTGTTAAAAAATAATGTACACGCGCCGGTTTCAAGAGTAATACGACAAACTATCGGTTCAGTAAGACTAAAAAGATAAAAATATAATTTTAAGCGACTATTTTTTTACGAACGGCTAGGAGCCCATAAGCAAGCCGCCAAATCGGGTATCTGATGGCGCGGCAAGAACGAAATAGCACGAGGGATTAATCAACAAAACCCGTCTAAAGGCCCGTTTACACAGATGAGTTTTTGTGCATTTTCGGTGCATTTTTTGTCGCGCGCAAGTTGCATCTTCAAATCGCATATGTAGTGTAGCGGCGATTTCAGTGCGATTGGGAAGCGATTTGTCGCGCGATGTCGCAGATGCAACTGGACGGCGATTTTTGGGAAGTCACAGCGAATCAAAGCAAATGTCGCACCCGAATCACACAGGAAATCGTTGCTGGTTCGCACTTGCGAAAAAAGTTGCATTGGAGAGCGCGACATGTGTAAACGGACCTTAAAAATAAAAATTTCTTTCAGTAAAGTTCGTTATTGTCCCAGGAATGTCGGTTATCTCGGAAATTAAGGCCTATAATAAAGACCTCGAAAAATAAGATCGCTCGAAAAACAAGACTTTGAAAACTGTAAAGATCTGTATCAATATACCACCCATACTGTTGGAGCTGTTGTTGGACTTTATTTTACTAGAAATACGTGGCTCGCAGAACCTCACAAAGCTCTAAGAACCTAGCTGATTAATTTTGTGAATTTCATTTCATGAAAAATCTCGGAAAGTCGAAACCATAACAGCCGTTGCTAAATCCAGAAGAGAAATGGTAAACTTCTTGTAGCATGAGATTGCCAATGGAATTTCCCTTAGATACCGGTGTTAAGTCGTTCAATGAAACTGAGGAACTCAGGACATGCGTCAAAGCAGAGGGCGACACCATATTTAATAATCATTTTCCATCAGGTATTTATACTATAAGCTTCTATTTAACACAATAATTATTGTTATTGTTTGTACTTTATAGTGATTATACATTGAATTGTCTCTAGCCTGTAGTCGTAAACGTACGCAGCGATTGATCTTAAAAATACTGCGAGTCTGCCAGTAACTTTCGACTTCCTAGTCGGAATATTTCTATACATTAAATGTGCAATTAAAAATGTGTTATATATTGAAGAGCCAAACGAAACGCTTTGTTCCTAAAAAGTGCAAACGCAAATACTATGAAACGAGCAAACTGTGCAATATAAAAAATATGTAGTAAATTTACCGTCGAATCGTCGAATCCTTTAGATTTGGACGACCCTTGGCGATCTTTCTTTTTATTGCCATCCAAACCGGAAACACGTCCGTGCTTTTCACATAACCGCACTGATCTTTAAATGGCATTAAAATAAATTCAATTAGACTTAAAAGTTCATTGTCTGAGTCACATATATCCCCAACAATCGGCACTTTCTTGTCCGTCTTCCCGTTCCTTTTCTTCAATGTCACTTTCATTCTTGTCCGGCGGCAGTTCTCGTTGTTCTTCATCTAACTCTTCACATTTTTCGTTCTGATCGATTTGGTCTCCTTGTGACTGGTGATGTTCTATTTCAGTCTGTACTTCGCCTTCCACTTCGCCTTCTCCTTTGCCTTCCACTTCGCCTTCTCCTTTGCCTTCCACTTCGCCTTCTACTTCATCGTCGGTTTGTCTATTGTCAGCCGAAAGAAGAACCTTCACCAATGGGATATAGACACTTCGTGGTGGAGCTAGAGAATTTAATTTTTGTTGCTTTTTCTTCTTTGCATCCGCTCGGATACACACTGACTTGTCTTGCAAATCAAGATGATACTGGCGATTTATTTCTCCTCGCTTGATAATAAAATTGATAAACTGCTCGAGATCGTTTTCAAGACAGTCTTTCAGGGCAATATAAGTCGATAAATTTTCACTCTCTATTTCATATTGCCCATGGTCGCTTGCCTCTATGTATACTCCTTTCAGCTCCAAAAGCCCAATGAATTTCTTAACGCTCCGGTGGCTTTTTACATAAAGCTGTCCGCCAAAGGCTAGAATGTTAATTTTGTCCTTCAGTGCGGTGATTTTACTGTTAGCGGATTCTATGAAAGCTTTCTGCTCGCTTACCGAAAGACTTGAATGAAGTACTTTAGTGAGCTTCACGTTGATGTACTCCACTAAAGATGTGAGATTTTCCCGCACACTTGAAAGGCCACTACGCGCGTAATTTTCGTTAGTGAGAATCTGCGATAGCTCCTTGTACGATTTCTTGCGATACGTGGGAATTTTCCCCATTTCCAGAATTCTATTCCTCCACTGTGGATATTTGCGAGCCACCGATTCCATTGCTTCAGTAAGAAGTGGCTTTGGTTTCTTGCCCAAAACATCAAAAGCGTTTTTTGCGGCCATTTCGCCCGCCAAAGCGCAGCGAGATGCCGAGAGGGGTCAAAGTGTACCATTTGTAACGCCTCACAGGATTGGCTAAGAAAACAATAGAACAAACACAAGAACAATGGACCCTAGCCCTAAAAACAATAGAGGTGCACCTCATCAAGGACCAATGAAATTAGAGGTTCCAACGAGGTGCACACTGGGGCGCCGCGCAGGTTCCCACGGGATTCAACGAATCAAATTGCTGTCAGAGTTTGACGAGTTCGCTCGATTAAGCGATTGGGATCAAATCCGAAAAAATTTGATACCTGCAGCTTTGAGGTTTTTTAAAAAAAATAATATCGTTAATTTAAAACATAACCTCTCATTATTACGCATTCAATTTAGAACGTTAGTCAAATGGTTGATAATAGGTTGTGCGTCACGAGATGATTTGCCCCATAACTTTATTTTAATTTGTGGAGCGGCTCACTTTCCCTTTCTCTGGCGGAGTGAACATCTCCCACGTTTGCGGTATTTAGTCGGATTTTAAATCTGGCGCCTTCCCTTTGGAACAGTAATCAAAGAAACAAGCCTACAAACGCAAAAAGACTTCGTAAATGCCGTTTTCCTTTTCTCAAACACTCTCTTACGATTGAATCGAAACATGCAATCCGTTTGAAAATAAACACAGCCGGAAAGATCAAATTTACTCACGGGTCAATGCGCATGCAACGAGACCTAAATCACGCAAAGACCTTTGCACATGTTCTCCCGGGCATGTTCTACAGACCAAAGTCTGCAAACGCCGACACAAAAAAGAAATGTCACTCTGAACATCAAAACCTATGAAAGTTTGAATGCTTTGTTCCTTTAATTATAATTGAACGAACAAAGATCAAACAAGATGATGAGAAAGGGCACGCGTGACAGCCGCGTGGGCTCAAAATATTATTGTTTTCCTGTTTATATTTAATAGGGACGGACTAAAAATTTTGTTGGAAAGGGGTGGGGGGGGGGGGGGGGGGGGGTGGGGGTGGGCAATTACCAAAAGAATTTCTGCAGAAGAAATTTAAGAGAAAAAATATCGTGCACAAGAAAGTACGTGAACAAAATTCTTGCAAATAGCGATGTTGAAAAAAAAAATTATACTCAGAAGAAATTTCCCAACCCCCCACCCCCACAAAAATTGAATGGTCCGTCCCTTATTAAAGAATGGACTTTAAAGAAATGTCTTATCGGTCCAATCAATCCCGAATTTTATGCCTGATTTTATAATATTTTAATCTTATTTTACATTTTACAATATTTTATGTAAAATATCAATATTTAATATTAGATAATTATATTTATAGTATAGTTAAATACACGACCCCGTACCCCACAAGCGGCATTGATTGATTGATAGATCATATAGGGGGAATATTGTCATTCCATGACAACACTCCTTCATCCGTTTCAGTTTTCAATAGCGCTGTGTAGAAATGACCAGATTTTCGACACCCTGCCAGACAAGCATGCGTTGCTTCTCCGGCGAGTAGGCGAGATATCCAGTTGAAAAATTAATTAAGACATTTTATTGGCACAACTACAAAATTAGTGAAAGAAAAGATGTTAAAAGTTGAGCGCAACAATAGTGGGCACTTTAATATAACACTCGCTGTGATTTTTTTGCTTCCAGTAGCATGGCTACGTGCCAGAAATTTTTGATGTGTTGATACAAAGTAGCTTGGAAATTTCATCATATAGAAAACCTAAATAGTTTTTGGAATCGCTTGACATTCCTAAACAGTACTAAACACACACTGAGTACTGTATACATATACTTAGCGTTCTTAAAACAAAATCAATTAATCCGTGGCTTCGCTCCTCTCCTCTCATCAACATTCATCAACATCGGTAACTGCTAATCCCCATCTACATAGGTGATGCTTTAAAAGGCCCCCTTCCCCATCTACATAGTGCTGACGGTGAAGGCCCCCCTCCCCATAGGTGACTGCTGACAGTAAGGCACCCCCCTCCCATCTACATAGTGACTGCTGACAGTGAACCCCCCCCCCCCCATCTACATAGGTGACTGCTGACAGTGAAGGCCCCCCTCCCCATGTACATAGGTGACTGCTGACAGTAAGGGCCCCCTTCCCCATCTACATAGGTGACTGCTGACAGTAAGGGCCCCCTTCCCCATCTACATAGGTGACTGCTGACAGTAAGGGTCCCCTCCCCCATCTACATTGGTAACTGCTGACAGTAAGAGGCCCCCTTCCCCATCTACATAGGTGACTGCTGACAGTAAGGGCCCCCTTCCCCATCTACATAGGTGACTGCTGACAGTAAGGGTCCCCTCCCCCATCTACATTGGTAACTGCTGACAGTAAGAGGCCCCCTTCCCCATCTACATAGGTAACTGCTGACAGTAAGGGCCCCCCTCCCCATGTACATAGGTGACTGCTGACAGTAAGGGCCCCCTCCCCCATCTACATAGGTGGCAGGCGGGATTACAGTCCCCCCACCTCCATGTGGTGGCAGGCTGCAGGGGGGGCCCCACCACCAAAAAGTGGGTCCCTATGTGGGGCAGTTGTTTTGACCTCTTCCCTAACACAAATCATTTTTGTCAAATTCAATTGATTTTCGAAATGCTAAATACTCAAATCAGTTTAGTTTCACAAACATGGTGGGATATATTTCACTTTAAACTGCCACGACTTGATAGAAAATGAATCGAAAAAGATCAGTTTTGAGAAATGTACACTAGGGTATATTTTACAGAGAGTTGCAAGAACACAGGTCAATGCATGAACACACGTTATTATATAAGCTTACATGTAAGTTTATACCTGCAAAGTTTTACAATACATGAAGGGGCAGAATACCTGGCCCATTTTCGACTGCACAAATCAAGACTGCTACTGTGGTCCGGCAGTCACCAAATCATAATTTACATAATAAAGCCGCAATCTCTTTTTGGAGCTGCTACTGCGGTCTGCAGTTCCGCAGTCAACATTATTTACATAACAACTGCAACTGACCTCCACAATAAAACAAAAGCATTGTGTGTATTTCTTGTTCTTTAAGCGTGCCAAGCGAAAAATAATGTAAAACGGTGAGAGCGAAAAATATAAAACGGCGAGAATACTTTCCTAAATTCACAGTCAACCACTTTGTGACCACAGCAGCAGTTGATTTTAGTACTTGACTAAACTCACAGTCAACTCAGTCTTTAAAACAACATTACGTATAAATTAAGCTTAATATGCAGATTGTATTGTGACTGGTCAGTATAAATAGAGGTAATTCAGCGAAAAGTTGTGTAATACGGCTTTGTATTTTTACAAATCAGGTGAGAAAAAATAAAAACTGCAGGATGAGTAAAAATGCCTGGCCCCATTACTATTTACACAACTTTCCGCTGATTAAATTGTTTGTTATACATGTATATGTTATTTTTTATATAGTTTACCTATTATTACTATTATACAACAATCATCTATTCCCAAATATAAGTTTTTGAAAAAAATTTAATGTTTTCTCTAGCCTATAGTCGAGACAAGTGCAATGACATGGCATACATGTATTTGACTGGTTTTGTTGCTTATATGTGCCCTCAAATGCTACATGTATGTAATAAATAAAAGTCATTATAGACTTTAGATTTTGGACTCCAGACTGAGTATAAAATACTGACTATAATAATATACAGTTTTAAGACCAAAAATATTTCTTAGTGCCTACAGCGGTGTGCAGTTGTGTGCTGAAGATCTCTGAGTACCTATCTCCATACAATTCATTTTCATAACATTACAGTTTAAAGAAGGAGGACAGTTAGAAGGACAGTTTTGCAGCGGATTGCTTAATAGATTAAGTCATAACTTAGGATGAAGTGACAGTTTTGGACCCAGTCTGCATTTTATACCCAGTCAGCAGACTGCACTTGATACCTACATGTAATATGTGCTTATGCCAGTCTGCAATCTACAGTCTGAATTTTGTAACGTCCAAGATTGTAACTTGGTTGATCACTTAAAGACAGTATATAACCTTACATAAAAATACCCCGTTGGTCTTGATGAGTGGGATCGATCGACTTGTACATTGTACTATGGAGTATTATAAAAGTTAAAAATTATCGGTCACCTCTTTATGCACATTATTCAAAAATAATGTTCATACACTGTAACTGTGAATGGATTGCATCATTCTTTTTAAACTCCCAATGTGAAATCAAATATTCTAAGCAGTTAAAAGTAACACATGTTGAGTAATAAATAACCAGAATGAGATGTAACTGTAGAGAGAGATGAGGGTGTTTTTCGTATACGTGCAGGGATGTAGCCAAGAGCCGGTTACCGGCTAATTCCACCAGCTGAAAAAGAACTTATCACCGGCTGAAATTTTACTAGAAAACAAAGACTTGGGGTGATTTTGAAGGTGCACAAGCCAGAAAAACCAGCTGGGCTTGTTAATGAGCCTGCTCAGTTTTTTCTTAGCTACACCCCTGTACATGTACAGTGGTGTAGGTTTACATTACAGTGTAACTTGAAATTTTTAATATCAGTATAAAGTGCAAGCTAGGTAGTTTTGGGTTCACAGGAATTGTCTTTACACTGTATTATTATCTGTATTGTTGTTCGTAGTATTTTAGAGTGTGAATATGCACCAAGACAAAAGCAAAATTTATATAAGAGCTGTAAATTGTTCTGTCTTGAAACTGAAAGGAGGATATTACCATCTGTCCAGCATGCTTGGTTAAAATTCAGGCGAATGACCTCTGATTAGAGTTTTATGTTGATCACAGGAAAATATACAGTAAGATGAAATAAAACTGAATTATTAATGCTTGTATCAGAAAATTCAGAAAATTGCGAGAAAAGCGAAGATTGATTTTGAACTAAAAACAACACAACCAGTGTTAGATTCAATAAGTCAAAGCAAGCAAATATACGAATATTTCTTCTAATATAGGCCGGCATTGTTTTGAAATGGCAAGAAGGTTTATTGATTCCACGAATCTGTGAAGAGATTTCAAGCATCTACCATCCGACGCTGATTGAGGGTTTTGGCCCCTCTGGGAATTTAAGCGGCCTTAAAGCAAACTGTAAACATAACACGAAATGGAAAATATTCTGTAAAGGTGAATAGAATAAATCAGGCATGTAGATTCAATTTTTAACAGGTGGAAATAAAGAACTGACAGATGGGTAAAAAGGAGAAAAATGTAGTCCTTTTAAAGCTGCACTTGGCTTTTACAGCTGGAAAAATAAAGTTCACAGCCGGGTAATTTACCCGGTTCCCGGCTATTATCTACATCCCTGTAAATAGGTTAACATTTCTACTGCTATGACCAACTGACCTCCAACCTCAACGGCGTCTGTGTAAAATGAGCTGCTTGTGGGTCACCGCCTTTTGATAATATACATGTAGTTTGCTTGCAGTGCATGCTGGGAAGATGGTAAAATCCTCCTTTTGTACACTGTATTTACAAGTCATTTTTTTTTTCTTAAACGCGAACCTGCGGTATAAAAGGGCAAAGCCCCATGCCGAATCTAATGCAAATGAGCAAGAATAGATTTTGCTGATTTGCATGAGTTGGACAGTCCAGCCCCCTATTATATCACAGGGTTTGGCGATGTTCAGTTCATGTATATTATTCACATCGACCATACCCATCTATTCACTGGTAATATTAAATAGTGACTCTGAGGATAATATATTTAATGTATAGCAGTGATGGGGGAGTATGCTTCATATTTTCTCAATTTGAAATACATAACATGTAATTTATGATTTCTTTTCTCACATTAGAAATATGGCATTATTCAAAGAGATTCAAGGAGAGCTTTTTATGGTGAGAGAATAATTATTGATGTTATACATGTATGTCCATGTACACAATAAGGCTGTTTTCTAACAGGAGCCTATTAGGCAATTAGGCACCTAAGTCACTGACATTGGCACCTACATGTACAATGATTGTGTTAATATTTTGCTGCAGCACTAAACATTATTCAAATGGGATCCTTAGGTCTGATCTAAAAATCAGTGTTTTAGTTGACTACTGTATGGAATAACATGATTTGGTGTTGTTTTCTTTTGATGTAGACCTAATTAATTTACCCTGCCAAACATTCATGGTCAAATCTGATAAACTGCACCTAAATTTTTGGTACATTGTGTATTTTGTTGAGTTAAATGTCCCTGGTCTTGTTAACCCAGAAAAATTTGAACCAGGTGTTTATTTAGAGACCAGCATTTTATTCATTGTCCCTTGGTGACTGATTTTTTTATCAGTTCATCATTCTCAGAAACTCATGGCTGTGTTTTATTGATATTCTCTGGAGAAATTGGATTGCGATCACTGTGTTAATAAGAAACCTTTGATCCAAAGTCCATTACTTGTCGCTGGATTTTCCATACTCATGTTTATTGTAAACTTAAAATCCTGGTTGTAAGCCCACCCGGTTATAGGCCAACAAAATTCTTCCAGTAATAACCCCTTCTGGATGTAAACTTCACACATCTCCTCCACAACAATTCTTTACATAAAGAACATAAACTGACTGAAATAATTGAACAGTACTGTAACATATCACAGTACTTTGTGCTTATCATCCAATAAACAATTACAAATTTGTATAAGCCCAGGACTAACATGTATAACTGGGATGTTATGGCCTTTAAATTGTTATTAAAAACAAGCTTTACATGTAGTTTCCATTAGGCTTTTCACAATGTAAAATCTTATGCACAGGTCAGTTGCAGGTGACAGTATGTTATCAGATCTTTGTGACCACATTCAGACTGATTACAGATTGTAGCTTCAGTTCAGCAAGTGACAGCATTTTGTCAGATCTTTAATGCCATTTTGGCATAATTATATTCATAGGCTGCAGGTACCTGGCCTATTAATTAAAGGAGAAATGCTAAATTAACCCGGCTGATAAATCATTAACTTTGCCCTCGCAACAGACAAAAACCTTGGACCTGCTCTTGTCTCAACAGATTGGGTAGAACAAGAGACGTTCAAACACCTACTGTAGATGACAATAATTCTAATTCTTGTCAGTATTACTTGTATGTAATGTTGAAGTGTAAGTGGTGTGTACAAAATAAGTTCTGCACATAATCTTGTTCAAAATCCCTGATGAAGTCTGTACTAACATGTGTCAGATGAAACTGGTCCAGTAAAGCAAGATCAGCTGCTGTGTGCTGCCCACTTTTCTTTTGATAAAAAAAAACTGGACGCAAAGGGCAGTTGCCTTAGTTACAGTCTATATTAAGCGACCTATTTATTAAGCGGTCACCCTCTATTAAGTGGTTCCCACTTAACAAATGCCCGGAATTAAATCGCTCCGCATATTTACTGTAAACTTGACCTCTTTTAAGCGATCTCCTCTAATAAGCGGTCAGTTGGCTATTCCCCAAGGTTGACAGTATTAGGCAGACTACTACAAGACAGACTTCTGCTCACTGCAGCTGTTTTTTTGTTTTGTTTCACAGGCTTCAAGAGCAAGAACATCCCCATGGCCAAGCTCTGGCAGAAAAGATACCAAAGCTGCAGTCAATGTACACTGTACAGTGTACATGTAGCTCTTTAAAAGGAACAATGAAAAACAGAAACAAAGAATGCTAAAAAATGATCAGTTACTATACTGTGCCATAAAGGTTCTACTAAAAATAGCATTTGAGTTATATAGTTACAGTAGGCATGAAATGCCAGTTTTTATGACAAGACTATGTCATAGTCAGCTGCCATTGTGTTTACATGACAAATGAAAATATATTTTGACAAATTCTTGTTAAAACTTGCCTTCAAAGGACATTGTCATGCAAATTTTGCTGTGTTTTGGTCAAAATACATTAAGTACCTTTGCTCAAACATAAAATTACTTTTAGAACACCAAGAAGATAATATCAAGTGATTTCTTCAAGGAAGAACAAACTATAATAAGTTTTTCTGCGTTTTTTCCACGACTCTTGGGAGGAACT
Organism: Dendrophyllia cribrosa; assembly: GCA_024195265.1. Classification (NCBI taxonomy): domain Eukaryota; kingdom Metazoa; phylum Cnidaria; class Anthozoa; order Scleractinia; family Dendrophylliidae; genus Dendrophyllia; species Dendrophyllia cribrosa. Next base: position 35,644,923 of record JAJLRJ010000006.1, on the reverse strand, counting down.
AGAAAAAATTGGCCAATTTTTTCAAGTTGCAATCCACTTCCATCCTGGCTATCCACAGCCAAAGAGAACGAATACTAGTTTCTGTGCACTGGTAGAGTATTTGTTAACAAAACTGGACCATTATGTGTAGGTTTCCATTGAAACAAATACGTTTTTTGGCTTTTCAAAGTGATACTAAAAATAGGTGACAGTGTCCCTTTAATATTATTTAGTCACAGGCAGAAAAATACCCACCGAAGTCCTGGCCAAACTGACTGCAAGTATATGCCTGTAAGTTGTTCCAAGTTGTAAACAAGCCATTTCAATGTACATGTAGTCTCGCACATACACCCAAACCAAAGTAAACAGTAGTGACAAGAATCTATGCTTGATCGAATTGGACAAAAGTTATTGATGTAACTTATTATTGATGTTGACTTGTCTCTCCATTTGGCCAGGGCACAGATGTTCATGGTCTTTTTCAACAAGTTAAAGAAAATTAACATCTTATAGTCTTTTAGAGGATCCCTCTGTAAGTTACTACTGGTGAAGTTGGCATCCTCAATAAAGATTATTATTAACATGTATGCATTTAAAGTGACATGTCTTGCACATTCTGTCTTGTATTCATTTTTGTGGCAGGGAATATTTTATGTGATAATAAGGAACCAGCATTAAATGGAAACAAATTGGGACTATTGCATTGCTAGACTTACAGCTGTACTTGTCTAAACAGTAAGGTCCTCAAATTATGGTATGGTGTTGCAAAAATGTTTTTCAGTTGAAGACATTTTTTTGAAGACATTCCCTTTTTCATTTTATATGTTATTTACATGGTCTTGACAACCCCCTTTTTTCAATTTACATGTTATTTACAGGGTTCCGTGCAGGCTCCCATTTTAAATTTACATGTTATTTACAGGGTTCCTTACAGGCTCCCTTTTTCGATTTACATGTTATTTACATGATAGCCCCCCTTTTTGATTTACATGTTATTTACAGGATAGCCTCCCTTTTTCGATTTACATGTTATTTACATGATAGCCCCCTTTTTCGATTTACATGTTATTTACAGGGTTCCTTCTTCAATTTACATGTTATTTACAGGATAGCCCCCCTTTTTCGATTTACATGTTATTTACAGGGTTCCTTACAGGCTCCCTTTTTCGATTTACATGTTATTTACATGATAGCCCCCCCCCTTTTGATTTACATGTTATTTACAGGATAACCCCCCTTTTTCGATTTACATGTTATTTACATGTTAGCCCCCCTTTTCGATTTACATGATAGCCCCCCTTTTTCGATTTACATGTTATTTACAGGGTTCCTTCTTCGATTTACATGTTATTTACAGGATAGCCCCCCTTTTTCGATTTACATGTTAGCCCCCCTTTTCGATTTACATGTTATTTACAGGGTTCCTTACAGGCTCCGTTTTTCGATTTACATGTTATTTACAGGGTTCCTTTTTCGATTTACATGTTATTTACATGATAGCCCCCCTTTTTCGATTTACATGTTATTTACATGATAGCTCCCCTTTTTCGATTTACATGTTATTTACAGGGTTCCTTCTTCGATTTACATGTTATTTACACGTTAGCCCCCCCATTTCGATTTACATGTTATTTACAGGGTTCCTTGCAGGCTCCGTTTTTCGATTTACATGTTATTTACAGGATCTTCTCTTGTATTTACATGTTTCACTCAAAATATTTACATGTTATTTACAGGTTCGACAATAACATGTAAAAGGGGAATTAGCATGTAAATTATCATTTACAGTATCTTTACATGTTATTTACATGTTATTTACATACAATGTAAATTTTCAACTTTTCCAGTGGTATGAATAGCAAATTGGCCGTCCACAGTCAGGACCAGTCAGCGAATAAAATTAAGCTTTTGTCTTCAATATATCTCAAATGATTTTTTCTTTCGGGCTGTTCACCACTGTGAGACCATTAATAATAAAATAAAAGAATCGCGAAAAAAAGGAAAAAATATTTTTTTTAAACTTGACTTGAACTTGGCATAGGGAAGTATTCTCTGACAATTAACATGATCGTCTTTGACTGACCCTACCACCATAATTTGCCGCAGGGTTGAAACTAGAAGCAATTTGTCGCGAAGCATGACTAAATAAATGAAATGAATGAAAGCATGACTGTCGGTGGGCTGCCGAACTTGGAATATCGAAAGTTTAATCTTGACGGAGGGCAACTCTTCGTTTACATCTTGGAAGGTATCTACAACATTGTAAACGGCCGGGAGAGCACTGTTGTTGCTGAAATCCTGTTGAATTGAAGAACCAGACCCCGTTTCCCTTATCTCTGAACTCACAATTTCTCTCACGATGCGCTGAATTCTGTCTTCTTCCATTGCCGCCATGTTGTTGTTGCTTGGTGCAGCCTCGCTTTCATTCTTCGCGGGATACGGGTCAGCTCATTTGCATAAGTTTGCACGCCGATAACTGTATCCGCAATATATATGTCGAAAATTACGTCATCGCCTTGGACATATATTTTGTAAACTGTGGACATATATATTGCAATTTGGACATATATATTGCAATTTGGACATATATATTGCAATTTGGACATATATATTGCAATTTGGACATATATATTGCAATTTGGACATATATATTACAATTTGGACATATATATTGCAATTTGGACATTTTGAGCCTATTTGACAAGCATAGAGATGTTTGCGCGCAGGCTACCGTATTAAAAAAGGTGAATAAATATATATTTTTTATTTGGCACAGCATTCTACCGTGCAAATACGTATCAAAACGAGTGCCAATACGACACGTTATTACCGCGCGCTAGGAAAAACGCTTTCAAAAACTTTTATTTTGGAGAGAATGACTGTCGTACAATAATCAATTTATTCAGCGAAAAGTTGTATAATACGACTGGGCATTTTTACTCGTCAATTTTTACAGCCATATTACGTTACACAACGTTTCGCTGAATATCCTCTAGATATTATGAGATATTATGATGAAAAACGTTAAGGATAATACGCAAGCGCGACTAAGAGCGCGTAGTACATTTGAATTTTCAGACACGAGTGGTAGGTTAAATTTTAATGCTTCTTCAGTACCAATAAAGTAAACCGTTTCCGAGTTGCGCTTAGCCTGTTTATCGAAGGGAGGCTTGTCTGAAACTCGAGTTGAGATGATGACGTCGTATGACCTAAAAATGTCATGAATAGCAATATACGTCATTTTGGATCCGCATCAAAAACTAATTTAGTAGGTTCCAAAACTCGTGAACCTGGGAAAGCCAGAGAAAATGTGGTGAAGAAAATAAGGAACAAAATTTAAAACTCTGGATTTCTGTAAACACTGCTGTCAAAACATTACTTTCCTCGATTTATAAGCCATACTGACACAAACGCTTTTTAATCAAAATGTCCCGGCCGAAGCGATACATCAGGGGCTCATTTGAAAGGAAAGCGACAGATAATTACCCAGATACTGGCATGTCCAGTAAGGAAACGGCAATTCCTGAAAAAACTAGATCCAAGACTAATATGCACTTAATTTCTTGTTTTCATTCTTAACGTGTATTGTACCTGTATCTGCACTTTTCACCTCCTTCGTATTCCATGTAGTACACGAGGGTCCACCTGTATCTGAAATGTTATCAAATAGTGGACTCTCCTCTGTCCCAGCCCTGTAAACAGTGAATTCGCCCAGCGACATCTCCTTTTTACTTTTCGTGGTTCAGAGATCTGGAAACTAAGATAATTTGAACGATCGAGATGAATTGGCACAGTAAAACAAATGTAGTGACTGAGAGCGCAAATTTGTAAAAATAGGAAGGATTAAAATATCATTATCGCAACAGAGTTTTAGATTAATAGTTGCGCGGTCGATGTTAAACTAACTGGTTTATTCTCTCGTAGATATCCAAAGGTACTGAGATTAGACAAATTCGGTGTATAATTATATCATCTATCATAATCCCATACAAGCACTTTTCATATTTTTCAAAATGTCGTACGGACTTTTCTTAAGAAAGTTGAAACTATCCAATTACTCAGGAATTGGATAGTTTCTTTCAGCCAATCAAAACTCAAGAAAAACAATAGAAATAAAATTTTAACCAATATCAGCACGCAGCCGTACAGCAGACTCAGCCGTACAGCAACTGTTTCGCTGAAATGGCGAGCGAGATTTTTGTATCAAGCGATTTATTTGACGAGGTTTAATAATGCGGACGAACAGCCAGCAAGAAACTAGTAGTTGTTGGGGGATGGCTCAAATACGGTTTCTCGAGTCCATAAATAAGCTGTCCTCACTCCGCTCGGACAGCTTATTTATGGACTCGAAAAACCGTATTTGAGACCATCCCCCAACAACTACTCCGGATAACCGCCCTCAAACCCCGTAAGAGGGGGCAAATGCGTTTTTTCCCGAGCCCGCCCGCAACGGTAAGCGAGGCATCACCAATTGAAGAAATTCAAAAATCCTTTATATATGGCACACCCCTGGCAACGAAGACGGAGTGATGCCAATCAACGTGAGCTGATTGCCTGGCTGGACGAACAGGCCCGAAATGTCGAGAGGATTGAGCCTGCCGATGGGATCGAGCCTCAAAACAACCCCCCGATCTAGATTTTCAACAATTTGTTCAACTCTATGATCGGGTTGATCAATGGGTTGAACATGGCAGACGAACATTCAGGTTTCGCTTTGTAAACAATCTCGAAAACTCTCTTGTCGCCAGAATTTTGAACAAAATCAAGCAAAATGTTCACACACGACACTCAATCAGGTTAATCTTCACATTCGAGTTACGTAACACTGAAACCGAGGAGTTGAGAATGTTTTATCAAAACAACCAAACCAGTCGTTGGCTAGCCACTCTTTCCGAGACACGACAGTGGCTGCAAGCCCAGGAAGAGCTTCGTCTTCAAAACGCAAGACTCAACAGACCTGACACAAAATGGGTTTACGAACGCACTGCCCTGCTTGATGTCAAAGTCGTTCTTGATCGACAACCCTTGCAAATAGGGCTCGGGCGGCTTCCTGATTGGATTCGCAACAAAAGAGAAGTCATTGCCCTTGACAATTTCAACGACAATCTTTGTCTCTTTCGTTGCTTGGCTGTCCATCGAGGAGCTCGTAGAGATTACAACACTCGCAGAACCAGGGAACTCGCAGAAAGCTTCTTCGCAGTTTATCCGGGGCTTCGAGGCCAGCTAAATTTGCGGCACTTCTCCAAAATCGAAAGGCATTTCAAGCAAGGAATTGCCGCATATCTTGTTCTCCCCAATGGTGACTTCATTTTATCTCACACCCCTGTGAATTACGACAAGGTGGGCACTCCAATCATGACTGTCGGTATTCATGAGGGCCACTCCTTCTTGATCACCAATATCAATAAAGTCACAAACAATTACACTTGTGGCGAGTGTGGTGGGAGGTTCACACAAGCTTATCATTTAACTCGCCACTCCAAGACGTGTAATCGAGGCCAAACCAAAATCGACTGCCCCGGGAAACGTATCCTCCCTCCGGAGTCAGCTTTTGAGAAAGCCTTTTACCCAGAAGGCGGTTTCGGTGTCAAGGCAGTGTGCTGGCTGGAGTGGGAGGCGAAGCAACGTGGTATTCACATCCACCATCACAGATGCGGCCATGGTGGTGAGAGCTATATTTGTGGGGCCCCGGTCGACGGCTATCACCCAGAAAGCAAGACAGTTTTTCAGTTCCACGGTTGTCACTGGCACGGTTGCGAGGAATGTTACCCCGAGGGAACGAGGGAGGAAGGTATATATGCCCGCAAAGGCAACACAATCACAAGGATGGTTGCTTACCAAAAGACTTTGCAACGAACTCAGTTGCTTCGAGACGCTGGGTACAACGTGGTGGAAAGGTGGGAACACGAAAAGCCTTCCCCCTGGTGGAATGATCGTTGCCCGCAGAAAAGAAACAAAACATATCCTCACGCGATCGTCTACGACTTCGAAGCGTACCAGGACAAGACCAAGGCAGCTCGCCCGACACACGATCTCTCTTATGAAAGCGAGCATGTTCCCATCTCAGTCTCCATTGCCGACACGTTAAACCCTGAGCCTGAGCACATTTGCTCCAAAGATCCTGACGAGCTTATCGGGCTGTTTTATGCCTCCCTGGAGCGGCGAAGCGCAGCCATCCGAGAGGACGTTGCTGGCAAATATATGCCCCCAGACCTTGAGAATCTTCTTGAGAAGCAACTCAAGCTCATCGACAAATGGTGCAACCAAGTGCCTGTGGTCGGCTTTAACTCAGGCCATTACGATCTCAAGCTTATCCGCAAGTACTTTGTTTCTCATTTCGCTCAAGAGAACGGGGTCTTCGCCGCGGAGAAAGAGGGGCGCATCATGTTCATCAACACTCCCAGCTACAAGTTCTTGGACATCATGAATTATTTGGCCCCAGGCATCACGTACGACAAGTGGGTCAAGACGTATGGAGCGACACAGACCAAGTCCTGGCTCCCATACGAGTGGTTTGACAGCGCCGACAAGCTGGATTACCCGGGGCTTCCTCCATACGAGTGCTGGTACTCACAACTCAAAAACGCCTTTGTTCTTTCTCCCAAGGAGCACGAAGAATGCAATCGCATCTTCCACGAGAAATGCATGAAGACCTTCTGAGACTGGCTGGAGTATTACAACAATCTAGACGTTGCCCCCTTCTTCGAAGCTCTCCAAACGATGAAGGGCTTTTACACGGGCCTCGGGGTGGACATCTTCAAAGACGCGGTCTCCTTTCCAGGAGTATCAATGCAATACGTCTTGCGAGGCTCACTGAGAAGGGGGCGTAATGCTCCAGAACTATACGCCCCCGACTCAGAAGCTTACACCATGCTGAAGGGGGCTGTGGTTGGCGGGCCAAGCCTGGTCTTCACCCGCAAACACGTGCGCGGAGAAACCTGCATCCGTTCTCACAAATACGCCTTAGTTCGCATCACGAAACGGATTGTGGGGTTCGATGCTAACTCCCTTTACCCAAGCACGATGCTGCAGGAGATGCCCTGTGGTAAAGAGACGGTTGTACATTACAACGCCCCGGTGCAGGCAGCGAGAGTTCTTGAAATGAAGCTGCATACAGGCAGGTGGTTCGGGTTTGCGGAAGTGGACATCGAAGTCCCTCGAGAGTTGTGGGAGCAGTTCGAAGAGTTTCCACCGCTCTTCATCAACCAAGCAGTGCCTAACGAATGCGTTCCACAGCATATGCACGATTACCTCCAAAAAAGTGGCCGAACCCGCTTTCCCGACCAGAAAAAGCTTCTGGGTGTGTTGTCAGCGAAAAAGATGCTGATCTACGCACCCCTCTTGAAGTGGTATCTCAACATCGGGCTCAAGATCACGGCAGTCTACCGCACGATCGATTACATACCCAAAAAGCTCTTCGACTGGTTCGTTCGCGAGGTCGCGCACAACCGAAGGAAAGGCGACGCTGACAAGGATAAGGCCCTGCTTGCTAAAGTGTTCAAGCTCCTTGGCAACAGCGCTTACGGCAAGTTTATCGAAGCTGTGGAGCGCCAGACAAGAACGTTGTACACAACTGACGAGGACGAGGTCGACAAGCATCTTCGCTCACCCTTGTTCGATGACCTCGAAGAGATTGGAGATGCCTACAAGATCGAGCTGCGCAAGCAAAAGGTCACAATCGACCGCCCTTTTCAAGTGGGGATTGTTGTGTACCAACTTGCCAAGCTTCGCATGCTGGAGTTCTATTACGACTTCCTAGATTACTTCATCGACAGGCGCGACTTCGAGCTCAGTACTCGCTCTCATTTCTTGACGCTTCTTAGAAATCATCTCAGGTGTAGACTTTGGCCGCCACAAAATGTTAACTTTCAACCGGTGAAAAGTCGCTCCTGGTACTGTAACAGCACATCGTAAAGCGTCAATAAATGAGTCATTGGCACGCAGATTAATTAAGGTGTTTTCGTCGTCGACATACTGCACTCGAAGTTCGGAGTCGGGGATGAATCTCAAGCATTCGATTTTACCTCGCACTACTTCTATAAGTTCTTCAAAAGATTGAATGTTTTGATCCGTAAAAATAACCTCGCATCTTTCCCCCTCGGGAAAAGAGACGTTGTAAAAGACTTTCAACTGAAGCATGCTGACAATTTGACATTCCAACTACCAGCTGAGAAGTAACTCGACTAAACATTCATACATTTTAGCGGTAACTCGCAGTAGCCGAACACTGATGACGTCAATACCGCGAGATGTTTCCAATGGAAACAAGCGCTGTTACCAATGACAACATGGGAGTTTCAACGGTAAAACTTGGGCGCGAAACTTGCCTCGCGCCACGCTCAATCGGGAAGCGTAGTAAAAGAACTTAAGTGACCAAAGGAACTACAACACACCGACTTCAGCGACTACGAGAACTACAGCGACCACAAGACCCACATAAACTACAAAAACTACAGCGACTATAGGAACTACAAGAACTACAGAGACCAGAGGCACAATAGGAACTACAGAGACTACAAGAACTACAGAAACTACAGGAACTACAGAGACTACAAGAACTACAGCGATTAAAAGAACTACAGAAACTACAGAGACTATAGGAACTACAGCGACTGCAGATACTACAGGAACTACAGGGACCGTGCTTTAGAAACTACAGAGAGACTGCAGGAGCTACAAGTTCTACGGCGACTACAAGAACTACAAGAACGCGACTATGGGAAGTACAAGAACTGCAGCGACTATATGAACCACAAGAGCTACATCGACCACACGAACTACAAGAACTACAGCGAATTGCAAGAACTATAAGAACTACAGCAACTATACAAGAACTATAAGGACTAGCGCAACTATACATGAACTATAAAAACTACAGCAACTATACACGGAACTATACACGAACTATAAGAACTACAGCAACTACATAAACTATACACGAACTACAAGAACTGAAGCAACTACAGGAACTAATTACACGAACTACAGGAACTATACACGATCAGGAACTACAGGAACTATACACGAACTACAGGAATTATACAGGAACAAGAACAACAACTCTTCGAGTAGTGAAGTCGTGCTTTTAGAAACTTTAAGGGTCTTGTAAGTGCCCCTAAGGTACGAGAATTAATTTAATATATTGTTTTGATTTGTTTTACATATACAGTCGCTTTTCCGGTCACACTAGGTGATCCTTCACGAACGTACTACACTGTACGTCATTTGAAACCTTTAATCAGTCTTTCGCAATCACTCGTGCATGAAAGGTCAACTTTAACTTTTACATTTAATACTTCCATTTATCTGTTGCTCGAAAAGAAAGAAAACGAAATCGTTATCGAATGGAACTCTCGCCAAACCCGGCAATAATGTAAGTTCCTTTTACTTGATATGTTTCGTTTCGTCATTTTCCTTTTCCTTATGTTGTAAATAAATCCAATCATCCATACACCTTATTCCAAAATGGCGGCCAATTTATTATTCTTTTATATGCATGTTAATTAGCCCTCATGGCCTCATTTTCACTTGAAAATTCTTTTGTATTTTGCACATGCTGACGAGGCCAAGAGGGCTAATTTACATGGAAATAAAAGAATAATAAAATGGCCGCCATTTTGGAATAAGGTGTATGAGCTTGAAGTTGCTATATCAACTGATATGACGTCACTAACACTTCGCCTCAGGCTATAAACCACTTGAAAAAAGTGAACTTTTTTACTTTTTGAATCCCATTTTATTATAAGTCGTGCGGCTTGGCTCGTAGCCGAGGCACGACTAACAATACCCGAACTGTAATAATTAAATACAGCCACTACAAGAACTACTGGAACTACACTTGTACGAGAACTATAGGAGATAAATACAGAGACTACAAGAACTGCAATAACTGCAAGAACTATAGAAACTCTAAAGCAACTACGATGTTATTATTTATTCATAACGACTTTATATTCTTGATGATTTGGAGAAAACATAATATGAAATCAGAAATACTAATAAAAATTCTTGACGGTTGATACTCTGTATTCGTGACGGTTATAAGTCATGAATCTATTACATCAATATAAGGAACTCTAGTAAGCGAGAAATTTTTTAACATTAAGTCAAGTGCGTTAGTCAGTAATAATCAATAATTGACATTTTTAAACGCACTATGTTAGAAATTTGGCAAGGTCTGCTTCCTATGGAAAAAAAACTTCTGTGACTTCAAGAACTACAAGAACTAGAGGTGGAATTTCACACGAATTATAAGAACTACAGCGACTATAAGAACCACGGGAACTTCACGAATTACGAGAACTACATGAACTACAAGAACTACATTATTGACTTCATAATAATGAATCATTATGCTTGATGGTTGATACTCTATATTCGTGACGGTAGTAATGAATCTCTGATCACATCAAACCATTAATACTAGAATCGCATACGTCAAAGAAAACTCGCATTCTTATTGGCCAACGAAGCGTTCCTGAGACCGGAGAAACAGTTTCCAAAGCCATCTTTGAATTCAGTTTAATTCTCATGAAAAGTACATGTACACGAAACACTTTCTGAAACTTGGATGTACCTCCATTTTGGTTGTTTGTTCAAAGTAAATTCGACTGTCACTCGAATATTCTCTGTCAATTTTTTTCAGTATGGAAAAGCATTCGCGATTCGGGCGATATCGGTTTTTCGCGTGAAATTTAACGTGGAATTCACTCGTCAGGCAATGAATTTTTCTATAGAATCAGTATCCATATAAACTGACAGAGGTAAATACTACTTTTTCTTATGGATTTACTCGACCAACTCGAAGCCGTGTTAAGTGGAACTCAAAGTCGATCGAGTTTACTCGAACTTAAAATCGAACTCAATCGATCGGTTGTTCTGTAAAACGAAATCCTTAACCAGGCAGCCTGTATGCTATAAACGCTTCCAGGATATTAAACTAGTTTTATATATTAGATGTAAGGTAAACTTACCCGGTGTTATGTGGCAACAGCGACTTTAAAGGATGATGCCTGAGTTTTATTCCTTTTATAATAGAGCAGTTTTCAATTGAGTGTCGTAAAACCAAACCCAAAGTAATTGCTCTAATCAATCACAGCAGTCTTAAACAATCCAATGAACCAATCAGAGCTCGAAGCAATTACATGTCGGCTGCGCCAAGCGCGGGAAAACGCGTGCGAGCAAGTCACGATTGGTTTTGGTTTTACTTCTGATTGGTCGAGAAAGTGGCGCGAGATTTTTTAACCAATCACAAGGCGTAGCAATGCAAAACCAAAGCAATTGTGTAATTACTTTCAATACTCAATTGATACTTCTGAGAAGCCCATTCCGATGAAATGCACTACAAATGAAGGCCCATTTACAGTACAGAAAAAGTTTGGCACGGTTCAGATACAAATGGTACGGGTACAATAAAATGTTGCACAGATACCCTATTTTACACGTATCTTTTTCCGACCATGCCAACCACAGCGAAAATCATGTTTTTGTACGAGCCGCTGGCCTCGCTGAGCTGACGTTTTTGGTCATCAGGATACTAGAACTTACCGCAGTGCGCATGTAAAACTATTCATTAAAAATGGCGGTTTAATCGGTACATTTTCTTCTCATCCTTAGCCTGCGAGAGCAGAAGTTTTTCCGACTCAAGCTTTAGGCATCTGCTTTCGCAGACGAAACGGTTCTTCGCGCCAGGTCATCGAAAAGTATATTAAGGCCAACTACAAAGTAGGAGAAAAAGCAAGCCATTCCATTAAGGCAGTCTCATCTTAAGCTTACGCAGAAATGCAACAAGCATAAATAATGCTTTCTGGTAGAAGTGGAAAAGAGTTCTCGCTTGTAATTTAATCTTAATTTAATAATCTGCATCTTTCCGAAAAAAGAAAAAGGCGAGACAAGTTACATTTTATAACTAAAATTATAGGCTACAGAGCATTCACTTATTTTCTTAGGACGCTTACGGTTAAAACAATGCTTCGATTCGATACCAAAACAATCATAGTTCATTGATTTTATGAACATGAACAACACGTAATAAAAATAAACAGAAACTGCCGGAAAACATGCAGCAGTTGCTAACATTTAATTTCAAGCGCGCTAACAAACTTGTTTGAATTAGCTAATTAAAATGATTTGTGTTAACTTAATGGTGGGGGCTTAATAACGTTTAAAATATTGATGTCTGCTGCTGGTTCAGACACTGACAACGGATATTTCAACCTCACGAGCACACGTACTCCATAAAAAAAAGAGTAAGAGAAAAAGTATGCGAGATTCTTCAGGAAAAAAAAATGACATATACGTTAACCAGCAAGCCATCTATCCAGTACTAGTGTGTCTGGCTAAGATTCCATTTTGTGTTCAGTTGGGATTTTTTATTTAATGTTAAACATGTTGATGCCCTTGGTTATATTTTTTTTATTTAGGTATAAATGTAGTCTATTCTAGGTGCAGTACTTTGATTACTCCTATTCATGCTTCGATACCAAAACAATTATGGTTAATTAATTTTAATTAATTTTCTACACAAAAGCAAGACGAAACAAAAAGAAGGAGGTTGGGGCTGGGGGAGGGGGAAATTGGAGTGTAAGTTAAAGAATTGTTATGCACTGGGGAAGTTTGATAATTGAGAACTTTTTTGGTGGGGAAGACGGGTTTTCGTGTTTCTTTGGTTTGCGAGGTGAATTTTAGACCGAGATGTAATCGTGTTCGGTACGGAAAGCGTGCGGTACTTTCGTTAGCTACGTTTTGTCCAGCAAGTACTTCGCTGTTTTATTTAGGTAATAAAATAGAACTTCCATTTACTCCGAGTAACTGCCTCTCCATCCTCCCCTCTCCCTTCTCCCACTCGCCGGAAAACATGCAGCAGTTGCTAACATTTAATTTCAAGCGCGCTAACAATGTAAGCCGGTTTCCAGTGTTTTCATAGTAACCAGGAAACAAATAACTTGTTTGAATTAGCTAATTAAAATGATTTTTGTCAACTTACTGATGGGGGCTAAAATCAATTATTTTACTTTTTTAATTTTTAATACCAATACAATTAAAATATTAATTTTCGAATGCTGATTCAGACACTGATAACGGATATTTCACCTCACAAACACAAAGAATAAGAGAAAAAGTTTGTACATTTCTTCAGGAAAAAGGGACATATACGTTAACCATCAAGCCATCTAGTCCTCTGTGCCTGACTAGAATTCCTGCATTTTCTGCCCAGCTAGGATTTCATAAAACATTAAACATAGTTTTTGTTTGACCGTCCTTGGTATTTTCGATAGAGTCTGTTTTTAAGTTTATTTATTCTTTATAAAAATGTTGATTACCTTGGTTGTATTTTCCATTTGGGTATAAACGCAATCTTCTCTAGGTGTAGTACCTTTGATTACTTCTATTTTTATAGAGAAATGGATAGCACAGGTTGCTGAAGCTAAGATTTCATAACTAATGTTATCAGCTCCAGAGCAGAAAACTACATGCATATTTCATTAGGATACTAATACAATGCATGCTTTGATAACAAAACAATTATATGGTTAATTACTTTTGATAAATTTTCTACACACAGACAAGACTTAATAAAGATCAACGGAAGGAGCTTCAAAAAACATTTTAACAACTTTCAGCGGAACTTAGTCTATTCGTTTCTTCTCATCATGAGTGAAGCAGCGAAGCCCTACGTTGTGCTGTCACCTGCAGCTGATGTTCCGGGTGATGATGACGGTGATCCGGATGAATTCACTTTGACTTACCAATATAAGACAGCATGTACTGTGGTCAGGAAAGGAGGTTTGCAAGAGCCTCTTGAAGATGCTACCGCGAAAGAAGGCGTTTTTTATATGAAACGCGGTGTTGATTACAGTGATTTTTCGCGTAAAAGTAAAAAGAGGCGGAAGCGTGTGCCAGACCTTCTTGTAAATGAAGAAAAGAAGATAATTTTGAGAGAGAATACAGGTAACAGTTAACTATACTATTCCTTTAGGAGCTGAGGTACCATGCAAGTGTCCTTTTCATTCTAGTGCAGTAGGTTACATCTTGCTTTTGTGTTGTGTTTGGATTAAACCGCCATTAGTTTATTGCTTTGTGTTAGTATTATAATGATTTTTAGCTGACGAATTTTTACCGTGTTTAAATAAAGATTATCTATCTATCTATCTATCTATTTGAGGTCAATTTCAGTCGGGGGGGGGGGGGGGGGGGGGGGGGGTGAATAAAGGTGTGCCAAAGCGAAGTTAAGGGCCAAGATAAGGGGGGCCCTTCCCTAGGTCCGCTATACTAAATTTGTTTATGATCTATATTTTCTCTTCCGTTTCGTGAATTATATTTCACTAAAACCATGCAGAAAGTACGTTTCACTCAGTAGTATTTACATTACAATTCAGATAATCCAAGTTGTATGCTTGGACGCTCTTCAATAATGCTATGTTCGTATAGTGCCGGACAGCAGCTTATATGTTACAGTAGCATTCCTGTGAGGATTCAATATCATTTTCAAAGTAGTTGGCTTGCCGAACGTACAATCTAGAGATAGTTTTGGTTATATGCCCTTAGACACAGCAGCTAATGTATATACAGGTGGTATCTTTCTTTTTTAATGTAAAAAGTTGAATGAATGTAAAAGTTCCCCATTACATCGTTTTCTCTTTATCCCGCACCCTTAACAACTGAAAATTTAATGCGCTTGAAATATACCGAGTTGTTTAACTTTAGATCAAAAATGGTGTTTTTCTTGGGGGGGGGGGGGGGGGGGGGGGGGGGGGGGGGGCGGGAGGGGGGGGGGGGAGGGGGGGGGGGGAGCTGGAGGTCCATAGATGGATCAGTGGGTTTTGAGAGCACATATTTATTAATTCAATAGAATGATGCTCCTTGTTTTCTTGGAGTGTTTGTCACTCATTCCTAGACTTTCACATTTGCCATAATGTCCGCTGACATCAAAAAGAGTCTGACCCTTAAATTGGCAAATCACAGCACGCGTTTAACGGCTTCAAATACTGTTAATCGCCCCTAAAACATTTTCCTGTTAGGTTGGAGCACATTCGTCTCAGCAGACGATTTCGAAGGAAAGTTTGGTTCAGATATTTCCGATAAGCTGTGGCATCTACGAAAGGACACACCTCTGCCTAGAGAAATTAAATTGACCTATGATCCCAACAACCGAAGACATGTACTCTTTAGTCCTGCAGATGATGCTACATGGTTCCCAAACCAGTTTAAAGAGGTAATCAAGAATCAGTCAAGCAAAGCTTCGATCACGCCAACACCTAGTAGCTAACTTTAACGCAAGAACGCGAACGAAAGTTCGAAAACTGCGTAGCACTAGTCAGACGTAGTAGACAAAGTAAAGAGATGATGAAAGTGCCAGAAGTTTGCTAAGAAAAAAATTCCCTACGTTTCGGGCGTAGCCTTTCATCAGGGGAATTTGAAAATATGCCAAAAACAAACAAAACGTCAGAACAGATATTTTTTCAAATTACACAAAACAAGGGCGACGCCCGAAACGTGTCATTTTTTTGTCAGCAAATTTCTGGTACTTTTATCAACTTCTTACTTGTGAGCCGCTTTTTTTTATGTTATGGGAAATGTGCTGACATGTACCCAATCCCTCCCGTTCCATCGAGCTCGAGTTACCCTATTCAAGGTGTAAGAATAAGACGCCACATTAATTCTTTTTAACCTTAGTACGATTTTGCAAATGTACACTAAATATGAACCGTTGAGAAAAACAAGGCAAGGATTGGATCGCGAATACATATTAATTGATGTTTGTTTTCTGGGTTGGGCCAACCATTTTGTTTGTATATATATATAGTGTTCGAATGTCCTCTCTTTGTGATATTTAAAATTAACATGTCATGTGATTTTGTACTCTTCCTCTCAATACAAAACTCCAGGTACTAACATTTTATGTTTGCCTTGACGATCTAGATGTTACGCTGTCTTAATTGGGTTAAGCTTCACAAGCCGTCGACTGGACAACGACTAACAGCGAAAACATTGAACTAATAAGGAGCTGCTCAAGCATGGCAAATGGGAATTATTCTTTAGTTTTCTTTTGTAGAAGTAGTTTCGGAAAGAAATTCCGAGCGAATGTAGTATTCATCAATAAGCAGAAATGAATAAAATGTAGAAACAAAAAGTCTATTGTGTCCTAGTAAAGGTAGTGAGTGAGACTTGTGATCCTCGCAGTGTGCTCTCAACTTAAGAAGTTGAAAAAGCAACCTAAAAAAAATCAGGCTTGAACGGGATTCGAATCCATGACCTTGCTATACCGGTGCAATGCTCTATCCACTGAGCTATCAACCCACATGGATAGGTGGTCAATTGCGAGTTCGTAATATACCCGATGATGGTGAATATATGTGAATGTGAATATACAAAACTCGTATATTTGAACTGCGGATAAACATGAGTGAGATTTGTGATCCTCGCAGTGTGCTCTCAACTGAAACAGTTGAAAAAGCAACCTGAAAAAATTCAGGCTTGAACGGGATTCGAAGCCATGACCTTGCGATACCGTTGCGGTGCTCTATCCTCACTGAGCTATCAACTCACATGGATAGATGGTCAATTGCGAGTTTGTAATATACCTGATGATAGTTAATATATGTGAATGTGAACGGGATTCGAACCCATGACCTTGCGATACCGGTGCAATGCTCTATCCACTGAACTATCAAGCCACATGGATAGATGGTCAATAGACCATTTTACAGTTTCTACTTAGTAACCTGGTCTTTGTGTGGCAATGAGGCACAAGTTGACCTTGTTTTGATAGAAACCTTTCTTCTTTTCATATGTAAATCATGTTGTTCTTATGCTAACATGATTTACATATGAAAAGCAGAAAGGTTTGTATCAAAACAAAGTCAACTCCAGCCTCACTTTCACGCAAAGGCCAGGGTACTGAGCACACGACTGTAAAATGGTCTATTGCGAGTTTGAATATACCCGATGATAGCGGAGCACTCGCCGGGCCGAAGGCCCGGCTGCGAAGCCCCATACTCATAGAACCTTAATGCCCGTCATTTTTCATGGTCATGGCTAGCGGAATGTTTCGCGGGCGTGTTGTGTGCCGCTGGCGCCCGCCGCCCGCGTGTTGGGCAGGGCTGGCTCGCGGGCGCGTATGACGGCGCAAAACATGCGCGTATGACGCCACACAACATCCGGGATCTTTGAGGCTTTGTTTTCCGCGCGGCTACAATTTAGCCTCCAGGCTCTAAAGTTAATCTATATTTTAGAAGTATTATATTATCTGTAGTTTTTCTTGTTTAGTGTGTTCTTGTAAAATGTATATATCTATTGTTATGAGTAAAATAAAATTGTATTGTATTGTATTGCTACACAGCCGTTAGCTCGGTAAACACCTTTATAGTTTGGATCTTTCGCTGGTCAGTGTTTAGCGGAGAAGTAAAGTCGTTATTTACCTGCATTTTTTCGCGGTTTGCTACTCAAGACAGGGATACTAATTAAGGATGATTACTGTGACTCACGCCGTTAAAGCAGTAAACAAACGTCTAAAACAATTTTGCCACCAAAATAACTGGAAACTCATCAGCCATGCTAACATCAGTTCAAAAGGTCTGAACAAAGGCGGACTGCACCTAAATAGGGAAGGTAACGAATTATTGCAAAAGAACTTTGTAAAGTTTTTGAGATGTAATTGATTTCCTAATTCCATGAATGTTGATTATTCTCTAGTTCCTCAAATGTTGCCAGAATCTGTTGATAACGTAGTTCATTCAGGAGGTTCGAGCCCTCCCAATACGTCTAATTTTTTACCAGCTAAACGTGGTTTCAAAATGACTTGTTTAAACATTAACAGTCTCGTCAAACATGTTGACGAACTTAGAATCCTTCTTGCTGTCAGTTTTCATTGGATATTCTGGCAATTAATGAAACTAAACTTGACGAATTCATAAAAAGTCCCGAACTCCATATACCAGGATACGAATTTATCCGTCGTGATAGAAATAGACATGATGGAGGGGTAGGTTTTTACATTAAGTCTTTTAATTCTTTTATAGTCCCCTCCGATCTAAACGTGATTAATCTTGAAAATTTAACTATAGAAATTCGTAAACCGAACTCTAAGCCATTTCTAGTTGCGACATGGTACAGACCTCCTTGTTCTTCAATCGATTTATTTTCGAGCTATGAGTCATTTATAGGTAAATTAATTAGATTCTCTTGACCTAGAGTACTATTTGTTAGGTGACTTAAACTGTAATTTGGCCTCTCCTACACCTGATGCAAACACTCATAGTTTACTCGAGATTTCTGATTTATATGTACTCAAACAACTAATAAATGAACCAACGCGTATTACAGAATCCTCCTCTACACTTATTGATTTGATCTTTACAAATTATACAGACAGGGTAGGCTCTTCCGGTGTCTCCCATATTGCCATTAGTGATCATAGCCTCGTGTATGTTTATCGGAAACTATCTTCTGATATACCTTCTAAGGGACACTCTTCCATCTCTTACAGGAATTTTCGAAATTTTGATCGTGATAATTTTCGAAATGAAATCTCTCAGCAAGACTGGTTCGATGAATCAGAAGATCCAAATCTGGTATGGTCTAATTGGAAAACAAAATTTTTGCGCGTTGTTAACTCACATGCTCCTTTTCGAATTAGACGTACTAAATTGACCAAAACACCCTGGATTAATTCAGCCTTGAAGAAAGGTATGCGCTGTCGCGATGCTGCTAAAAAGAAAGCGATAAAAACAAAGAATCCTAAAGACTGGGCTAATTACAGAAAACTCCGAAATCGAATTAACAATAAAGTGAAAATCACTAAGGCATCCTATTATAACAATAGTTTCATTCAGTCCGAAGGAAATGCTCGAAGGACTTGGAAAACTATTAACAACTTAATGTCTCGTCGTCAAAACAACCAGATAGTAAAAGATGTGAAAGTAAATGGCATATCGACCTGTAACTCTTACGAGATTTCCAATGCCTTTAACGAACACTTTTCAACTATTGGGCCTAGAACCTTTAACTTCGGATGAAGAGTCTACTTATTTAAACAATATTCCCGAAAATAACAACAAATTCTGTTTTCGTCCAATTACTACCAGTGAAGTCTTTACCTATCTAAATAGATTGTCAGAAACTAAAGCTATATATAGGGATCGATAATATATCTTCTAGGTTGATTCGTGAGTGTGCTGATATTATTTCAGACTCGTTATGCGATCTGTTTAATAAATCTCTGATGTCTGGCATCTTTCCTGACGACTGGAAATGTGCCAGAGTGACTCCGTTGTTTAAACAGGGTGAGTCATTTGATTTAAACAATTACCGACCTATCTCAGTCATTTCCGTAGTCGCCAAAGTGTTCGAGAGGATTGTGTACGATCAGTTATACAACTTCTAAATGGTGAACAAATCATCTCTAAACAACAATCTGGTTTCCGGTCTTTACACTCAACTGTTACTGCTCTTCTAGAAGCCACTGACAGCTGGGCATTTAATATCGATCGTGGCTACGTAAATGCTGTAGTGTTTCTCGACTTAAAAAAGGCATTTGACACCGTTGATCATGAGATATTACTAACTAAAATGAATCGATGTGGGATTCAAGATAAAACTCTTCATTGGTTTAAATCGTACTTGACGAATCGCACACAACGGTGCTCAGTTAATGGCTGTCTCTCTGACTTCACCACTCTTAAATGTGGTGTGCCACAAGGAACGATCCTTGGCCCTCTTTTATTTCTAATTTATATTAACGACTTACCTAACTGTCTATCGTTCAGCGTGCCTAGAATGTATGCTGATGACACCCACATTACTTATGCTGGTTCTGATTTGCATTCGATTCAGTCTAGTCTATCTCAAGAACTTGAAAAGCTAAGTAAATGGCTTGTGTCTAACAGACTTACCTTGAACGCTACAAAGACTGAATTTATGTTGATCGGCTCAAGGCAAAGATTAAGTTCTCTATCTGATACACTCGAACTTTCCATTGTTAATGTTCCGATTGAACAAGTTTCTTCTGTGAAATCACTTGGAATTTATATCGATGAAAACTTTAACGTGGCATTCCCACATTGATAAATAGTGTAAAAAGATCGCTTCTGCAATTGGAGCCATAAAGCGAGTTAAGCCATTTGTGCCATCCTACTCAATATATACAACTCATTTGTTCAATCTCACTTTGATTACTGCAGCCCAGTCTGGGGTAATTGTGGCAAAACATTATCTAACAAACTACAAAAACTACAAAACCGTGCTGCACGAGTAATAACTTCGTCAAACTATGACGTAGATGTTTATTCCTTGTTTTACAAACTCAACTGGAAAGACTTGTATTCTCAACGTCAAATTCAGAACGCCTTAATGGTCTTCAAGTCTTTAAACGGTCTGGTACCTGAATGGCCGTTTTTATGCTACAGACGTTAATATCGTCTGAGACGTTAAAGTCGTCTCGAGACGACTTTAACGTCTAGTATAAAAACGGAAAATAAGCCAGACGGATTTAACGTCTGACGACTTTAACGTCTTCTCTTAAGTGCGTCGTTTAGACGCACTTAACAGACGACTTTAACGTCTTAGACGTTAAATACGTCTAGTATAAAAACGGGACGGTCTTAAAGAGGACGGATTTATCCCTATTTGTATATTCGTGCTCTTAAAATTTATTTGGGGACGACTTTAGTCGTATCCAGTCACTTCCGAGAATAGTTTTCTTTAGAAAATCTTGTGTTTTTCCCTGTAACCATCTACTTTAAAGCGTCCCGTTTTTATACCAGACGCATTTAACGTCTGAGACGTTAATTGCGTCTGGACGACTTTAACGTCTCAAGCATAAAAACGGCCAATATCTCACATGTAAATTTATAAAGCGAAATGAATCAAACTATTCTTTGAGGAACTCGGTAAACAAACTTGTTGTCCCCTTTCCAAGAACTAACTACATGAAAAATAGTTTTAGTTACAGCGGGGCAACCGTTTGGAACAGCTTACCCTGTAACATTAGAGAGTCTTATTCATTAAGTAAATTTAAACGCCTTCTCTACTATAATTTTTAAACACGGCATTCATGGAAATCAGGTTTTTGCGTGGCTTATTGTTGTAATTAAGTTAATATTTAATGTTAAGATTAGGATTTTAAGGTTTTAGTACATTAGTCATTGTATAGGAATTTTTATACCTGATGATTTTTTACTGTGTATAAATAATGATTAAAGATTAAAGATTAAAAAGAATACTCAGAAACCACTTTAGTGGAGATAAAATCTTGCTTCGAGGAACTTCATACGTTTTTCAATGCGGGCAGATGTTAGTTTTTATTACGGATTTCAGAACCAAAGACGCGGAGATTTAAAGAATTAACAAGCAAGCGAGGGACTCAAAGGTAAAACAGATTACATTTTTCGATGGGAATTTATGTTGATATCAATCTGTGATTGCCTTTTTTTGTATTATTGTTGGTTTTGGAGAATTGATTTTAAAACGTGCATAAATTCAGTTGTATCGATTTCTTGAATTTCATCAAAGGCGGCTCGAACTCGATGCACTATAAATAGTACGCGTTTTGCTTTTAAACATAAACTAATGGAGATTTGAATAAAATTTTTCGAAAGAAGATTGTGTTGTCCATTTTTATATGTTTGTTCATTCATTACATAGATTGAAAAGCGATTTTATGTAAACAAAACAAGACTTGGATTTTATAGTTCTATTTTCACTCGCGTCGCCTTATTCAAATATGTTTGTGTATTTTTGCAATTTTTCCAAATCAGTTTCTCGGGCAATTTTTGACAAGCAACAAGTATATTTTATTCGGAAAGTAGTCGTACTAGTTATTCTAGACGGAGGTAAAGTTGTTTTTGTGAACTTTAGTACGGTGTAAATGTACTGTGCAGATGGTCGCGTAATAAGCTTACTGTTTTTGAGAATTGCTAAAATTGAAAAATAGCCCCATCGTCAATCTTAATTCTTGTGCTTCCGACCTTTCGACACCTTAGTTAAGTTTCACCTTAGTTAAGCTTGTTCAGAGTGCGACGCTGTTAGGCTCAGGCTATCTATATATATTAGTGAATATATGTGAATGTAAATATATGAAACTCATCGCAAGGTCATGGGTTCGAATCCCGTTCAAGCCTGAATTTTTTGCGGTGGCTCCATATTGTTGCCATGGCAATATTTTTGTTTAATTGGCAAGTGAAACATTTTAACAATTTTTTTTTTAAATTCTGTACATAGAGTTCAGAGCTACCTTAAATCTATGTAAAAATGACATATCTCTGAATCCTATGTACAGATTTTTTTAAAATTGGTACAAATGTTTGTTATGTTTATAAGACGAAAATATATAAAAATCAAAAAATTTCACCGGGCAGTTTTGAAGTTATTAGCCACAAAAGGTTGAAAATGGGGTCTTTTTGGCCTCTTTTGACGTTGCCATGGTAACAAATTTTGATGTCGTAGCCACCTAAATTTGTTCATTGGTCAAGTCTTTACAAACCTGTACTAGACGTTTTTTCTTAACTTTACTGGTGTAGCTGTGATTGAATATCATAGATGTATCATGATGGGAATGTTTAAACTATTAGGAGCCACCTTAAGTTGAGAGCACACTGCGAGGATCACAAATCTCACTCATGTTTATCCGCAGTTTCAAATATATGAGTTTCATATATTCACATTCACAGTAAAGGTAGTGTTGAGTGTTGTAGTGATGGTAATTAGCATTGATATACATGTAAAAAACAGAAACAAACACGATACTCAGGAGAAAAGGCATAGTTCTCGTTTAAGGCCTGTCAAACTGGAGGGATTCTAGTTTCCCTTCATCTCAGTTAAACTGAAGGTATCATGGTTATTCCCCCATCCCACTAGGTCCCAGTCCCTACTCGGTCCCAACTCCCACTCGGTCACATCGGGAAAGCAAATCCTCCATGGTGGTGTCAGCAGATGGCGTCCTACATGGTGGTGTCGGCGGTATCTCCCTGTGATGGTGTCAAACTGCAAGGATTAAACTCAGTGCAACTCAGAGTAACTTAGAGCAATTCAGAGTAATTCAGAGCAACTCAGAGCAACTCAGTGTAACTCAGAGCAACTCAGAGCACCTCAGAGTAACTCAGAGCACCTCAGAGTAACTCAGAGTTTGTTGCCGGGCAACTGCAGGACACCATCAAGTATATATATATATATTATTTGCCGGCCGGGAGGTCCGTATAGGAAAAAACTGTGCCCGAGGTCTTGAGTACGGCCCGAGGCCGCAGGCCGAGGGACGTACTCAAGACCGAGGGCACAGTTTTTTCCTATACGGACCGACCAAGGCCGGTAAATAACTTATTTATTTTTTTCCTACTTCAATTCGGCGATTTGCCGAGAAAAAAAGTGATACACTTGTACAACTTTCCAAGAAATCATGTCTTTACGCGCCGTGTCAAGCAAAATTGACACAACGCGTGCAAAACCTTAACTCGGTAGTCTTCACAACTTTTTCATTCATAACTGCAAAAGAACTTACTTTGCAAAGTGAACTCATTTCTATTAGTTTATGTCTCTCGGTAGAACAAACGGCTGTTGTGTTTGCTTCTGGTGAGGATAGAGAAATGTTCTTGCTTACAGCGAAGCCGTGGAAAGCTGAAGATTAACTTTAAAAACTTTTCAAATTTTTGTATAAAAGAAAAGTCGAGCGTAATTCATTCATAGCAGTGCGAAAGCTTAAACTGAGCTATTCTACTATAAAAATCATATTTTCTTGAATGAAAACTTACAGAATTTAGATAAAAGAAGGTAACAACTGCGAAATAAAAGCATTCAAACCGAGCAATGTAGTGAAAGTCCAAATTATCTCGTAAAATCCGATCGCGAAACTGCGTGTATTAAAATTTATATCGACAACGAGCTAGTACAAAACTAGAATCAAATGAGAAATTTAAGCAAGACTTTTTAATGAAAACTAACAGAATATCGATTAGAAGAAAAAAGAAACGGAAAAAAAAGGACACTTGAATCAAATGGAGTCAAAAACTTTGTAAACAAGCGCAAGATTGTCTAATTACAGTATTTTTTAAACCAAAAACCGCTTTGTAAAAAAAAAACAACAACAAACGCCGAACAAACTATGAAATCAACAAATCATAAAATCCAAACTTGTACTCGCCTTTTTGAGGAATAACATTGACCTTTAATTTTACGGCTGATTTCTCCTTCCACCCAGTAGTTTAATCTCTCTTCATTGAGTCTTTTTGATACCCCGTCTTTAGCGTGTTTTCGGATCTTTGTATGTCAGCCTACCGATCAGCAACGCATGGTGAAACTTTGCTGGTTTTCTTCATTGCTTTCTTCACTTGTGTCGTTAAATATTTTATCTGGCCAATAAAATTCACTTTCGCTTTGGTAGCTTTCGTCTGGGTCCATAATTAACGGGAAAATTCAATAAAACCAGGGCTTACAAGCTTACAGAACAACGGAGTCACATCACTCACGAAAGGCTCACGAAAGCGTTACCGTGCCCGTGGGCAGAGATAGGAAAATCCGGACCGCGCTAAGAACCAATCAGATTGCAGGATTCGTTACCGTGCCCTCTTGGAAAAAAATAAATATATAATCTGACTGGATTTGACAAAACATGCTCGCTAACTTTTCGCTTGGACATGGGCCCGGCCCATGTCCAAGCCACTCCCGTCGCTGAAAATTGAGGGGGCTTGCCGTAACCCGATATGCTGCGACATAGCCCAGGGACAGGGCTAACAGCCGCTGGTTGTCTGGGGGTTGTGCGTCAAAACCACAGGGGTGGGGAGGGGGGAGTTTTGACACTTTGAGTGGAATTCAACCTGTTGGTCTGTTGTATTTCGAGTTGAAATCCGTTTTAATAAATGTTAGTGCAGTCAGTTTTAGTGAAATTTTTTTTAGCTGGCCTGTGGTTGGGCCGCCTTGGTCAGGGCTAACCGTGGGTGGGTGGCTGGGGAGCCGGTGTTGTGTGTCCGAGGAACAGGGGTGGGCAGAGGAGACTTTTTAAGACTTTGACTGAAATTCAATTGGTTGGCCTGTCTCAGTCTTGGCAGCCATGTTTTGTCAAATCCAGTTAGATAATTAATACCTGTGGCCCAATGTCACCTCCCTCTATGCAAATGTTCCCTGGGGACTAGATTTTTGTCTTCCTGGAGTGGTTTTCGCATTGATAATACCTGTGGCCCAATGTCACCTCCCTCTATGCAAATGTTCCCTGGGGACTAGATTTTTGTCTTCCTGGAGTGGTTTTCGCCTTGATAATCAATTTATACCTGGCCCAATGGATGGCTCGGTGGATTTTTCTTGGGGACCAAATTTTTGTCTTGTGTCCGGATACACGGATCCCTTCTATGTTAAGATGTATCCTAAGTATTGTTTCTTAACAATAGGTCATTGTTATTTTTACAATACTGTATTGTTAAGTCCCTGGTCCCTATTGTTAGGTCCCTGGATGTGTCTTTTCCTTGATAATTAATTTATACCTGGCCCATTGATAGGCTCGGTGGGGTGTAAATTGAAGCCATGAAAATGTTGGTATTAGGGTAAGGTTTGGCTATGTGTAAATTACAAAATTGCAGATCGCTAAAGAAACCTAATTTTTCTTTCTCTTTTTGAACATGAACACTGTCCTTAGGAATTCTGGGAAGTTTGGAAGGCCAGTGAAAACCTGGAGGAGATCAGTAGAAGAGGAGCTGAAGGAAGCCAACGTCGCCTGACACACGGCAAAGAAAACATCTACAAATAGGGTCCGCTGGCGCAGCATTGTCGACGCCCTTTGTTCCACTCGGAACCTAATGGATTAACTACTAACTACTACTACTTTTATCTTTTTTAAAAACAAATCTGCGAAACTGAAGAGCTACTCTTTTAATTTATTGTAAAGCTCTTGGAACAGCGATGAAAAAGCGATGTAGAAATGTTTTTAGCACGTGGAAAGAGCCTTCGGTCACTCAGGCTAGTTTGGTAGCTGGGTCATCCAGAAGGGATAATGGCTTGTGGCATTGACAATGACCAACTGACAATTTCATGGTTGCAGCTGGCTTACTCGAGAAGAGTTTGGCTGTTTGCATAAAATTGCCAATTAGCATCGTTGTAGTCCCAGAGTAGTTCTGTGGTCTCCGCGATGTCATGAAGAGCGACAAAGAAAACACGTGGAACTTTTGAATTCTTGTTTGCCACGAAGGGCTTAACGTTGGCGTTTCCCCTCGAATGGTTGAGTGTGGCACCCCATGTTAAGGCACTTGTTGGGTTGCCTTCGTAAGGATCAATCCTAAAAAAGGAGGGATTACAGTTACACTGCAATTTTTGCAAAACTTATCGTGCTAATAGAACTGATTGAACTTGTTAAGAAAATGACAGCTTTCTTAACTTGTTATGGGCTGATATCTTCAACTTATAATTTTGAAGGGGCGTGCATATGGAGTATCTAATTCTTCTGTCTCATCAGTCACCCGGTTCGTAAAAAAACAGTTCGCTAGAATCGGAAAGTTTTAAATATGATTTCTATTCTGACCTAATTAATGTTCATTTCCTTTCACTACAAATTCATTACATCATACAAAGACGTTTTACTAATTGCCACTATATTCCTTATCAGGCTTTAACATTGTTTAGGAGAAAACAATTCCGACATTTGGTAATATATTTTAAAACGTGCGTTTAACACTCACGCAATCTTGTGTCCTGCACTTTCAATGATCATCATCGTGCATGGCTTTCCCTCTCTTTCGTAAATGCCCTCCCGTGATTTGCACTCCTGAATTGAAATTTGCTCTCCTTCATATTCGCATATGATATCGCCCTTGTTGATATCTCTTGAGGCGAACGCGCAAATTCCCGCGCCACGCGGGTCACTTGGCACATTATGCAACTACGGAAGAAAATAAATAACATTTCAGTCATTAAACTTTTTTTGTATAAATTTATAATAGTGAAATATATCTAAACTTTTGAGAATCGACATACAAATTACTTACTTCGATTGGCGGATCTGGCTTTGGATTGAGTGACGTATAATAATGAATTCGTTCCAGCATTATACGTCCACCAAATTCCATCGGTGGCTGTCTTCGAGGACGTTTTAGTTTTATTCCTATGTACCCACGGACTTTTGGAACACCTTGCGTAGATGGTTTCACAACCCAGTCTCTGTTGTTGGCATATTCCTCAACTGCTTTCTTGAATTGCTGTTGAACGAGAAATAATATGACTGAACTGAGTTAAATGCAATTTGAAAATGTTTGAAAATTGAGCACTACGTTTCGCAAAAGCAAGTGCGTTTTTATGGTAAGGCGCTGTTACATTTGTCAACGTTTCCTCTAACTTATATATTTAAATCCATCTGTTCTTCATGACACTAAACAAAACGTTTTGGCGATCGGGAGTTTAACGAGCGGCATAAAAATTTGTCGACAAGTAGTTCTGAATATGCAAATTAATATGCCGCAACTTTTCGCACTGCAAGTGCATGTCGCGAAAGACAATAGCATTCTGGGCGATGCGACACAACTTCTTTTCCTTAATGTCGTCTTACACAATTTAGGGTGGCGAAATAAGTTGTATTTCCTGTAACTTGTCTCGCAATTTTATTGCGTCGTTGCGAAACAAGTTGCACGACCATTGCCTAGTTAGCATCCCCAGGCAACGCATAAAATATTTGTTGCAGAGTCAACAACGAAATGTATTTTTGATTTTTTTCACGCCAAAACGTAACAAAATCCCTAAGTTCAGTTTGGAATTACAAAAACAGTAGTGACCCTTAATTAGTATATGTTAAAACTTGCCTTGTGAAAAGCTGTCCTCCTCATTAAGTATTTGGTTTGTCCGTGCAGACTGTCGCCTTCAGTCCACACGGCCACTGCAGCGCAGTAAGCTTCAAAAACATGTTCGGTTGCCACAAAATGTTCCTCCTTTCCTTTTTCAACAGCAAGACTAATGAACTTAGTTAAAAAGGGGCATTTTGCAGCTCGCTTCTGTTTTAGCATGACTTGCCTGACATTAGCAAATTTCGGCATTTTGCAAACAGCAGTTCACACACTCGATCTGAACTCAAAATGACAGCTGGTTAAAGAGTTTCCTTGGTTTTAAAGCATCACAGAGAGCATGGGAATTTGGTGCGATTGGCTTAGTCGAAAATCTTCCCACGGTAACGGACGGTAATTTGGTGGAAGGCCGCGGACGCACTTGAGAGATAACTGACTGGGTTATTTTCCCCCGAAACCCGGTAACATTTTGCGGTAAAAATAACTCGATAAAAGTGAAGATAAACTTAAATAACAGAGTTGAATTTTATGAGCGGCCGCATTTAAAGTACCCTGGGTGCCAGAGGTTTTAATTTTTTAGTGGAAACGGCGAGTTTGAGTTTGAGCCGTTTATACGGTTAATTTCACTCATGATATTCAGAGAACGGACCTCTGGATCCAGGGTGCATTTAAAGCGATAGTAAAACATTTACATACATGAACCGCAACGATTGACATAACTTGACCACCCCTAAACGTTAACCAAGTTAAAACTATGCAGAAAGGTGGTTCAGAATAGAATCTGGATGGGGTTAACTGATAGCTGAGAATTGGCCCACATTTTAGCTGAGAAATTAAACGAGCTCTTCGTCCCCTCTCCCTCCCCTTACAGGCTATTTTAACAGAACATAGCTCTTCCTGTTAAATTATTATTTTGTTTTGCCTTTTCGTTTCATTTTTCTTTTCACGGTATTTTTTGTTACCGCAACGACTTACGATTGAACATGATGATGATAGTCTGACAGAAAATATGTATGTATTGTAAAAAATAATCTAGACTTCTCATAATAGTTTCTATTGTACAAGTTCTCTTTTTCCCCACGCGATATTAAACCTCGCTTTGTGAAAAATAATTTGGTATTTTTTTAGTTGTTAATTATTTTTAAAATTATTTGTAAGTTTTTTGGTATTTTTCTGTTTTTAGTAATTTATGGTTACCCTCGGCTATTCCCTACTAGTACTTACACATGCTTTATTAAACCAACTGTAGTTCAATGTATGACATCATTTCGCAAACTAATTGAACGATCTCGCTAATGGCCATAACCATGAAACGTTTAGGAATTAAAAAGTCCTTCACAATTAGGGGTTAAGTTGGTGATGTGCTAGTCTATTGATTCTTCAATTTTTAAGAGGAAATGCATTTCTGTCAGCCGTAACTCTTTTTTAATGAAGCTCCTTGCAAAAAGAACTTTAATACGCCCAAATGTAGTTTTTAGTAAACAGCACAAGAATTCTCCCCCCCCCCCCCCCCCCCCCCCCCCCCCCCCCCCCCCCCCCCCCCCCCCCCCCCCCCCCCCTCCAAATTCATGTCACTGCACACCAGCTAAAATCGTACTAATTGGAAAGAATATTATAATCCCAGTTGTACAGTCAGCCTTGCTTTATTAGTTCTTTTGTATTTATATCAAATTTGCTGACTAGATCCACCAGGATCCGACGCTTTTGCATTGTCCGTTGGCCCTTGCAGATATTTCCAAAGTGTTCAAAATCTTACTGCAGGTACTATTATATTCCCCCGTGAATATTATTGTACTCTGCTGTACTGAAATGATAAACTATGTTTGGTTTGAAAACTGCATGACTATAAAGTACCACGCGCAGGCGATGTAAGACAATTATAAAAGGGATAAACAGTCAAGCGTGTTTTTTATGGATTGGTAAAGGCTGGTTTTCACTAGCGCATAAGCATAAGCACAAGCCAACATACGCAGACTCAGTAACATGTTGATCATTAGTGCCTATTGTTCTGTTTTGTTCAAACAATTGGAACTAATGAATAACACGTTACTGAGTCTGCTTATGCTTGTGCTTGTGCTTGTGCTTATGCGCTAGTGAAAACCAGCCTTAACATAACAGAAACCAGAGCAAATCAAATTGTTAATAAGCTCTTATATGACAAAATATAACCGATCGTTTGATGACAGTCATGACAAGTAAACAATGTGCAAAAAACCAAATTTTAGGCCACAGTGTCTGGTTTTCACACTTCTGCTAGGTCTCCGCTGGAATTTTCAAGAAAAAGTAAAAACATGGGTAAAAGAAACACGGCCACTTATTAAAATGTGTGTAACAGTAATTGGAAGTGTAATTATTTATGACGTCTGCGGCCCGGCGACACCACTCTAGAAATGCCCCTTGTCGTACGCGTGATAACGTAAAATACCTCAATTCAACAATGCCTGAAAAGGCGATGGAACGTGTTTTACTGCGTAAATTTTAAACACGTTAGTAAAATATGAATTTAAACGTACGTAAGTATGTTGGTTCAATTATTCAAGAAAAAAATGAAAATAGAAACGCGCCTACTGCGTCACGTCACTATCTCAACGGTGATTGCAAATGCGATTAACTTTGACGTCTGAAACACTGTAATAACACTCCTTGTCACGACACTAGAAGCTTCTTGCGTTTGCGGGTCATATAAGGGAGTACACCCCCCGGGATCCATACGCTTTATAAAATAAACGGAGCGAGTCCCGTTATCCAGTGAGAGATTGAAGCACATGTAGATATGTTCCCAAAGACTATTACCTTGCAGTTGGATTTTGACAAATCGCTCAAAACTCCCAAAGTCAGTTCCCAAGACTCGTATTATTCCATGAAAATTCGAACACACCAGCTGGGTATGTACTGCGCAAACGACGAAAACATTTACTGTTTTCTCTACGACGAAACCATCGGTACCACGGGACCAAATGAGGTTATATCTCTTTTGGATTATTTACTTGTTGAACTTGAAAACAAGCTTGGAAAGCATCACCACCTTATTATCATATATTGTGACAATGCTCCCGGGCAATTCAAGGAGTCTTTTCTGTTCTTTTACCTGGACCACATGGTAAGAACACGACAATTTCTAAGAGTTGACTTAAAATTTTTGCTTGAGGGTCACACTTACTCTGTTTGTGATAGACGATTTGCAAGCATACAAACGCTTTACCAAAGCCAAGAAATTGTTGATGTTCCACGAAAATGGGCAACAGTTTTAGAACAAGGCAAACTAGCCAACGTCAAAGTTTACTGGGTTACACTAGACATGATAAAAGACTATAAATCGTTCCTTCGACTACAGTACGTCAGCCGGAATGAAGATTTGGAGAACGAAAAATTTCTGGTACGAGACATCGCCTGGCTCAATTTCGGATACGGAGAAAGGATTGATGCAAATGGAGATCTTCAATTGGTACACCATCCTGATTGCGTCTTGATAAGATTCGAAATGAATCCTAAACAATTACCACGGAAAGTTTCCTTTCTCAAGAAGAAACAAGGTATGGCACTAAGACCAGAACTTCTTACTACTTTTCGACAGGAAAGGAGGCCGGTGAGTAAGGACGTTAAACAATCTTGTGTTAAATTGGCAAAGAAGTACCTATCTGGAAATGCTATTCGATTTTATGAATCACTGCCGTCGGCGGATGAAGAAAATGACAGTTGTCAGTGACAAACATTGAAGTGAAAAGTGGTTCCCTGAGTGGTCCGTCAGTTGTTATACGAACCGCTGAGATGGACCGCTCACGAACCTTAATTTACTTGCGTTTTTTTGTAAAGATATTCAAAAGGACATTTTTTGGCAATTAGTAGAAGATAAAAAGGGCCCTCAAAGATGACATGACTATTCTTTCAAAGAAACGGCGATTATAAGAGCCGTTTGTTATTTAAAGTTTTACAAGTCTCAGTCTGCTGATTAAACACTGTACATCAAGTAGTAATTGTTATTATAAAGGAAACTCAGCCTTGTTAAATAAGGTATGCTTTAAAAATAGTATTGTGTTTTTATTTATATTTGTATTTAAACCGGCTTGCTTTGGCTAGAAGAATTTCCACCTTCACACAGTGTTACAGCTGCTTTTTAAATGAAAACTAGCCCAACTCATACAAAATGGACTTTTAAGCCGAATGCCTGTTATACCCGTATGAATTTCAGGTTTCTTAAGGACTATGCATACTGATACAGTATTTCCTCTAATTAGCCCGTCTTCTTTTAAGCTCCCTTCTAATAAGACCTCTTTCAGGTATAAAATTTAAATGCGCTCCCTCCATCCAGCCCTGTCACTGATTTTTTTCTTATTTTTTCCCTTCTGCTGTTACTTAATTATTTTGTCAGTCACCTGGCTTGATGTTTGTTAAAACAGGTTTTGTCATATAAGGCATGACCATGTTGAAGTGAATTTTGAGCAGTAATTTCCTTTACATAAGTGTTGTAAACACACGATATCAAATTGGAAAAATATTTGATAATCCCCTTCCTCTATAAAGGACCAGTTTGATGGTAACTACCCTGAAAACCGTGATTGAGGTCACTGAAAGGGGAATTGAATTTGACTGAAAACGAAAAACAGACCACAAGCCGCAAGTGAGTATTTCATTCATTTCTGAAATGGTCTTAAATTCAGTCTTAATATGATTATTTGATATTTCTAGAGGATGTGCCCGCCATCTGCGCACATTCATGCTCCCTGACTAGTTAATGCCCGGAAGGGGGATGATCGGAACAGGATTCATCGGCCATTACTCCCTCTTAGTGTTTACACGAGAGGGCGCACACGGGGAAAGCGGAGCACGTGGGCAAAATTTTCTTTATAATGTAAAAAGCATTACTTTATCTGAGTTAACATGCGATCAGGCGTTCTTTTTGGGGGAAGGGTGAGTGGGGGACGGGGAAAGGTTCTTAGTTTTGCTTTCTCTCCTCCGCGAAAAAAAAAAACAAACGACTGATCGCAGGTTATATCTGAGTAACGCTTCGAGGTGTATCATTTTACAGATCTTTACAATTACGTTTCTCAGCGAACGGTTAAATAAAAAGCTCAAAGTTGAAGTCCAGGTGTAGTTCACTGCCCTTCTCAGTGAAAGATTAGCGAAATATTGACGCGAATTTGCAAATTTGTGTTCGTCAAAACTGTTGGAGATATATCAGTTTGGGTGGCAGGAATACTGAAATTTTATACGTAGAAGGCCAAACGTTCCTTAGATTTCATGGAACAAACAAATATTTTAGCATACTCGTGAGTGCAAATGACCAAACTTGTCATCATTAGCATTAGCTAGCACTGCGCGGTGATAGAAGCAGTCTACTGAAGTACTGACAAAATCTCTGAATGGAACAAGCTGTAGCCGAGATCTTCGCAGAATGTCTGACAGTTTTCCAGCCCCGCCCAATTGCATGGCATCTCGATTTATTAAGTAGGAAATATCACTATGTTGTTAGCGTGCAAAAGTTAAAATAAGCCTGCTTAACCGGTTTTGGTTGCAACAAGGCTATTCTGAATACGAAATTGTCGGCAGACATGAGGGGACTAGTCCCGGGGACCAAGTCCCTTCCTGTGAACTACCCATTTTTGTCAAAAAATCTAGTCGCCGGGAAAACATGGGACTTTAGATCGGACGACGAGTACGAGATTGAGTATGACTACGACTTTTAAAACTTAGTTCGCGTACTCTAAATAACCATTTACCACACAAATGAAATTGATACTTTCACATGCCTCACCAATAAAAACAAATTCGGTGCACTGGAACAGATCAGAGATTTTTACAAAAATAATTTTAAGACTTTAAGCTCATAGCGGGGGCAGCTGCAATGGAAACTATTCCTAGTGTCAGTATGAGTTGTGCTAGTTTTCGTTTAGAAAGTCAAATTAAGCAGCCGTATTAAACACTGTGTGAAGGTGGAAATTCTTCTAGTCAAAGCAAGGGGTTTAAATATAAATAAAACGCAATACCATATTAAAACATAGTTTATTTCAACAATTACTATGTAATTTTAAATAACAATCATTGTAATCACTGTTTCTTTGAAAGAATAGTCATGTCATATTTGAGAGACGCAAATCTTATTTCACTTTCTCGCCAGTGAGCATCGTGTTCCCTTCGTAATCGCTCTAATTCGCCGGCGCGTCTAACATTACCGTTTTTAATTTCGGAACATATATTGTTCATTTTGTTTTCAGTTTCATCACAGTACTGACAAGTATCTGCCCTAGATTTTCGAAAACTTAATATATCTCGCAAGTCTTCGTTAAATATGTTTCTAAACGTGGAAAAACTAATCACAGGGCCCTTATTTTTTATCTTTGATAGGTTCGTTTTAAAATGAGGATTTTTTTCCACAAATTCTCGCCACATTTTTCTCATGGACATATTAGAGTCAAAGTACCTTTTCTGAGTTCTTGCGCGTCTATAATGCGACTTACTCGCCTTTTTTGAACAGATAAAGTCAATTACAGCTTTCCGCGCTTCTGGCAAAAGTTTTCTTGTTTTATTTCCGTGCCTTCCTCTCATGTCTTGCTGTATAGAAACACCATCGTCTTCCAGCTTCTTGAGAAGAACTACTATTTTCGCGTGAGAGAATCCGTAACATTTCTCAAATGCTCCTCGGCAAACTGTTCCTAACGATGGTATTTTGTAGGTGACCCTCCTGAGTCCACTGGGACAAACTCTGACTTCCATTAGGCTTGAAAGAATGTAATTTTGTTCGTTGTAACTTTTCTGATAAAAGCTCTGTCTCAGCAGCCGTATTAATTGACGATATTCACCTGGTGGCCGACGCATTAAACAACCTTGATCACATGAACAAAGTAAAGACATTCTTGCTATATCTTGATGAGGTCTGTTTATCCGTGCAGTTACTTTTCTCCGTTTGCTAACGTACATCTTCTTTAGTTTAGCGTTGGCTTTATTACGCCCTCTTTCAACCGAACTTGCGAGTGGAGGACCATTTCGGAAATATATCCAAGGATTTTCGGCGTCGAAGCGATATACCAGGTTGTTTAAGTCCAGATGTTCATCGGATGCACTAGAAACCGAAGCCATTGCCCTTGTTTTACGTGCGAGAAAATAATTTCTAAAAAGTGACAAACAAAAAAGTCGCTTTATAAAATAACTGGAAAAAATCGCGTTGATTCTCGAACATGCTACATGCTACAATTGCTGACGAATTTTCGCACGCGTCGTCACGCCTTTCAACATGTCCATCACCGCCCACTCCAAAACTGTTGTGTAACCACTAAATTCTCGAATGATCGAATTACCCTAAGCCAGGCATGTTTTCCGAGCCGCGCAAAGCGCGAGACAAAAAAAAAAACGGCGAGATGAATTGAAGTTTGTAAGTGTCTTCCGTTTGGGCCCTGAATGTCAGAAAAGCAATTCGGGAAGAAAACAGAGACACAGAATTATTTGCGTGACACTTAAGCCAAACGTGACCCCGCTCCTCCTTCGTCGGGGCCGTGTTCTCGCGGCGACCTTTGCCCTAGTACAGCTCCATGTTGAGTTCGATCAGAAAAATGTGTTTTCGTGGGAAAGTCAACAAGATGGAAGTGTGATTTTAGGTAAGAATTTTTGCGCCATTTGTGTTTACCTTTCGAGTTGCCAAGACTTTCAGAAAATTGTTAAGCTTTTAATACATTTATTTCCATGTTGTTCCATTTAGAGCCACATAATTGTCTCAAATAAGAGTAAACTTCCACTGATCAACGCAACTGAAGAAGGCCATACATGCTATATAACCACATGTGAGTTAAAATGTAAAAGCCTTTAGTAAGCTACGGAGCGGCACTGAAATAAAAGTTCCGCCTGTCATTTCGACATATTTATCCTCGATCAAGACGTTTATAATGATCGGTCCGATAAAGAATGTCCACTCGGGAGTTCGAAAATTATAAAATAAACAGTTCAAGTGGAGGCAATTAAGGGCTTAAGATAAATTTTCCACCGGCTAAATGAGGGCGGACTTTTGAAAACATTTCTAATTAAGCTTATAAGCTTGTTTTCTTGGAACTGAATTTGCAAGGACAGCATAGGAGTTTCGCTGAATCGCAGAATCACTCACTTTTGTTCTGTGAGAGCAAATGTCTTGAGCGCTCATGCAGTGTTTAAGATTTTTTTCCGTGTTGTTCATCAAGGACATCAATAAGCTTATGTAAGATTGTCGAGCGGGCAAACGCTTATTTCTAACCCTGTGCCCTGTATATTACTGACAAGTCTAAAACAAAATCAAAAGCTCGATTAAACAGTTTGGA
Organism: Dendrophyllia cribrosa; assembly: GCA_024195265.1. Taxonomy (NCBI): domain Eukaryota; kingdom Metazoa; phylum Cnidaria; class Anthozoa; order Scleractinia; family Dendrophylliidae; genus Dendrophyllia; species Dendrophyllia cribrosa. Next base: position 35,608,922 of record JAJLRJ010000006.1, on the reverse strand, counting down.
GGAGTTATAGTTGTCTTCAAGCTTTTATTTACCGAAAAACAAATAGGCGGCTATTAGAAAGCAGTTTATGAGCTTCAAATTAATCATTTGATGATACAATTGACACTTAAGCTTAAACTAGGATCCGTAATTTACAGTACGGACCGAGAAAACGAGGTTATAGTAAGATGTTTGTTATATATCTTGATCCGGGAGCAGTTCTCTGGAACAGCCTACCCTGTCATATGAGAGAAATGGAATCTCTAGGTCAATTTAAACGATCAGCTTATCTGAATTTTTAATGTAAACTACACACGGCATTCATGAAAAACAGGTTTATTTAGATTAGTTGTAGTTAGCTTTGTAATTTGTTTAGGCTAGTTAGGTTAGCTAGGTTAGGTTTCCTGATGATTTTACCGTGTTTAAATAAAGATTTACAGTTTTCAGTTTACAGGGTAAAAGAAAATATTTCGAATGGGTAAATTTGACTGACATCGCACGTCAATGGAAAGAAACGAGCGCGAGTTAATGCTTTCGATCCGTACGAGGACTACACTGGAAAACAAAAATGAACTGACCTCTCTGTTGTTTATAATAAACAATTATCGGACGAGATTGAGCAAAATATCGTGATTTCTCAGTGGCGAGCAGATCAATTATTTGCTGATGCCGAAAGCAGAGGCAAATAATTGATCTGCCACGGACACTACGAGATACTGACAAATTACGATATTCAAAAACCGAATTCAATAATTGTTTTATCATTCAAACAGCGAACTTGTTTTTCAAATTTTGTTTAAACTTATAGTTTTAAGAGTACATCTTTTAACATGACGAGAAGCTAAGTGCACGCTGCCGCTTTACAGAAAAGCAACCGCTATTTCCTCACTTAGTAACGGAACTTTATTATTTTGCACCACGAAATGCAAATGCAATATAGATACAGTTTTCGCGACAATGTTTGAAAATTAAAAACCTCAAACTGTTCAACCAAGGACAAGAATTCCAGCCAGTTCACTTTTCAAATCAGTCACTTCACTCCCAAAAGTTCACTTACTAATTTATTCATTTTTGATGCTAAAAACTGCATTATATAACAGTTCTGGTTACCATTAACACTGAAATCAACTGATTTGTGCAGTCACGGACCGTGTCCAAGCCACTCCCGTCGCTGAAAATTGAGGGGGCTTGCCGTAATCCGATATGCTGCGACATAGCCCAGGGACAGGGCTAACAGCCGCTGGTTGTCTGGGGGTTGTGCGTCAAAACCACAGGGGTGGGGAGGGGGGAGTTTTGACACTTTGAGTGGAATTCAACCTGTTGGTCTGTTGTATTTCGAGTTGAAATCCGTTTTAATAAATGTTAGTGCAGTCAGTTTTAGTGAAATTTTTTTTAGCTGGCCTGTGGTTGGGCCGCCTTGGTCAGGGCTAACCGTGGGTGGGTGGCTGGGGAGCCGGTGTTGTGTGTCCGAGGAACAGGGGTGGGCAGAGGAGACTTTTAAGACTTTGACTGAAATTCAATTGGTTGGCCTGTCTCAGTCTTGGCAGCCATGTTTTGTCAAATCCAGTTAGATAATTAATACCTGTGGCCCAATGTCACCTCCCTCTATGCAAATGTTCCCTGGGGACTAGATTTTTGTCTTCCTGGAGTGGTTTTCGCCTTGATATCTGACTGGATTTGACAAAACATGCTCGCTAACTTTTCGCTTGGACATGGGCCCGGCCAGTCTTGGCAGCCATGTTTTGTCAAATCCAGTTAGATATATATATATATATATATATATATATATATATATATATATATATATGGATTATTCTGCTCCTACACTGTAGAGCACTTTATTGGATTCGCCGGTGAATCTTCAACTTGGATATATATATCATTTTTATATTGTTTCTCTGTTTTTTTTTTGTTTTTTTTTTTATATTGTTTCTCTGTTTATTTTTATATTGTTTCTCTGTTTATATATATATATGTATATATATATATATATCCAAGTTGAAGATTCACCGGCGAATCCAATAAAGTGCTCTACAGTGTAGGAGCAGAATAATCCAAGAAGGAAAATCACTCAACTTTGATGACAATAAGTTTAATACAAACTTGTTTCGTAGGTGTTGCCACCCACTCCTCGGTTAAACTTACATTGATTGATCCCTTGTTTGACTACGTTATTTATATGTATGATTTCGCAAGTCGCACACTCTACCTAACCGTTAAAAAACCGTTAAAAATATGCGCGCGCCTAAAAAATACATGCGCGCACACTACTTGCTTCGGTAGAACTTATTCTAGGGTGTGTTTTAAAATATATTTACGTCTGTGTCTACACGTTGAAATAAGCTCGTTTCTCCTATTTAGCGAAGCCATTTGCGGTTTAGTTATTATCAAATGTTTTTCTGCAATACACAGATTGCATCGTTTCGTTTGATTCGAATATGCCTTGGCTTTTGCTAGAATTTTCCAGGTGATGTCATATTCCTGTTTTCGGTCCTTTAACTGCCATAAATATTTACTTAATTCTGTATCGTTCTTTCTATTTTCATTGTTAAATGACGCCTTATGGTTACGCTATCTAGTTTTAAATTCGTTAGCTGTTAAACCTATATATATATATATATATTTATTATTATTTTTTTATTATTAAATTAACCTTTATTCAAAAACAAATTCACTTACACTCATTCGTTCATTAACATTACTTACATTATATAAACTAAAACACCTACAAATTAATTAAACAAAATAAACTAGATACAGGGAGTATACAGTACGTCTATCTAGATTACAGAGAGCAACAGTTGCCATTTTTTGTTATGAATATCTAAAGAATTTTGACCTTTGGCTATCAGGGACTCTAATTTATAAGTATACCTTATTTTGGCTAGCAATAATGTTAGCGACGGTTTTATATTTAAACAACGACACTGATAAATTATTTGTTTAGAGAGAAGAATGATATGATTGATCAATGTGTATTCTTTTTGAACAAACCCAAATGTTATGTCAACAGCACTTAAGTTTTGCAGAGATATATCATGCCCTTCCAACCAGTTTCTTACTGATAGCCAAAAGTTCCAAGTGATTTCACAGTGAATAAATAAATGCTCTAGGGATTCGTCAGATTTGCCACAAAAGGAACACATGGGTGATGCCACCTTTCCCATTTTATATAAGATCTTGTTTGCATAAATAATTCTATTAAGCAATTTGTATTGGAATTCTCTAGCTTTAGAGTCTAAGGTTGTACTTCTAGGAAGTAGGTAGATATCTTCCCACGCTTGATCAAGTGTTGGATATAGAATTTCATATTTGTACTTAGCAGTTGGAGCAACCTCGATTCTCTTGATGAGTTCCCAATAAATAGTTTTAGATGAGCTGGGAAAAGTAGTTCTTGTATCGTTATCACTTGGTGAGCCTTGAACGGACAACTCCTCTCTTAAGAGGTTTTTCCAATCCACGGGAATGGTATCGAAAATACTCATTAAAAGAAAGTATTCAGAGTTTGTGATGTTTTTGTTTACCAGTGTGCTCCATGACTTTAACTTACCGCCACTGGTTACAATATCCCTCACTTTTACAATACCTTTTCTTACAAGTTTATTCCTATATAAGGATTGTCCGCCTATTTTAATGAATTTGTTGTTCCAAATTATTTGTTCAATAACATCCGACGAGGAGGAAATCTGCTTCTGCCGATAGTTTTCCCACTCGTGAAGGCATTCCTTGTAGAATTTAGGTATATTTTTCGATAATGATGCTGTGTCATAATTACATTTTAAAAGAAAAGGACCTCCAACATCTTTGAGATAATAGTTTAGGAAGCGTTTCCAAGAGCTACTGTTCCCATCGTAATATTTTTTCAGACACATGATCCTTTGTGTTTTAACAAGGGTATCGATATGTGGCATTCTCATTCCGCCTTTCTTATAATCACTAATTAAACTTAATCGTTTAATTTTGTCTTTCCCTCTCCATATAAAGCTAAATAAGGCGGTATTAACTTCCTTAATAATGTCTTTCGTAAGCGGAATTTGTGCTGCTCGGAACATGAATTTAGGGATTGCAAAAGATTTAATAATTTGAATTCTGCCAATTAAGGTTAGATTTCTCCACTTCCATGCATTTAGAGATTTATTTATTGACTTTATAATATTCTCAAAATTAAGTTCTTGGTACTTTTTCCAGTCATAGGTAAAGTAAATTCCCAATATTTTCATTGGCTTATTGATCTTTTCTATTCCTATATCATCAAATGACTGGTGTAAACTACCTAACCAATAAGCCTCCGTTTTTTCTTCATTTAATTTTAGACCAGAAACATTTCCAAACTTTTCCAACAGTATGGATAATGAGCGAAATGATTTAACATTTTTTACAAACGTGGTGAGATCATCGGCAAAGACATTAAGTTTTATATTACTTTTTCCCACTTGGATTCCTTCAATTTCTTTATTGTCACGTATGGCAATATTTACAATTTCAAGAGTAATAATAAAGAGATATGGCGACAGCGGGTCACCTTGCCGGACACCTCGCCTAATTTGAAAGATTTCTGAAGCAAATCCATTGTTCATAACACAGCTGGAGATATCAGAATAAAGAACTTCCACCCATCTCACAAACGAATTACCAAAATTAAAAACTTTTAATGTTTCAAACAGAAACTGCCAGCTTATCGAATCAAAGGCTTTTTTAAAATCGAAAGTGGTCATCAATCCAGGAATATTTTGCTGTTTGGTGTATTCCATAACATCGTTAATTGATCTCACCGCATCAAAGATAGTTCTGCCTTTAACATAGGCACATTGGTTCTCGTGAATGATGTTCGATAGAACTTTCTCTAATCTTAGGGCTAATGCTTTAGATCCAATTTTATAATCCACATTCAGTAATGATATTGGTCTCCAGTTCTCTATATATCTTCTATCTTTATCTTTCTTCTCTATTAGTCTTATTATTGCTTGCCGTTGTGAATTAGAAAGTTTTCCTTGTATGTGAGCGGTATTTAGGGAATCTACAAGAAGATTACCCAGAATAGGCCAAAATGTTTTATAAAATTCTGCTGTCAGGCCATCGTTGCCTGGAGATTTATTGTTTTTAAAAGTTTGTAAAGCATTGTAACACTCTTGATATGATAATTGTCCCTCGTAAAGAGTTTGTAGGTTCTCTGATAATTTTGGTATACTAAGGTTTTGAGTGAAGTTTTTAATGTCATCAGCTACCTCTTCACCAATGCTTGCATCTTTGTTTTGATAAAGATCTTCATAAAAGTTTTTTATTTCAGTCATGATACCTTTACTGTCTATGACCAACTGTTCATCGCTATTAAATATTTTCCGTATACAATTTTTCGTTTTCCTCATATTTTCAAGGTTTAAAAAATATTTATTATTCTTTTCTCCTTTTTCATACCATGTAGCCCTGGAGCGTATGATGTTTCCTTGGGTAATATAATCAAACAGAGAGTCATATTCAAGTTTTTGCCTTTGGAAATCTTCGATATTTTTTTCCGTAGGATCTGTCGCGCATAATTTTTCGCTTTCTTTCAGCCTATTCTCAATGTCGCTAAGTTTGTTTCTTCTTTCTTTAGCTTTTTGTTTACTATATGAAATGGTAGGTAGTTTGTCGTATTCTATATTTAACCAAATCCCAAAGGAGTCTTTTGTCATTAACTTCTTCAAACTCGTTTAACCACTCATCGTATTTGGAAGAAATTAAATCCACATAATTTTCATCATCTATTAAACTGGAGTTAAAGTACCAGTGCGAAGGACCACGAACGTGTTCATCAATACTGTTTATTTTTAGAGTAATAGCAGAGTGATCGGACTTGACGGAAGGTATAATATCAGTATGTTCTACAAAATCTTGCAGACAATCACTAATTAACCAAAAATCTAGACGACGTTGCACTATGGGCCGTTTCTGTCTCCAGGTATATTGTTTTTTGTCAGGATTTCTAACACGCCAGATATCAATAAGGTCATACGAAAATTTTAACTCTTCTATGTTTTTAACAGAACTCTTTTTCTCTATTCTACCCCCTGAGTTATCCAACTCTGCGTCCAAATGCACGTTAAAATCTCCTCCAATAATAAGCTGACTGCTAGAGTCAAAATTATACTCGTCAAGGACTGTCAACATACTCGAAAAAAAGGTGCTCTGCTCCGATATATTGTTTGGGGCATAGATATTTAAAAACAAAAATGGCGAATCTTGAACTAGTGCATCAATCAACACATACCGACCGTCCGTATCATGAATTTCAGCCTTCAGTTCGAATTGTATGTTGTTGCTAATTAAGATGATAACACCTTTGCTGTGGTTTGTTCCATGTGAATAATATATTTTTCCTGGCCATTGAAATCTCCATTGATCAACAACATCCGGTGTGCTATAAGTTTCTTGTAAAAAAGCAATATCCGCTTTTTGTTTATTAATCCAGGAAAAGATGGCTTTTCTTTTGCTTAAGTCGCGAATCCCGCGAGCGTTTAACGAGATTAATTTAAAGTCAACATTATTCACTTGAGTTTCACCCGTAAATGAAAGTAGTATTTGTTTATATAGTATTTAAGACAACCTAATTGCTTTATTTTGGTATTAAAAATAGCGAGGGTGTTACTCCCAATTGGACAAAAAACAAGACTTAACACAACAAACAAACATAAAAACACAAGAACCTGCCTTTGCAATCTCTCTGCCCCAGACACTAACTGTAAGGGCATTTAAACCTGCTTTAGATGTCGGAATGAGAAAAAGAAAAAAAAAAAAAAAAAGAACCTGAAAAATAATATTCGGACGTGTGGGAGCCTCTGCTCATTAATCCATTGTTTTTCAAATTTACATAGTTCCGCCTAGGTGTTATCCAATTTCAGTTAATTATGTAGATGAGGTTAAAGTGAAAGAAGCGACTACATTGGGATTAATTTGTTATTTATATATAATTTGTCCGGTTCAGCTTTGCTAAAGGATACCTTCATTCCGTTTTTCTTCGCCTCCTTAAGCTTCGGCATTTGCTTTCTTCTCCTTTCTATTATTTCTTTTGGAAAGTCCTCCAGTACTTTGATGTTGGGATCTTGGAGGTTAAATGAAGCTCTTAACACAGCCTCTCGATCACAATATCGAAGAAAGCGGGCTATTATAGGTCTTGATTTGTTCGCTGAAGGTTTACCCAAGCGGTGGACTCTTTGTAGTTCGATTGTACCAGCTGGATTTTCAAATCCTAGGGTTCCCTCCAAGAAGTCAAATAGCACTCTCCGAGTATCCTTCGCCTCGCCGTCAATCGCGTCATTAAATTCTCTTTCTTCCAACCCAAAAAACTTTAATTTTCTCGACGACTATAAGACTCAGCGTAAAGTTGCTTGGTATATAAATTGTCATTCACTTCTTTTTGCTCCTTAATCATACCTTGAAGGTTTTCAAATTCCTTGTTAAACCAAGTCAAACTTTTGTCCATCTCTTTTATTTTGCTGTCAGTAGTGCGCGCGTCACTTTGCAATTTTCGCACTTCGGATTCCATCTTCTCTACTTTCTTGCACATATCGTTAAGTTTGGCTTCGATATCATCAAGTTTTCCAAGCTTAGCTAAAATTGTATCAAGTTTAGCAGTCACGTTGTCAACCATGTCTATAGTGGGTAATATTTTGTCTTCTTTATCCGTTTCCTCCTCGAACACTTCTTGCGAGTCGCTATGGCGTCCTTCTAGATCTTCTGAGTTCTTGGGACGCTTGTCTAACGGCGAACTTGACACTGAATGCGATTCTGATCCACTAGAACTGCTTCTTAAGGATAGCTTTCGCTTTATAGAGGAGAAAGTATCAGCCATAGGCGATTAAAAAGCCATAAAATGATGTATAAGAGCGGAGCTCTCGTGGACACGTCAAGCTTCGTTCATGCTTAGCAGCCTCTATATAGGTCTCTGCACTTTCTTGCGTCTTGACGGTAGCTTGATAAACTATTTCTTTAGTTAGACATTCTCCGTTCAATGGGCACTCTTCTTTCTTTCTACAACTACACTTCCTTTCAACATTATCTATACTACCTTGCTGTTCTGCCTTTTTCAGAAACTTATGGTCATCAAAGTTGAGTGATTTTCCTTCTTGGATTATATATATATATATATATATATATATATATATATAAAAGCAGGATAAATATGGTACACCAAACGAATGACTCCCAGTAGAAGGATCCACGTAGGATACAGTGCTTCTATGTGAATTTGTAGATAAGTGTACGAAGATGTGACATAGAAACAAACTTCTAACTGTTCCGGCTGTTTAATTCAGTCGACGTTTCGGCCTTCGGCCTTCTTCAGGTGGAACTATTTACAGATAAAAATTTAAAAAGCTAAAAATCCTAACAAGCTTACAGAGTCAAAAATATTTATACTCAAACTGGAAAATGCAAATAAGGTTATGTAATATGATAAAATGCAAAACAAAAAGTTATGTAACAAGTAAATGGCAACAAACAAGAAGGCGCAAACAGCGAAAATACAACAATTTGTAAAAAACATCTAAATTACAAAGTGTACTATAATTAGCTAATTAGGTGTTATAGCAGATGCGATTCTTAGATCTGAATTCACGTCTTTTGTTTAGGCCATGAGGGTTGAGTGTGAACAATTGTGCGGTCCAATAAGCTTCCCTCGTTAATAACAATTGATCAAGATAGGCAGCGTCTCCCTGGCTGATGATTTTTTCAATAACAAAAGCTAATTTGCGAAATCTGATGTTCAATACAATTGAAATGGATTGCCAACTCATATGTTTTATATATGTTTTATGTTTTTATGCGGTGGGGGGTTACACCATACCCTGGGGTGTAGGTCTTAGGCATATATGCTCCAATGGAGCCATTTTTTGTGAGCATTCGCCAATTGTATGTCAAGCATACTGTAAAGTCAATTCGGTCCCCCTGACAAATTGTCAAATTTAATTACCGTTCGTAAACAACGAAGCCTAAAATCTCCTCCTCCTCCTCCTCAAGGATCTGCAGGCTAAGTGAAAGTATTTGTGGATTACAATGAAATTCCATTTTTGCGCTACTTGTGATCGGTTTTTATGGATTTATTTTATTAACATTTCAAGCAATCCACATATACTTTCTCTTAGGTTTAGCTTAAAATGACGAGGACAAACAGGACAAAACAAGGACACCAGGAACAGTTTTAATTAAGGTCAATATGGACAAAACGAGGACTATCAGGGCAAAAGGAGACAAACGGGACATATCAAGTCTTAAAGCCTTTCCGTCCGAGGTCTCCAAACACGCCTAGACTTGTTCAAGATGAACCAAACGAAAAATCGTTTTTAGAGGAAACCTTTGCTTCCGAAAAAGTCAACAAAGCTTTAGGACTTCAATCCGGCCTTATAGTGAATTCGCGCTACGTCCGTACAGTTATTTCATGCTAACATTTTGTTCTTGATTTCCTTATCATTCGTGTAGTGCATAGATTTGGGTCGTTAAAAAAAAAACAGCTTTTTGTTGACATAATAAGTTGCTGAAACCTTCATGCGTTTTGTTATTATTAAATTTATTTGAAATCAAGCAAAGTGTGGGTTTATTGTTTTAGCACGCCCATGAAATTGGCTGCTATGTTTGTTTTTCCGAGGTGGTAATTTTCCATGCAAATTTAGTTCAGTGTAAGTGCGTATAATTAAAAGTTTGAACTTTGAAGCTATCGGAAAAAGAAATAAAAACTTGAATTATTTCATTGACAATAGAAAACAGCAGGAAAAAAACACAGTCAAGACAGCTAAAACAGTCAAAATTTATCGTATGTCGTATTTTTAACTCCTACGTCATACTTTACTGACTCGGATAAGCTTGAACAGGCCCTATAACCCTATTGTCTACGACGATGACGTCACTATTTACATATTGATCTCTTATTATGCGGATCCGCACGATCCGCATGATCCGCCCGACGTAAAACCGCTATTATATACACTACTCACGCCGCATCAAATCCTTCTTTCCAAACAAGGACCGCCTGAACCGCTCACAAATGTCTAAAGTTGTCTACAAAGCTGGTTGCTGGGATTGCGATGAATTCTACATAGGGAAAACAAAACGACGACTTCATGGCAGAAATACCGAACATTTCAAGGCCCTCACTAAAAGTGACCATAAATCAGCCATTGCTGATCATATCAAAATCACTGGTCATAACATCAATTGGGATCATTTTGATATTTTAGCGTCCGGCAGTAGTATAGGGCCAGCATAATTAACCTTGTTACGGCATTCCCCTGCACTCCCCTGCATTCCTCTCATTAGCTATGCTTAATCATGACGTCACAATATGCCTTCCTGCATACTAATTTGGATTTTCCTGTTTAATAAATGAATATTAATAAACGGATTGCCTTTTCATGACGTCAATACCTATTCCTTTTGTCTTGTTGTATACTAATTTGGATTTCCTGCATACTCATTTGGATTAGGTGTCTAGTCAATGACGTCACAATATGCCTTCCTGCATATGTAATAAACTGCCCATACCTATACCTATACATTTTTATGTTATTCTGAAACAATAGGAACAATAGACCGGCCCAAACTTGCCCGCTCTATTCCAACTCTCTTCAAAACTAAACACAACTGACACAGATATCCCTTTCAGACATAGATCAAAACAACATGTCTTTACCACTAGACCATCAAAGCTGTGGCCGATATTATAGCTGAATAAACTAATTAGAGGTTTCCGAAACATTCAAGTTTAGAAGCAATAAAATTGCACAATATAAAAAAAAACACTTCTTATTCGTATTTTCCGCAACATTCTCATTGCCGCTTCATCGCTAGACTCTATATCGATTTTCAGTTTCCCAGGCATCACCCACTTTAAGTTTTAAGAGTGGATGCCTGTATCGACCGCAAATGGCCGGTCAGCGATGATTTGAGCAAAATCCTCATATTTGGTCAGAAGCTACCCTTGGGTGAACTCTTTTCGAAAATCATATTCAAAAGTTCCAGCGCGTAATTGACATAAGTTCGAAAACGCGGTCAAAGTGCGGTTTTTCCTCATGAAATATCGCCTAACATTTCTACATTAAACTTCATAGCCTTAAACGCTAGGCATTAGAGGTTGTTTATGCCAAGTTTCAGCCTTGGACTCGAATTGCTTCCCTTTCAGAAATCGGTGCGTCCGTGGTGTTATGCGCGGTTCAAATCTGCTCAAATGTAACAAAATTTGCAGACGGGACGTGTGCTATATAACACAATCGGTTACAGATAAATTGCAAATGTTACAATGAAATGGTAATCATAGATTCTTAAAAGATACAAGGAAGCAAAACAAAAGATAAATAACAACAAATGTAGAGTTTTTTTTGTAGCACCAACATCACAAGATGTGAAGAACTATACATTTATTTGCATTAATTACATGAAATGTCAACAAGCCGCCGAAGGTTCATGTTTTCAAATGACCAAATTATTCTGTTTTACATCCATTCCAATAAATTGCTTTTAGGGTGGATTTCCACTGTCGCGTAATTTTTACGTGCGTAAATAAAAATAAGAGACGATGTATGAACAGCTTGCGTAAAAGTTTGCGCAAGCTGTTCATACATCGTCTCTTATTTTTATTTACGCACGTGAAAATTACGCGACAGTGGAAATCCACCCTTAGTTCTTCGAGAAAAAGCCTCCAAAATTATGAGAAGTAGCTTTAAATAAATTAACGCGATTTATCGGGTGTGATTTGCTTCATATCGTGAAATGCTTGCGTGTTTGAAGTACAGTCAGGTTAATATCCATGTCAATTTACAACTTGTGTACTTTCGCATGAATACTGTCGCTCTGAGGGCGGGACTGTTTTTATACGTGCGTTGAAATGTGATGAACATATAGGCAGAGTGTATTTACTTTATCCGGGAAAAAGCACCAACACTGTTACGCATGTAATACACTTTGTTATGTGCAAGCCGGGGGGATTTTCATAGAAACCCCATGAAATTTACCTTGCACGTAATTATGCTTTATTGCTCCTTTTAGGATGCGTGTTTCTAGTCATTCGCTCTGACTAAGATGATTCGCCTGAAGCATAAATTAGAGTGATTTTCCTTATCCCATGAAACAAAAACTATTCTTACTAATAGTTTAACTTAAGGTTAACTGAAATCAGTGTGTTAAACTAAGCTCAACACAAAAGAGAACAAAACGATGTGTTTTTTAGAAGAACCCGAATCCGGATTCTTGAATCTAAAACGGATTTTGTATCTTCTTTTTTCACTAAAATCCAAAAACGGATTATGAATATGTTGAATCCACTCTTCCGGTAAGGGCCTGTTTATATGGTCTCCTCTCCCCCCCCCCTCCCCCCTCCCCCCTCCTCCCCCCAGACAACCGAGTCAAAGTTGACCCTACTTAATTATTCACAACGCTTCGTAAAATTCCCCTTTGTATTTTTGCTTTAATGTGGTCTCTTTTATTTAAAATTCCCTTTTTGATTCACATTTTGTCCAAATCGTTTTTTTTAAAACAAAACTATGTTTGCTGCGTGAGTTGACAAGTGCACTTGCTCGTGAGGTCTGTCAGCAATGCAAGATATGGTGCCTTCCGGCGGACGGCAGGTTGGGGGACGTCCAATCCCAGCCGATTGCATACGTATTGAAGAATCCCCAGCTTCAGTTGCTTCAACGTATTGTCCGTTGCCATGGCACAGAGGTCATACTGATCGTATACGATCGGGTGTTCCATATCGTTAGAGTCTACCGACGCTCGTGCACTGCTGAAATTGGCTTCTTCCTGGGCTGCCAGCACATCCATCTCGTCAGGGTCTTGTTGTTGGATAGAGGCACTGAGACGCGAAAAATAGGATGTGATTTGCCGCGGACTCAGGAATTCAGCAGTTTTAAACAGCCTCATACCGTCAGTCCCACGCGCTCGTCTCATTTCACGTGCTACCACATCAGCATCCAATTTTCGCCCTGTTCTCTGACCGATTCTGAACTTAGCAGTCAAGTAGGATTTCTGATTATTGCTGAATCGGTATGCTTTTTTTGCCGATTTCAGAGCCCATCCTTCCAATTTATGCGTGGTAGGTTGCCCTTCTCGATTAACTAGAGCGGCTTTTAGCGAGGGCAAGACCCCAACACCCTCCTCCAAGCAGGACTTGTACCCCAATTTTGCCAGATCCATCAAAGATTATTTTTCTAAGCTTAGCGAGCATTTCTCCAGGGAAAGATGTTTATCTAAAGCTGAGAGCCTTTGGAATGCCCGGACACAACCTTCTTGCGGACAGGTATATACGGCTTCAACTGCAATACTTTCCGCTGAAGATTCAGCTGTATTCTTTGGCGCAGCAGCAGCGTCTTGCGTAGGCTGATTGGTCTTGCTGCCAAGCGGACGAAAGTCCCCAGGTGAGAATGTACCATCTAACCAACACAAACTAGGAGCCTCTGAAAGACAGTATTGACATATGTCTTCACTTACTATTATCTCCACTTGTTCCGATCGTTCGAAAAGCAAGGTTTCAAAAGCTGCGGTGACAATTGCGATTTCCGTTTACAAATAATGGTATTCGCAACGTTAAGCCGGCAGGGATAGAAATGTTTTTTTAAATTTTTTCATACCTGCACCAAAAGTATAGTTAAATCTTCACCACTAACCCCACCGGCTTAGCTAACATTAAAGAGGTTTCAGTACTTACCAGAACGTACAGTGTCCAGCTTTACGTCTCTGCCATCGCCGATGCCGTATGCACGCCAACACGTGACCGATCCTACCGCGCGAAACTCAAAGTTATTGAGCTTGGTTATGCCCGGGATGGTCTGTGGGCATTCTGGAAACTCCGGGATTCCTTCTAGAGCCACAACCCGCACGCCCTGCAGCCCACCGTGTGATAGTAGCGCATCCTGTAGCTGACTGGCAGTGCACACATCATGACCCTCGTTTATGTAGGCTCTGACATGGGTTTTGCATGTAGCGGCCAGACGATCTGCAGCTCCTTTGCCACCCTGAGGATCGGAGAAGTCGATTCGTGCGATATGGACGCCAGTGCTGGCTGCTATCTGCTGGCACGCCAGGATGGTTCTCGAGGAATGATAGCAGCCAGCGTTGTCTTGGCGGAAGAAGGCCCTTGTGATGTTATGTTCCTTCTTCAGTGTAGCCAGCACGTGCTGCATGATGCCAACAACGGCAGAACTTCCCTGGCTGCATGACTGCACCACGTGGACGAAGCCTTGCCATTGCAGCTCTCCCGCCTCTTCTCTCCTGTATACTACTCATATGTGCCAGGAGATGCCACGCTTACCAAACCAGTCAGCGCTGTGACTCCCGGTAGCGCTGAGGTAAGTCATCGCCCAGTCATTTACGATTAGCACTGTGTCGCTGGTAAGAGTTCCGAGAACGTCTAGTCGAGCCTGGTCTTGGTGCGTGGTGCGCAGCAGATGGCGTTTCCATGACTGGATGGCAAGCGTGGCGGAGTTAGCCAAGTAAATGGCCTCGTCCTTGTCGTCCTCACTGGCGAATGGCACGTCTGTTACAGCAGCGGCGATATCAGCCATTGTGGCGTCCAGGCTGTCGCACTGACTGCACGCGTCTTCATGGGTGTGATCGCATTGCTGCCGTACAACAAGGTCGGTGCTGTCACTTAGGGCATACACGCAGCAGTGGTATGCAACTTCAGACGAGGTGCTAAGGTGAACCTATTAATTTAAAAGATCGACTTCTAAAAACAGTTTGGAAAATATAGAGTATTAGTGTATAACAGCGGTGAATACGAAAAGTGTAGAAAATGTTTAAAACAATATTAAAGGCCCAGTAGTGACCAGCTAGTAACCATTTTGCTCTGCACGCCTCTGTTATTGTTATTCCTTTTACGGGAACGAGACACTTCTATTGCTTTTGGTGCGCAATGCATAATGGTCACTACTGGGTCTTTAAGTGAACATACTTTTAGGAAACATAATTGGTATGCGATAAAACATACGCCAGTCCGGGTAAATTATTTGTTTCTTGTGATGAGCTATTTGTTTAGCCTATAATGACATTTATGGACCAAACTGTACTTTTACCTTGAAATCACTTTTGAGGTAGAGTTTTGCCGCCTTCAAGAGCTCGATGTGTTGAACTTGCCATTCCTTTTCTTTTCCCAGCTCTCCAAGCTGACGCACCAGGGCAGTCAGGTTCTCAAATGCTCGAGCACCCTCAGACGCGAAATAATCGAGTCCTTGCAGCGACTTGCGCATTGATGCTTTGCATTCTGTTAGAACACGCAGCATAGTGCGCTCACTGAAAGGCTCGAATTCTGTATCGTCACAGTATTGCTTGTACTGGCGCACGATTCTCTGAGGCCTCATAGCACGGATGATATTGGGCACCTCGATCAGCTGGCCTGACGACAGCTTCAATACTTTCTGACCAAACGGCATATCTTGTACAAGGTGGGGACTTGTGATAAATCCCAAGAAGTGATCAATTTGCCGCCGGTCAACTCGTAGACGTATTGTAGGCTGGTGTTCTAGGGGGCGCCACGTCCATACTGAAGGCGATGGAGATTTGCTAAGCTGTACCGGTAACGGGTCAAGCCTGGGATATAAAAGGCAATTGCTTTAAAGCACGCTACTCCCGACATAATAGACAGGATCTGTCTTCGTGTTCCCCAGCTGTCGGCATAGCTGTAGGCCTCGGCTAGGGCCTGAAGATACTGCTTGGATGTTTCAAGTAGATCATCCAGACCCAGAGCCTTCTCCATGGCTGAGCTTGACACGATTGCCTGCCATAGAGAGCCCGCATCACTGGGGCTAATCGTCTGTAAGACTGCTGATACAATTTCGACCGCACGTTTCGTGTATCGTTTCCTGGTGCTGTCACTGGCCTTTTCCCACTCCATCCACGGCTTGGTGACAGGTGCGATACTGGAACAGACAAGGAACTCGTTCAACTTATTGCGAGGTTGTGCTGCGACAGCAGTGCTGGGACCTTCGTCACTTGTACTGGACACAATGCTTCCTGTGTCGGTGGGGCTGAGGAAAGTCTTATCTGCATCCTCTTGAGCTATGTCTAACTGTGCCAACTTACACGTGAGGCCCTCGCTGGATGAAGCATCGCTGTCCGTCAATTCCTCCTCATTTACTTGTTGTTGACTTGTTTGACATGGACTTGTTTTGGACGTGCTCTCCTAAGACATGATTAATAAATCATTAGTCCGCTGTTATACAGTATAAAGTTTTAATATTTAATATTCTTAAGCACCCGATAAATCCTAACAAGCATGCGTTCCTGCTGTCACCCACCGTCTGGTTTAGTTCTGCATTAGACTCGAAGAGCGGTGACGCACATCGTGAAGCGGTCTCGGCAAGAGTCGCTGACGACAATTCACGGGCCATCTGTTCTTCTATGTGCTGTTTGCACTTTCTGCATATTGCTGAAAGGAAAGAGTAGTCTATGTTAAATCCAAGCAACAGACTTGACCAATGAAACGCAATGCCAAACTAATTCATAAGACGTTTCAACAGCGAATATATGCGTAATAGTAGCTTTGTTTAGTTAGGCATTTCATAGATTACAGTAACTGCTTGCATTACTTTTTGGATCAGGGGGACGCTTATTAGAGAGGCGTTTAACATACCGTAATAATTTGAATAAACGCCCTCCTTCCAATAAGCTCCCTCTTGGTAATAAGCGCCCTCCCTGATCCGCTTCGGAATAAAAGCGTTTTTCACCCCCTCCCCCTCTCAAAGGCAAGTATGTTTCAGTGTTGTTTCGAGACCGTTTATTTGTCACATTATAAAAGCCAGTCATCCTCTAATTCAGTGGCCTGAGTTTTGTTCAATCACAATTTATAAGCACATATCCGTGTTCCTTCCAAAGTCTACTGCTGACATCCAGTGAGGTAGCCTATGTACATGATGTAGCGGGCGGGATTATTCGCTCGAGTGTGCTGTGTTGACGGCGGAACCGCAAATACGAGAAGAACGGGGAGGAGACATGTTGAATGGCTGCGAGGTTTCGAAAATAGATGCATGCGCCCATCGGGATAAATGACATATCATTCGTTATTTTTTATTAATATTTCGTTTTACCCCTACGCGCGCATGTGTTTTGGAATCTCTGAGCTGATTAATTGGGCGCTCTCAAGCTTTTACGGTTGGTGTTTCGTCCCTTTCAGCGCGTGCACACAATAATAGCAAAGCCTTGGTGTAATTAACGGGTATTAAAAGCCAGGCAGTTTATAGGCATTAATTTATCCGTGCATTGTGCGCCTGATTTATATGAAAGCATGATAAATATATTGTATCAAATACAAATTGCGTAAACGTTCTCAGTTCTATCGTGTTCTATGGTAGAGCTGAGCGAGGTCAGCTGTCAACTATGGAAATAATACATATTGTTCAGTCAACTTACGTGATCCAATTGCTACAAGAGTTTTAGTCTCGTAGAAAATATATGCAGACTGTTGGCTATTAATTCTGAAGGAGCCCCTGGCACTTGTCGATTTGTGCGCTGCCAACGATTGAGGTACTGTACAATTTGTTTTCCTTGTTCTCCAGCGAATGCCGAAATCCGCTCTATGGCCTGGGCAAATATTCAGAAGTTTGTGCTTCGTTTCCACTGAGAAAACCCCTGTAATATTTGAATTGTCGTAAGTTTAAGTGGCTGAATCAAATTTAAGTGGCTGAATCATGAAAAGAAAAATGTGTCTTCAAAAATTCACTTACCTGCTCGTGCGAGCAGTAGTTTTATTTCAGTGTTGGCACCCTCGTCCACGCCGAGGTGAAACCGTTCTAGATGTCCGGTAACGTCTTTCGTACAGTTTTGGAGCAGAACGTATTTCAGCTGGCTAGGATAATCAGAACTCGCGCCGCAAGCTGAAGTACTGCATGTAGTTACACTCTTAAAAAGTGCTATATAGCTACAATGAGCCATGAGAAAAATTAAAGGTGTAATAAGGCTCTTGATCACAACTCGGCACTCCAGGAATACGCCAACGTCTATGCTCTTTAATACATGTACCAGGTCTGGAAATTATTTTCGATTAATCGCATAAACAAATGACAACAGAATCTGGAACACTTTTCCCGTGAAATTGACGTTCGATTATGTTTTCCCACGTTCTCATTAGCATACCAGAGTTTTAGAGGTTAATTTAATAAGTCTGCTTGTCAAGCTACTTCGATTCCCGGGCTTCGATTATCCTGTCAAGAGTAAAAACAACTTTCAAAATATTAGTTGCCAAATTTTAGGAAATAACCAATATTCCTTTTAAATTCATTGACTTTCTTTGCAAGACTTTCCTGCCTGACATAATTATTAAAACGGAAACAGGTGGTTCAAAACGTTCGTCCAAATATGAAAATCGTGTTTGTTTCAAAGTAATTTAATTTAATACTTTTGGTTTGGTGTTTCGTTTTGTTGTCATTTTTTTTTAAATCTATTCATGATCAAAACTTACGATGCATATTATACGGTCAACAGATTCATAATAATTTTTATTTACAAAAAGACCGCGGCTTGGAAATATTTTAGAAGATGACGAGTCGAGTAGATTCCGTGATCTGTATGAGTTCCGCTTGGGCAAAGGTCAACATGTAATGTTGCTAAATACTCATGGCTTGCTTTCGTAGAACTATAATGTTTTAAACTAACACGGGGATAGGGAAGGCCAAAATCTGCAACCAAATGAAAGAACCTGAAGAACATCATTTATCTATACTGACACATTGTTCAGTTCGCGGTATTATAAAAGAAGCTTGTTGGCACTTTTATTGACATTTGTTGACATGCTTTTATTACCGGAACATCGAACATTAATTGAAATTACTCTGCTCTCTCTGGTCAAAATGCAACATTCTGATTATTTAATCTTATATTTCGCTTCTTAATATGTTTGAGAAATCTAGGTTTACCATTTCATAGTAGCATTTGCAATTTATCTGCAATATTGTGGTAAATTAGCACACGTCCCGTGTGCAAAATTTTGTGACATTAGGGCCGTAATAGCGCCACGGATGCACCCGTTTTTGAAAGGGAAGCAATTCGAATCAAAGGCTGCAACTTACCATGAACAAATTCCAATGACTAGCGTTTAAGGCTATGAAGTTTAAATGTAAAAAAGTTAGGTACCAGATGTACTTTTATTTCTTTAAAAATGGCCTTTATTTACGTGACAATTTTGAGTTCGGCAAGTCGCATGTTTAAAATGACCTAAAAAATAATATGCCCTGCAGATATAAAATAACTTTTACATGCATTGTGATTGAGAATAATTATTCTAAGTCTGTGTACAGTTTTACTTTTATTGATATTATTCCAAGACTTTTACGGCGCTTCATCCTTGGACCAAACTTTCGATAATTGAATACGCGAAAACCGCACTTTGACCGCACTTTGACCGCATTTTCAAACTTCCCTGAATTTCCCATACTCAAAAAAACGCTGGAACTTTTAAATATGATTTTTGAAAAGAGTTCACCCAAGGGTATCTTTTGACAAAATATGAGGATTTTGATCAAACCATCGCTGACCGGCCATTCTCGGTCGATACAGACATCCACTCTTAATTTCTTTTCCGGTAGCTTCAATATTCAAACTTTTAATTATGCGAACACTCAACTCTAAATTTGCATGAAAAATTAGCACCTCGGTAAACTTAACAAAACAGCCAATTACATGTGCGTGCTAAAACAATAAACCCCACTTTGATTAAGTTCAAATAAATTTAATAATAACAAAACGCATTAAGGTAACATCACATCATTATGCCAACAAAAGCTGTTTTATTAAAAACAACTCAAATCGTGGGGAGGGGCTGGGGCGTCAAAACCTCCCGCTTCCCGTACCCCGTTCTCCCTCCTCCCGTACCTTTGTGTCTCTTTGTCTCCCGACTCCCGCCCTGACACACGTGTACATGTGTCATGTCACTAATGCTGATTTTTTTTAGCCCGAGAACGAATTTACATTTTCTTGCATATAAAATTTTGTTTTAAGGGACCGTTTATTTTTTATGAGCATAGGAGCTGGTGGGATTTAGGGGGTGGGGGAATCCCCCAAAAAATTGGCATTAAAGGGGGGTCTGCTCCAAAAAAATGAGGTGAAAGGTGGGGGGGGGGGGGGGGGGGGGGGGGGGGGGGGGGGGGGGGGGGGGGGGGGGGGGGGGGGGGGGGGGGGGGGGGGGGGGGGGGGGGGGGGGGGGGGGGGGTCACTCTAAAATAATTACCTGAAATATTGTGAAAGAAAGAAAAAGAAAGACAAAAAGTTACTAAAAAGAATCGCAAATCACACTTACAAATTTATGGTTCCCCTGGCAGAGTACTTTTGTTTTGCCACAAACTGCGGTGTGAATTTGCATTTTTACAAGAAGAATGGCTTAAAAATGCACTCAACCTAGAAATTTACAAATTGGGAGGATCTCAATTTCAATTTTGAAAAGTTTGTTGCAATAATATGCAATATTAAAGAAGACATTGACAAGTGCAAGTTTATCTGTTATCTCATGAATAAATAATAATAATCACCTTTGAATTCAATACATAATGTTATTTTGTACAAAACTATAAAAGCGAGTGTTTGCATTTTCACTTAAAGTCAGGAACTGAATTTATTTTTACCCTTGAAGTTTTAAAAAATATAAAAAGGAGACAAAGATCTTTTATAACACTTTAATAATATAATTATAAAGAAAACACATCATCCGTTCCTCCTCTTCAAACTCATCTTCATCATCGTCGCACTGGTCCTCATTGTCCTCATCGTCACTGGCACTATCCCCTGCCGCATCCATGGAATATTCTTCTGGATAGAGGTAGCAGTATACCCTATCCCGTACTTCTGACTTGGGATTGATAAGCAATCTGCTTGCCCCAGCGTTGGTGAAGCTGTTTTCTGTATAAGATTGGCAACGTAAGGTGCGTCACGACGTGATAAGTGCTGCAACATTTTCCACGTTAATGCACACTTTAGGCACTAACATGTAAGGTGGATAACGTAGGCAACGAGGAAGCTCTCTTTCAAGCGGATTTGCTACACATATATTGAATATTTGTGTAACATTTTTCTCTAGGTGTTTCCTCTTGCGTGAGTTTGCCTTCCGTCGATTTTCCTTCCTTTTTCGTCCTTGCGAGACATACTTCCCTTTCATTCCCTTGAAAATCCGTTTAAACTCTTGCAACTTCTCTTCTTTAGACTTCCAACTCTTTTGTTTGATGAAACTTTTTTTCCTCAATGGTTGCCATGATAGTGCTCTTTGTTGAAGTAATGGAGGAATTTTGTTCCTTGTTTCAAAGCGCGACCATTAGGTTGGTACAATGTGGCATCGTGACTTTTCAATAGGCCATTTCCGAGTTGCCTTTAGCCTCTCTATCAAAGCGAGGCTAGGTGCGAAACCTTTCATATGAAAATGAGTTTTCATTCACATGCAAATAAAACGTATTTGCATGTGAATGAAAACTCATTTTCATATAAAAAGTTTCGCACCTAGCCTCGCTTTGATAGAGAGGCTAAAAACAACTCGGAAATATAATGGCCTATTGCTCCATTGCATCATTCAGACAATTCAGCATATTTTTATAATCAGTTATTGTTCTTATATATTGTCATGGATGGACTGGCCCACCCATGGGAATGTGTCCAAAGCCATTTCAAAACCACGCCTGTCCACCGGATTACTACTACAAGGACAACAAGAACGAAAAGATGAATGCCATCATGCGGCATTGGCACCTTCAGAAGCAGCCCGCCGAGAAAATGCTACAGAGAGCGCGAGATGCAGCCCATAATGTACATGTAGCCTGGCAGGATCAAGAAGATGAGGATGAAGACAATGACCATGACGACTCCAATGATGTCATCCTGGCTGCAATTGGAGATGAAGATGAAACTACAAACACGGCTACAACCGACGCTTTAGAAGAGTGATAAATGGAAGATGAGAAATTGACTTTTTCTTCTAACGTTGGTTCAAATGTTACAGAATGAAGAGTACACATGTCGTTACACATGTATATGTGTGTGAGAGGGGAGGGGGGGGGGGGGGATCCAAATAAAACTATATTCTGAGAGGGGCATGTGAAAAGAAGTTTTTGACTGGATGATAAGCAGTAATAAATAACGAACGCTTGCCTTTTTGAATTTCTCTCCCGCTTCCCGCCCTAGTAGAGATCCCGCTTCCCGCTCTTTCTTTCTCCCGTCCCCCGTACCCCTCCCGCCCCCTGTTCTCCCGGGCTCCCGCCCCCTGTCCCCCTCCACCAAATCCATGTACTCCACAAATGATAAGGCTGAATAAAAAACAAAATATTAGAATGAAATTACTTTACGGACGTAGCGCGAACTCACTATAAGGCCATAGCACAGTCCTAAAGCTTAGTTGGCTTTTTTCGGAAACAAAGGTTTCCTCTAAAAACGATTTTACGTTTGGTTCATCTTCGTGTTCGTAAATCCACTTTGTTTTACCGTTTGAATAATGTCTTAATTTAACTGGTCAATAATTTTCTCCACATGCACTAAGAAAGTGGAGAACTCGGACGCGGGTTGTAAGGATTTTGGAAACTGGTATATTTCTATAACGCCACGTTTATCATCCAAGAAATTTATTATTCGAGATTGTTTTCGCAAATCCTTGATCATACCATATAAAACGTAACTAGATATCCGCGTTTACTGTTGTGATCAAATGATAGGGGTACAGGAGGGGTACAGGAAGGGTACAGGAAGGGTACAGGAGGGGTACAGGAAGGGTACAGGAGGGGTACAGGAGGGGTACAGAAAGGGTACGGAAGGGGTACAGGAGGGTACCACCACCACCACCACAATTCAATTGTTTTCACCACCACCACCACCGCCACCACCACAATTCTATTAGGCTGTTTTAGCAACAGGACGGGACGTCAGGTGAGGACGTCGCGCTCGATTAAAGGGACTGGAAACTAGCAGTTTTGGCGCGTCCTCATTTTGTCAAGTCGTGTTGAGGACGTGAGATCAGCCATTTTGCCGTCGGCGAGAGAACGTCGAAGAAAAAGCTAGGTAAGAGGCTTTAAATTAACTTCCTAACAAATAATTTCGATTTGTTTAGCTTACATGATCTCGTGGAAGTCTAACAGTAGTATTTTTCTCGGTTTTGTTCGTTTAAAATCGCCAAAACATTTTATCACAACAAAGCTATTTTTCGGTGCTCCAGTGAAGCTTACAGTGTACAAGTGTTTCCTCGCCGTGAATTTTTTAGCAGGCTTTTATGCTAGTGAATTGCACTATTTTTCGTATTTCAGGTTGGAAATGGCTGATGCACATAAGAAGTAAGTAAATTCGAATTTTAAAATGTTTATTCATAACTTGGAGAACCAGTTACAACTTACTACATTGTAACACTTATAAGCTTACTGCTTGTTACTAGAAATCTTAAATTTTTTTAAGCTTATCGAACTGAAGTTTGTTACATAACTACCGTATATAGAATATGGCTTTGGATCTGAAAGCCGTAAATGATGCACATGGCTGGAAAATTGTTAAATATTAACTTTCACGTTTATCGGGTAGTTTTTTTAACAAATTGCAAAAAATATAAGTAAGCTTAACTGAAGGAAAATGGTTTAATAAGTTTAAGGGTATTGACATGCGAGTTGTATTCGGTGTTGGTTTCTGTTTGTTCGCTCGCATTTTACGTGCTAAAAGCTACCACGCTTTCAATAAATCTTAAAATCAAACATAAATGCAAAAACTGTATAGAATTGGATTTTGCCAATTACCCTGGCATATTGCTTGATCATTGTTTTGTCAAAGTGAAACTAAAGTAAGCTATTTTTCCTTGCACAGACCTGTGATGAATTGGACAGAGGAGAAAGACGTTATGTTGTTAAAGGAAATTGGAGGACAAGGAATTTTTCAGTACAAAGCTGGAAGTCGGGAAAGAGGTGGCGTTTGGCAAGTAATTGCAAACAACTTAAACTGCCACAAGGATCTATTTGACGCAGTGGCTGCCAGGGCGTGAGAGATAGATTTACTTTGCTCTCAAAGAGGTACAAGGCAAGGATGACTGAAGAGCTGAAAGGCTCAGGGCTTGGAGGCGGAGAACTAACTGAATATGAAATGTTAATGGAAGAACTCATAAGCCTGAGTGAAGAGTCTGACAGAAAAACAGAAACGGAAGTGGAGAACGCAAAGAAAAGTGTAAATGCTGAACGAGAAAAGGCCTTAGAAATAAGAAAACAGGCCATGGAAACTATGGCTGAAAGCAAGAAACGCGGACAAGCCGAAGTAGAAGAAGAAGTCAAGGAAAAAAAGAAGAGAAGATCTGGAGTGGACACTATGTCTTGGCTGGCTGAAAAAACTGAAATGGATGCAAAATTAAAAGAGAAAGAGATGGAAGAACAGAAGGAACAAAGAGAGAAAGAGAGAAGAGAAAGAAATGAGCAGATGGGTCTACTTCAAAAGCAACTCCAAATGCAGCCGGATAGAAAGTCAACAGCAACAAGAGCAGCAACAGAACATGATACAACAGCAACTCATGGCCATGATGCAGCAGCAGCAACAGCAAATGCAGCTTATGTTTGGACAAGTCTTTAAAGACAAGCAGTGATATTGTTTGGTTGTTTTTTTATTCTGTAACTTTTAATCATCGTTTGATCAATACATTCCATGTTTCAGTCCCTTTAATTTTCAGGCGGCTGTTATGTAAATTTAAAAAGTTAATTAATAAACGAGGTTGTTGTTATGAAATGTATAATGTATTGCTCAGTTACTATTCCGTGTAGATTACCAGAAATAGTCTTGGAGACTAGGAGGATCAAAATTGAAATATTCAGACACAATATTCCCATAGATGCATGTATGGGCATTCTGGAGAATACCACAAACTAGGTATATTTTCCCCACTGGACTTAGGCCAATTTTAAGTTGCTTTTTAAAGTCAACAAACTTGTAATAGTTTTGAATGTTTCCGAATATCCACTCCACAGATATCCTGACTTCACTCATCGCTTCATTGAATCTCTGCATTTGAGGCGTCAAATGTGCATCTCTAAATGGAGCTTGCAAATGAATTCCTAAGGGGTAAGCTGGGTCCCCATACAAGCATAAGGGTTGACCATGATCCCAAGCAACCCTTTGCAGTTCCCTTAACATTCCTGATTCGTGTAGCATCGTGCTATCGTGCCTTCGTCCTTCAAATGGCCCAGCTAAATTAGCGATAAGGCCATTTGGGGTCACAATGCTTTGAAATTTTATAGCATGGACACGTTTGTGTCCATTGTATACTATGCGTTGATTGTTTTGAGGCCTTGCCATTCTGCAAAGAGTCCCATCAACAAAACCAAAACAGTTATGCAATGAAGCCCCTCGATTGTGGATGCTTGCTGCATAGCGCCGCAGTATTTGAGGCTGAAGAAATGGCTGATTCCAAGACTCGAGACGATGGTGATGTGTGGCGTATACGTAATTTAATACTGTGTTGAAAATAAGGCACAATTCCGTCGGATTTCTGCCAAAGCGCGGAACCATGTCAGTGTACCTGCATGGAAAAGCGAGCCGTTTTAAAAGAATGCACAAGCCTTCAAGTTTAGAACATACAGTTCTCTGTGAACAAATGAACGTGTCTGGTAAACCTAAAACTTCCAATAACGAGTAGATGTCAGCTTTGTTGAATCTTAATTCTGTTCTGCACTCGGCATCATCCCAGTTATCGAAGTCAAATTTCTCAAATTTCCAGTAGGGAAACAATTCTCTGGACTTGTTTTCTTCGTATAATACAGCAAATTCCACGGCGTCAATAACATTGGCTTGATATGCAAAAAGTAATGCCTCTCTAACGCTTCGAAGACCTCCGTTCGCCATGATGAAAACAAGACCAACATCCGCGTCTTGGATTTCCCGCGCTTTTCACTGCGCGCGTTCTGCCCCAGTACTCCCGTCCTCATACGCGGTCAAATGACGCGTCCTCTGGCCATCGCGTCCTGTTGCTAAAACAGTCTATTGTTTTCACCACCACCACCACCACCACCACCACCACCACCACCACCACCACAATTCTATTGTTTTCACCACCACCACCACAATTCTATTGTTTTCACCACCGCCACCACCACCACCACCACCACCACAATTCGTAGCGGTGGTGGTGAAAACAATAGAATTGTGGTGGTAATGGTGGTGAAAACAATAGAATTGTGGTGGTGGTGGTGAAAACAATAGAATTGTGGTGGTGGTGGTGAAAACAATAGAATTGTAGTGGTGGTGGTGGTGAAAACAATAGAATTGTGGTGTGGTGGTGGTGGTGAAAACAATAGAATTGTGGTGGCGGTGGTAGTGAAAACTCCTGTACCCCTCCTGTACCCTTTCTGTACCCTTCCTGTACCCCTCCTGTACCCCTCCTGTACCCTTTCTGTACCCTTTCTGTACCCCTCCTGTACCCTTCCTGTACCCTTTCTGTACCCCTCCTGTACCCTTCCTGTACCCTTCCTGTACCCCTCCTGTACTCTTCCTGAACCTCTCCTGTACCCCTATCATTTAGGACTGTGCTATGGCCTTATAGTGAATTCGCGCGATGTCCGTAAAGTAATTTCATTCTAATATTTTATTCTTGATTCAGCCTTATCATTTGTGGAGTACATGGATTTGAGTTGTTCTAAATAAAACAGCTTTTGTTGACATAATGATGTGATGTTACCTTAATGCGTTTTGTTAGTATTAAATTTATTTGAACTTAATCAAAGTGGGGGTTTATTGTTTTAGCACGCACATGTAATTGGCTGTTTTGTTAAGTTTACCGAGGTGCTAATTTTTCATGCAAATTTAGAGTTGAGTGTTCGCATAATTAAAAGTTTGAACATTGAAGCTACCGGAAAAGAAATTAAAACTT
This sequence comes from Dendrophyllia cribrosa, assembly GCA_024195265.1. NCBI lineage: Eukaryota > Metazoa > Cnidaria > Anthozoa > Scleractinia > Dendrophylliidae > Dendrophyllia > Dendrophyllia cribrosa. The sequence goes on along the minus strand of JAJLRJ010000006.1, from coordinate 35,582,137 downwards.
AAAGTGGGTGATGCCTGGGAAACTGAAAATCGATATAGAGTCTAGCGATGAAGCGGCAATGAGAATGTTGCGGAAAATACGAATAAGAAGTGGTTTTTTATATTGTGCAATTTTATTGCTTCTAAACTTGAATGTTTCGGAAACCTCTAATTAGTTTATTCAGCTATAATATCGGCCACAGCTTTGATGGTCTAGTGGTAAAGACATGTTGTTTTGATCTATGTCTGAAAGGGATATCTGTGTCAGTTGTGTTTAGTTTTGAAGAGAGTTGGAATAGAGCGGGCAAGTTTGGGCCGGTCTATTGTTCCTATTGTTTCAGAATAACATAAAAATGTATAGGTATAGATATGGGCAGTTTATTACATATGCAGGAAGGCATATTGTGACGTCATTGACTAGGCACCTAATCCAAATGAGTATGCAGGAAATCCAAATTAGTATACAACAAGACAAAAGGAATAGGTATTGACGTCATGAAAAGGCAATCCGTTTATTAATATTCATTTATTAAACAGGAAAATCCAAATTAGTATGCAGGAAGGCATATTGTGACGTCATGATTAAGCATAGCTAATGAGGGGAATGAAGGGGAGTGCAGCGGAATGCCGTAACAAGGTTTATTATGCTGGCCCTATACTACTTCCGGCAAAACGGACTTTCACTGCAAAATCAAGAACTGCAGCCTTCCTTAACCCTATTCGGCCTGCGGGGGGGCACAAAGTGCCCGCGCTAACTTTAAACATTCATAACTTCTTTAATATGCATTTAAACGCCATCAAACTTTGTGACTTTTCCTAAAATTTATCTGGCAACAATTTCATATGACAATTTTTTGGTCACGTGACTTGATGTTTCCATGGCAACAAGATTTTGACAGCAATGTTTTTTAAAATTTGCATATTTATACCTTTGAATGAAGAAAAACAATGTTTATTGGCATAACTTTTGTATTTTTGCGTCAATTTGGACGGTTTTTAAGAGGTTTTAAAAAGTTTCAGAAATCCAAGATGGCGGCCGTATAACTAATTACCTAATGACTACGTCATATGACGTCATCGTTCCATTAAGCGGACCACAAAGGAGACAGTTTTGGACGTACTATGTACCCTCTAGGTTTCATTGTCATAGCCTTAATGTTCTTGAAGTTACGAAGGGGGGGCACAATGTGCCCCCCCCCCCCCCCCCCCAGGCTCAGGAACTCAAAAAAAGCCCAGGCTGAATAGGGTTAAATGTCAACGTCAGCAGCGAGAAACTATTAATGCTTTATTAGCTGTAGCTTCTTAGGACTGACAGTCCGTACTATTAAATTACTGTTAAAATTGTTTTTCTTGATCTTGTTTCCAGACCCCTAATTTTGAACTATATAAACAGTTTCCAAACACTGTAACGGTTTCTTTTGAAATATGTATGTCGCTTAACATACGGAACGTCAAGTTTATTTTAAAATGCGTTGGTTTACCATGTTTATCACTACTGTTTGTGTTTTATTTCTTATCAAGTTACGATGGCCTAAGAACAAGAGTTTATATGATATAGATAACTTTATTTATACACGATATTTCCATCAGCTTATTTATCATAATCAGCTAGCTACATATCTTCCTAACTACTAATTAGAGGTACAACATATAAAAAAATAAAAACTGCTTTTCACGGAGGCCGTGTTCAAAAATATACTTGAAATTTTGCTTAAAAACTATGCGACTTAGTTTGGTCTTAAACGCGCTTAAGGAAGTCGCTTGTCTTAATTCTGTGGGTAAGCTGTTCCACAACTGAGCTCCACTGTACGAAAAACTTCTCTTCAGATAATCAGTGCGAGGTTGTGGAAGAACAAGTTTGTTTTCGGTATTCCTTAAACGATAAGCATTCGCGCTGTCGCGATAAACAAATCTTGATCGTAGATATTCTGGTGTCATCCCATGTAAGGTCATGATAGATTTCTTTTGTAATCTTTGATGGCATAGTTTACGCCACCCACACATTATCCAACAACAACACATTACCCAAATTACTATCGTAGCTCGTAGACATTAAAATGCGGGCTGGGCGATTTTGAAGCCTTTCAAGCTTTTCAGAAAGGCCCTTGTTACAGTTTTCCCACACCACACTGCAATAATCAAAGTGAAGCTAAACAAAGCTATTATAATCAGTAGTGTGGGGGATCGTTTGTCCGGCCCCACCCCAAATAAGCATTTAGGGTGTCACAGGATCGCCCATCATATTGGGCGTGGTATTGCCAATTGAACATTTTAGCTTCCATATTATAAAGGGTGTCACAGGATCACCCACTATACTCGGCATGGTATTGCCAATTGACTATTTTATATACCTATTATATATCCACCATGGATGTCGCACTACGGTTTCATCTGAGAAATCAGGCTTTTTAGGGTTGGCTTCAAAGCTATAAGATAGTCGTTTCTGAACATCATCCCACAAAAGACCTCACATTGTTCTACCAAGAGAACAAGCTCACAATCGTTCGAACGATTGGGGAAGAGGCTGCGGAACTTAAAATTCGCTTGACAAAGGAAGGAATCAATGGCACAGATACAATCAACCATTACTTCAGACTGCCCAACCCATTAATAGTAACACACTTCAGTCAACGTGAAGTTGCTAAACAAACGGACGCCGTTATCAACTCGATAATGAAAAAAGTAGCAAGGTGGGTAAACATGGGATTAGGTTTGGGTCATTGATAAAAGTAAATACTGTACATGTTTATCTTGACTTTAGTAGATATCAACCTATCAGAGGCGGCGCCTACATAGCCGCTTCCTAAAATGTCAAAAGATAAGCAGGTTATCATAAACATAAAAAACAGAGACGCTCAATGCTTGCGTTGGGCACTACGTGCTAGGTTGTTTCCTCCTACATTAGACATGAAACATTCCGACAGACCAAGCAAATACCCAACAGACGACGGATTGGATATCACTGGGATTTCTTTCCCAACGCCCTTAAATCAGCTCTCAAGAGTCGAAAGGCAGAACAGCTTAGCCTTAAGCGTCTTTGGGTGGAAAAAACGGCAAGACAGTTGTCTATAGAGTTAGTGAGGTGGAACATCAGGGCGTAAGACGAGTAGATCTTATGCTGATAGCCAATGAAAACAGCACCCACTACTGCTCTTTAAAAAGCATCAGCAGGCTTCTTCGCAGTCAGCACGATACAGGCCATAAGGCCTATTTCTGTGATAGATACCTTCAAGGGTTTTCGTCGCAGCGCGTTCTCAACGATCACCTGGTCTACTACAAAGGCATCAATAGTCGGTTAGTTCGCGTTGAAATGCCAAAGGAGGGTGAAAACATCCTGCATTTTTGAGAACTATCAGAACCAGATGAATGCACCCTACATCATCTACGCAGACTTCGAAAGTCTCGTAACAAAAATCCACGATTGCAAGCCAGATCCTACAGAAAGCAGCACAACCAATACAGAAGTGCGCACACTGTGGATTTGCCTATACGATCGTTTGCTCCAACGGCAAAGCATTTGGCCCAGTTCACTATAGAGGTGTGGATACAGTGAGAATATTCTTACAGTTCGTCCAAGCAGAGAAGAGGTCCATTAGGAACAGGATAAGGTTGAAAAAGCTCCTTACCATGACAAGTGAAGACTGGGCAAACTACAACAGGGCTGATGAGTGCATCATCTGCCACGAAAGCCTGTACAAAGAAAACTTCAAGGAATTCGTTGAAGTTTACGATCCAAACACTGGAGAATACGCAGGTCTGGTTCACTGGAAAACCAACAAGTGTTGCTCCAATGCCTGCAAGACGTACATCCAAGAGGAGGAAACAGGTAAATTGGAATCGTTTCCCTTTGATGGTCCATTAGGCACGATAGGAAGCAAAACGAAGGCTTTCGCTTCCAACAGGATGATTGCCTCCTCTGCGACGAGTCTTTAGTAGTCAGAAAGCGTATAAGGGACTTTGTCAAAGGCCACTGCCACATAACAGGCAAATATCGAGGCGCCGCTCATGGGGCTTGCAATCCGAACTACTTCAGAATCAACCCTCATAATGTGGTAATCCCAGTTGTGTTTCACAACTTCAAAGGCCACGACGCACCCCATTTCATGAGCGAAGCAACAGTTATCAAAATTCATATAAATATTAAATTTCATTTGATACTTGTCTTTTATCCTAAAATAAATTTATTTTGGCCAGGAGTGTTGCTCTGGGTGAGCTTTTTTTTTTTGTGGTTGGATACATCCATTCGCGATGAATCTTGGCCCTGCATGGTGTTGCCGTTTGTTTAAAAAATCTCATAGGAAACTCGAGATATCCAAACGCTATCCCAGCAAAGGTGAGAGAGCCCACAGCCCGGAGCGAGGAACGAGTCACAGGGCAGCCCCACCCGAGGCCAAAGCAAGCCTCAGCAAACAGAACAACAACATGTACCAAAGAGAGATGAATATACGGTCCCATTCAAACATTATCCTCGCATTTCGTAAGGGGTTACAATACTATTATGACCAAACAACGCCACCCTGCTAGAGAACTCAAAACAAATTTAAAAAAAAATTGTGTTTGGTTCCAAGGCCTTCATAAACAAGGCGTGTTAAGCTCTAGGCTAAGGTTACTACTGTAATGTAGTTAAATTGTATTTATGACTGCACAATTTACATGCACGTGCTACAAGAAGGCAAAAGACAATTCGCCCCTGCTGGATTGTTTCTTCTCCTTGAAACGTGTTGATATTAGCATTGTTCAATCTGTTTTTCACGAGGTGCAGCGCTTAACCCTCGAACGTACAAGGGGGGGGGGGGGGGGGGGGGGGGGGGGGGGGGGGGGGGGGGGGGGGGGGGGTGGGGGGGGGGGGAAATAAGGTTTTTCTCCAAATTCTTCAAGACCATTTACGATTAGCACATGACGTCTTCAGTAGTTGTTCGTTTAACCTTAAGACACATTTAGTACAAGTTTGGCGACAACTGGTTACTATGGTAACGAGTTATGACGTCATAAGTAGCATCCACAGACTCAAAAGTTAGGACCACCTTGTATGGCATAATAAACAGCACCACAGGAAAGTTCTGTTCAGTAGCTTTTAATTGAATGTCACACCGTTGATTTTCATTCACAGACTCAAAAGTTAGAGTCACCTTGCGAGCCAGACGCTCTTAGCAACGAAAAGTTTACCTTGTACAGCATGATATACAGCACCATAGAAAAGTAATGTTCAGTGGCTTTCATTTGAATGGTCACATCGCAGAATTTCATCATCCACAGATGCAATAGTTATAAAACCACCTTGTATAGCATAATAAACAGCACCACAGGAAAGTTCTGTTCAGTAGCTTTCAGTTGAATGGTCATAATGTAATGATTTCATTCACAGACTCAAAAGTTAATGTCACTGACTGTTACTGGGTCTTAAACACACATCTGAATAGTGTGGATTGGATGAGCTTTCTTCCTTTAAGGTGGCTCACAACAGTCCCCAGAATTTTCCATCACCTATACTTTGATGGATCAATACTAAAATTATTTATCAGTTGATGCTTTCAATAATGGTATCAAACAAATGCCCAATCATTAGTGAACAAGTTGTGGTCTCTTTATGATGTACTAGGTTACCATAGTAACAGTATAACCTGTTAAAGACACCCTTAATTTTAGCTTTACGTGCTTATAACTAAAAAAACGAGCTGGATGACCCCCATTTTTTATTATCGAATTGTAATTGACATGTTAAGATACAACATTTTGCAAAGTTTAAAAAAAATTCTGTACCGGGGTTCAAGCCACCGCTTGTACATATGCATGTAGCTGTCCTACCGAACTAATGTCTAGGTATTTAGACAAAATCATGGCCTCCATTGTCAAATCACTACTCTCGTACATTAAGGACACCAATCACGCACTCGAAATTTTCCGTGATTTCCAGTTTTCCCCCAGCAAAAACAAATTAATTTTCACTATCGACATTACCTCTTTATATACCGTCATCCCCAATGACGAAGGACTTCAAGCAATAAAAAAATTTTTCGACCAGCGCTCCATTCAAAACCCAAGCTCAGAAACCACTTCCGCATTAGCCGAATTAGTTATGACACTTAACTGTTTTTCATTTTCCCAAAATTACTACAACCAAGTAAACGGAGTCGCCATGGCCACCAAAATGGGACCAAGCTACGTTAACCTTTTTGTAGGCTACGTCGAAAACAAAATTATCAATCAGTACCACGGAACCAAACCCGAACTCTACGGCCGCTACATCAATGATTGCATTGGCGCTTCCCCTTCCAGTAAAGAGGAACTTAATCAGTTCAAAACTTCTGTCAATACTTTTTCATCCAGCTCTAAAATAAACCTGGAAAATTTCCGAAACCTCAGTCGCTTTTCTTGACATCAATTTTCAATCAACGGCAACAGTTTATATCGATTTCACAAGTGTGCACTTTAAACCTACAGATTCTCACAGTTATCTGTTGCATTCATCCTCACATCAGTGTCACATTCATCGCACGTTAAAAACGCCATTCCGTATTCTCAATTTCTCAGACTTCGACGTCTATGTAGTGATGACTCTGATTTTTCCAACAAATCAGAAAAAAATGTACCAGTTTTTTCAAGAAACGTGGGTACGCTGACTCTGTTTGTTAATACGGGCCAACAACGTGCAATCCACAACAGATCAACAGACAATTAGCACTACACAAACGTCATAGAAGAAAAGAACGAGAGAATTCACCCTCACTTTCCACCCAACACAACAACACAGTCAAAAGCATCATTTTAAATGAAATTTCCTAAGAGCCTACCCGTGAATAAAAATGCTATAACGCGTAACGCAAAATTGCGGTAAGCTTATGTTTTCACACTGACACGGTTCAATACTTTTTTAAAAATTAAACGTAAGGATTTTTGACAAAAGCAAAAAGAAAAATACAGTACACACTTTCATAATGTTCAGTCCGAAGAAGAAGGAAAAACAAAAGAAAGAAAGAAAAAATAAAAAAGAAAGGAGGGCACGAGCGGGACTCGAACCTGGGGGGTGCCACCGTGATCACTGACTTAGAACAGGATAAATTTAATTACTTTAAGGTAGATACGCATCAAAACGCGTGTCTCGGTTGAAAAATCCTTTTAGATCGATGTAAAAACGTTGCATTAAAGACTCCAAATTCGAAATATCTTTAAGCTTATTGTTGTTTATATTTGTTTACAACAATTTAGTTATTGTTATCGCTGGATTCATGTTATTCTTGTTACAAAACGCATTCGTAACAAAGCATTACGTCACTAAGTTTACAGCGAGTGAGCGAGTGCTCATTTGCATATCTGTCCTCCGTTACCGATAACCCGTTCATTACGCATGCGCGTATTTACGGTTAAAAACGACCCCGAAACGGGCAGAATTTTTTCACAAACCCCCCACTAATTGCATTCAACTTGTCCTTTCATTCACAACGCGGACAAAAAAACGGAACCTGTAGTATTCTTTATTGCACACACGAGTTCTACTTCTACTACATTCTCCCTAATCTCTCTCTCTCCCAGTCCAGTTCCACGTGCTCGGTTATATACAAGCTATATACATCACGTGACTATACATCCAATATGGTAGGACATTACAAATATGGTAGGACATTACATCCCCCCCATCTTGGTAGAAATAACATTAAACTACAAAACCAAAATAAAACTAAACTGAAAACAAAACAACATGCATAATGGGCAATGTTCAGCGTTCAATGCTCAATGTTCAGAGTTCAATATCGGGTGCTCTTGTGCATTCAATGTCCAGGGTTCTTACGTACAAACATAGTCCTTAAATCGTGCAGGTTTACGTCATTCCCTTCTTGGGTACCTCGTTTCAACTGTAGCACTAGAGGAGAGAGGCGATAAAGGGGTTTTCCAGCACAGCACTAGTAGGTTTGTGGGATGAAAGGATAGCTGCATCCGGTATCGATGATCAGTTTTATCACAAGGATGACTTGCGTCTGATCAACCGTATCACAAGACACTTGTAGGTCAACTGATGGTCGCTTCACAACGACGGCTGAATCATCGTGGTCGTCAACCAGTGTCGTCTCCTTCGGTGAAGGTGGACAACTTCTGAAATCCTTTGTATTTCTAGTGACCATTCTTCCATCCGTAACTCTTCTCAGCTGTGACCATACTTCCCTTCTTCTGAAACATCGTATAGGAGTAACCTCGAATGGTGTACTGAGCTGAGGTGTTTTCTTTCTCTTGACGCAACAACACCGTGTCACCTTTCTGGATTGGGGACCACTTGCCCTCTTGTTTGCAAACGTCTTTGTCTTCCGCTTCGCCTCGGCATCTCTCAACCGCATCTCAAGATCTTCCTCAACGTTGAAGCTGACTCTAAGAACCTTGCCACGCATTTCTCTACCGCCAAAGAATTGAGAATATGGGCTCCTACCAGTCACCGTGTGGTCCGTTGACCGGTACACCCGTAAGAAATGAAGAAAGTGACATCTTCCAGTTGCTTCCTTTCGCTGTCGTGGCAGTGATGAACTTCTGTAGGGTCTTCACAAATCTCTCCACCTCCCCATTTGCCCTGGCGTGCAATGGTGTAATCTTCCGATGTCTAAAACCCTGTGCTTTTGCATATTCAGCAAACTCTCTTCCTTGGAAGAGTGGACCGTTGTCTGTCCTACACTCTTCCGGTATTCCCAAACATAGAGAATATTTTGTCAAGTCTTGGAAGTTCTGCAGCAGCTGAAGTGGTGCTCACTATTTTTTACTACTGGATAACGTGAATAATCATCAACCACTATCAGACAATATTCTCCGGAGGGGTAGGGTCCCCTGAAATCAACAGAAACCTTCTGCCAGGCCTTTCCGGTAACTCAGTCATCTGAAGAAATTCTGTGTGCTTCTGCTGATTGCTGCTTGGCAGGGCAAACAGCTACGGACAACATCTTCTGCCATACAATGTACGGTCCATCGTAGGGAACTAAACGGATGAACGAGTAACTGCTTCGTCTTTACTATCCCTTGGTGACCTTCATGGCTGATTGTCGACCAATTGCGCTGCAGAGCCTTAGGCACGACGATTCGTGACCCTCGAGGGAGGATACCATTTGTAACTGACAGCTCTTAACGAACAAATTTGTATGGCTTCAAATCATCTTGATTGTATCTTGACTCTCCTCGGCCACTCTGCACTATGTCTAACACTACTGTCAGAGTAGGGTCATTCCTAGTAGCCTCTCTAACTTCCTCCACCAACAGTGCTTCCTGGTACATGTTTTCTCTGTCTGTTTTTGCTATTGATAATCAGCAGTATTCTGTGCTACATGTACTGGGTGTCTGGACATGTAATCTGCAGGGTTGCCTTTTCCTGGTCTGTACTCAACTACGAAGTCGAACTCTTGCAGGTACATACTCCATCTCTCTATTCTGATTGGTGGTTTACTGCTTGAGCTGTTAAAGATGGCTTCTAAAGGCTTGTGGTCAGTCACAACCTTAAATCGTGCCCCGCCAAGTACATGCGTAGACGCTCACACGCCCAGCGAATACCCAAGGCTTCTCGTTCTGTTTGGCTATACCTCTGTTCGACAGGACTAAGTGATCTGCTGATGTATGTGACAGGCTTAAACCCATCCCCCTTCCCTGGGTCAGCATAGCACCAATTCCCACTGGACTTCAATCCACAATCACCTCCGTTTCTGCGTCCTGCGAATAGTAAGCCAAAGTAGCATTGTCGAGCAATGAATTCTTAAGCTTTGTAAATGCTTGTTGCTCACTCTCTGTCCAGCGCCATTTTACATTTGCTCGTGTTAACTCTCTGAGTGGAGCAGCAAGTGTTGAGAAATTCTCGATGAATCTTGCTGAACAATTAGCCATTCCCAAGAACGATCGTACTTCTTCTGCATTGGTTGGCCTTTCAACTTCTTTCAGCGCTTGAACCTTTGCGGGGTCTGGTGACACTCCCTGAGCCGACAAAACATAACCGAAGAACTCGATTTTCGGTTGGCCAAATAAACATTTTGCACGGTTCAGAGTTAAACGATTCACCTTCAACTTCTCGAGAGTGTCTCTGAGAGCCTGGTCATGAAGTTCTGCAGTTTTCCCATACACAATGATGTCATCTGTGATGTTTCTTGCCCCTTGCACACCGGCAATCGTCTTCTTAATTTCCTCATGGAACACCTCTTGTGCAATGACAGTTCCAAAGTTGAGTCGTGTATGTTGTGGTTCAATTTTATCCTTGGTTCAAATTTTATTTTCCCTTGTTTAAAACTCATTACCATACATTACCATAGCCCAAAACAAAGAAAAATAAAATTTGAACCAAGGGTAAAATTGAACCACAACATGTATATCGTTTTAACCCCCATGGTGTGGAAAATGTAGTCAAGTGTCTGGATCCGACATCCAGTTGCAGCTGATGATAGCCGTGGTTAAGGTTAAGTTTGGAGAATCTGACTGCACCATTTAGCTCCTGAACGATGTCTTCCACGGTAGGAAATTCTCTTTTCTCGCGTTTCATGGCTTTATTTGGCTTCCGCATATCCACATATATTCGTATCTCACCAGGGGTTTTCTTGGGGTGTATGACAAGCGGAGATATCCAAGTTGTCGGTTCATTATCTGGCACTGGCTCTACTACTCCTGCATCTTCTAATTTCTGGAGTTCTTCTCTCAACTTGTCATGGTAATGATAAGGAATCCTACGGTTTACCTGAGCAACCGGCGTAACCGACTCATCCACGCGGATCTTGACATTTGCATGCTTATGCTTTCCAATGCCGTGAAACAAGCAATCGTATTCTGAAACGATGTCAGCGACAGCAGGTCTTAACGTTTTTTCTTCCTTCTTAACGCTGTTTACAATCTTCAAGACTCCCAGCTCCATAGCAGTGTCGCATCCAAGCAACATTTCACCGTCTGTCTTCCTTTTCACGACAATGAAAGCAGCAGGAACCACTTTGTTATTGGTCTCAATCATGGCGTCGAATTTTCCGGCAACGGGTATCGGAGCTTCGCTGGCATATCCGTAAAGCTTGACTTTGGACTTCTCTAACCGGAGTTTTCTCCGAACCTTCATGCCATTTACAAGAAATCTTACGGTGGTTTTCTTTCCAACATCGGTACGCATCCACCCGACCGAAATTTTCTTCACGTATTCATCATCTGAATCGTCTTCATCAGAATGAGTCGTCGATTTGATTAATCCTCTTCTCAGAATTTCTGTCGCTTCGACAGGTGCGTGTGAAGTGATTCTTCTTCCCTCATTTGTTACACGTCTTTCCAAAAGCCGGGCATTTCTGAGGATCGTGTTCTAATCCACACCTCCCACAGAAACGCTTGTCGCTTTTTTTCCAACCTTGTGATTTCCCTTGAGTTTTCCCATGCGCTCTGAAGCGAGAACGATTTGCATTCTTGGCAGAATATTTTCCTGCTTTAACTTTGTTGACATTAACATCGCCGCCATGTTCGCCGACTTCTTGTGTTTCCTTCGCGCCCATCTCTAGCTCGTTTGCTTTAGTTTCTTCTTCTGCTTGTGCCTCCTCGAGGAACGTTTCTAAACTGTAGCGATCTCTGACGGATTTCTTTGCAAGCTTTCGATTTCGTACGGTTTCTTGAAGATGACGCTTTATTTCTAAATCTGTATTGTGGAATTCGCACTTTGTAGCTTTTGGTCGAAGACGAGCGTAATACTGCATAATTGTCTCGTGGTCGTTCTGACGCATCTTGCAAAATCTCGCCACTAAGACGTCTGTGTTCTTCTTCGGCAGGAAGAACGCATCTAATTTAGCCATGGTTTTGACGAAAGCGTCTCCATCCATTACAGGATCTGGCAAGCTGTCGACTAAGTCACGAACTCTTTCCCCAACGTAGATGCGAAGAGCTTTTACTTTCTTGTCGGCGTCCGTTACGCCGAACCAGTCGAAGTTATCTTGCAACAGGGCTGTCCATTTCTGCCATCGGATGCCCTTTGACGCTAAATCGCCTTCTTCAAATTCGTCAATCTTGATTTTGGCCATCCTCGTCGCCAAATGTAGTATTCTTTATTGCACACTTGGAGCCACGGTGGTCTAGTGGTTAGTGCGTCGGGCTTTCAACCTGAAGGTCGATGGTTCGAAGCCTGGTCTCTGCCGTCGTGTTGTTTCCTTAGACAAGAAACTTTACTCCACACTGTCTCTCTCCACCCAGGTGTATAAATGGGTACCGGCGACAAAAAAATGCTGGGGGTAACCCTGCGATGGACTAGCATCCCATCCAGGGGGGAGTAGCAATATTCCTAGTCGCTTCATGCTACAGAAACCGGGTTTAAGCTCCGGCCGTTGTGAGCCTTCTGGCTCGTGTGCGCGACTTTACTTACTTTACTTATTGCACACACGAGTTCTACTTCTACATTCTCCCTAATCTCTCTCTCTTTCTCCCAGTCCAGTTCCACGTGCTCGGTTTATATACAAGCTATATACATCACGTGACTATACATCCAAATATGGTAGGACATTACAGAACCCAAACGATCTATTAAAATCACTGATCGTTTCACATGCACCTCCGTAAATGTTATCTACTGCATAACATGTACGTTTTACAAAAAGATATACATTGACGAAACAGGGAGGAGACTGGGCGACCGTTTTCGTGAACATCTCCGAGACGTTGAAAAACTTGAAATGACAAAGACGCATCCAAACCAGTCGCGCGTCATTTCAATCTTACTAACCATTCTAAACAGCACATGACAATCTGCGGCCTTTCCCTAAACCAGGGTAACACAGAAAGCCGTAAAAACTTAGAACAAAAGATCATCATTCAAATCGGCACTCTCAAACCCCACGGAATCAACGAACGCTTTTCATTCAACTAATTTACATTTGTTTTCACGTCACCAAATTTCCACCAATAGCGGATCTCCACCGCTTACTATATAAAACCACACACTACCCACAATTCCTTGATTCGCTCCGACGAAGGGCCAGCTCTCGAAACGTCAGCCATTTGAATCTTTTTACGGTTGTCAATTTACCTTATGATCTACTGAAAGTGCGCGAAAAATCGCTACATTACTCTGCGATAAGAAATACGAAAAGAAAACAACGACGAACAAAACTTGAACAAACGATCGCCAAATTGGAGGAGCAAATAGATAAAGGCACAGATACACAAAGCTCTCGCCTGGAAGAACGACTGTATCAACAAAAGAAGGAACTTGAAAAAATAATTCAATTTCGCACAAAAGGTACTATTTTAAGATCTAAAACTAGATGGTACAATGATGGAGAGAAAAACACAAAATACTTTCTTAATATGGAAAAGCGGCATTATAAGCGAGGCACAATCAGTCAAATTAAAATCGATGATAACAATTTTGTTACCTCAGACAAAGAAATCTTAACCGAATGCGTATCGTTTTATAAACATCTCTATACGTCTAAGGATGCTACCACCAGTCGCCAAGCTGCAACATACTTTTTTGAAACTGAAAACGATACAGTCTTACAAGAACATGAACAGAAATCTTGCGAGGGTTTATTAACTAAAAAAGAATGCCTAGAAGCTATTAAAAGCATGGAATCAGAAAAAAAACCCTGGCACCGATGGTTTACCGGCGGAATTTTATAAGATGTTTTGGACAGATATATCGACTTCCCTTGTTAACGCCTTAAATTACGCTTAGAAAACAGACAAACTTTTAATAACTCAGAAGAGAGGTATCATCAAACTTGTTCCCAAAAAGGACGCAGAACCGTATGTTATCAAGAATTGGAGACCTTTAACCCTCCTAAATTGTGATTACAAAATAGCAGCAAAGGCTATTGCTAACCGATTGAAAAATGTTCTACCTATTCTTATCAATTATGACCAGACAGGTTTTTCGAAAGGCAGATTTATAGGGGACAACATTCGACTTATAGATAGTATAATTTGCTATGCAAGAGAAAATAATATACCTGGCTTACTATTGTTCCTGGATTTCGAAAAAGTCTTTGATACAATAGAATGGTCTTTCATACGAGACACGCTTAAATATTTCGGTTTCGGCACCGGAATCATAAAATGGATGAACCTATTTTATGGCTGCCCGGAAAGTTGTGTTTTGAATAATGGATGGGCCAGTGATTTTTTCGGCATTCAAAGAGGTGTTAGACAAGGCTGCCCTCTCGCCTTATCTCTTTGTCTTAGCAGCGGAAATGCTTGCTAAAGCTTTCCGGAAAACAAAGATATCAGGGGTATCCACGTTAATAAAAGGGAAATTAAGCTCAGTCAGTATGGCAGACGATACAACCCTCATACTAGATGGATCAAAGAAATCTGTGCTGTCCTCCTTGAGATTATTAGATGATTTTCATGAAGCATCCGGCTTTAGACTAAACGACAAAAAGACCGAAGCACTCTGGATTGGAACAACTTGCGGGAGGGAAGGAATCGTACTTCCTGGAAGAAATTTTAAATGGCCTAAATTTAAGGTTAAAGCTTTAGGTGTTTGGTTCTCAATTGACCCAGAAACAGCCACAGATCTAAACTACCACGAAAAATTGAACAATGTTCGGAACAATTATTAAACGCCTGGAAATATCGTAGGCTAACTTTGGTTGGGAAAATTGCTGTTATAAAGAGTCTAACCGCCTCTCAGCTTGTATTTGTGCTTATTTTCTCCTCTATGCACAAATGAAAAAGTTATCAAAGAAGTCAACAATATCTTTTACTCTTTCCTCTGGAATAAAAAAGGAGACAAAATTAAACGCAATGTAATGATTAACGATTACTCAAATGGAGGCCTTAAAATGATAGATATTCAATCTTTCAACAAATCCTTGAAAGCCATGTGGATCAAAAAGTATCTACTAGACTCTGAAAACCAGGGAAAGTGGAATTTTTTTTTTCGATCTTGAAATAGAGAAAGGTGGGAGAAAAATTGCACTTACTAGTAATCTCAGCCAAAAGGACATCACAAAGACTATAGAGACCAAGAACTGCTTCATTAGAGAGATACTTACAATCTGGGCAGAGATAAACTTTGAGAAACAAATTACATGCGAAATGCAATTTCTTACTCAAAGCATATGGCATAACTCTCTTATAAGGATTGACAATTTTCCTGTTTTCTATCCCGACTGGTTCGACAAAGATGTTACAAAAGTTAAGGAACTGAAAGATGGCACAGATAACTTTTTAAGTTTCAACAAATTTCAGAACAAATTTAATCTCAAAGTTTGCCCTTTAAAATACTATGGACTGCTTTCTGCACTAAAGTCTCTTTGGAGAACCTGCTAAATCAATTCTAACAATACGACTGTATATCAAAGCTTCTCTTCAAAGCTTTTGCAACCTCTTTCTGGAAGTCGGCTGGTGTATAAGAAACTTCTATCCAGCAAAAGCATCATTCCACCATCTCAAGACAAATGGCTTAAAGATTTAGCTGACAAATGCAATGACGAAAAATCGAATGGCACGAGGCCTATCAACTAGCTTCTAAATACACTAAAAGCACGAAACTAATAGAATTTCAATTCAAATTTTTGCACAGGAGACTAGCAACCAATAATTTTCTGACAAAAATTGGAATAAAGAACTGTCCGAAGTGTACTTTCTGTGGAAATGAAGTAGAAACACTTCTCCATCTTTTCTGGTATTGTTCTAAAGTTTCATCCTTTTGGAATTCATTGACGTCAAAGATGACCACTTTTAATATTACACCTGGGCATAATTCATTGCATATCTTAGTAGCACTTGGTCTGAGGCCTGATTCTTCAAAAAATCGACACCAGATAAATTTCTGTTGCCTTCTTGCGAGATATTACATTTGGATCTGTAAAAAAGGAGAAATCACCCCCAAGATAAAAGGCTTTATGAAATACCTTAAATCAGTTCATGATATTGAATCCACGTCCGCTGTTCCACCAAAGAAATGGAATCTCATTGTCGAAATGTTTTAAAGATACTCATAAACCGTAAACCCTTGGCAACTTTGCTCATGTAGCACCTTCACAAGCCTTGCTGACCAGATTTCTTGCAGTGTTCCGCAAAGACCCTATTTTTCTAATGACTTTTGCTGTAACTTTTACTTTTTTTGTCTTTTGTTTGTAACACACAAAACACTGTTTTTTTTGTTTTTCCTTTCTTTACTTACTAGTTATTTTTAATATATATCCTAAACTGTAATCTAATAATGTTTTGTTGAAAAATTTTTCAGTAAAACACACAAAAAATATAACGATACGACGTTTTGATGAATCCAACATCATTATTAATAAGAGAATGACAGTAACAAGGAAAAAGGTCAATATAATTTGAGTTGTGATAAATAAAGAATGATGGTAAGAGTTCTAAGGTGGCTGAGTTCTAAGTTATGTAAATAACATTGCGCGTATAGAGTAGTTCAAAGTCGGTGCAAGTTATTTTAAGTACCGAAAAGATGTTAGATCAATCTGGTTTAATCATACACAATACATTGGTGAGACATAACGACAAGTCAGCGATCGATTTGGGGAACATAGACGTGCAGTTGAAAAGGCCTTGAAGAAAGAACATCAGGATCAACCGACTGCCGTATCAGATCACTTTGCTCTCACTGGACACTCTATTACCGACCTCATTAATTCTAATAGAGACATGATCCGTAAAGCGAGAGAATCATATTTAATCACTATAGCCAATACACTTGAACCTAATGGCATAAACAGACGCGACGAAATTTAATCTTCCACATATTTTTCATTATAATCATTACTAGCCGTTTCTAGTTTTCAACCATTACTTGTTTATTAGTCTATCATGTGTCAGCATTTTATCTTAGCCCCTTTTTAAATATTGTAACCGTTTGTTTCCATCTTCACTTAGTTTTCTTAGCCCCTGATGAAGGTTAGTTTTTTCTAACCGAAATATCGGGCAAATATTATTAAAAAAAATCGAACGAATTTGCTGTCTGATCAACCTTGCATGTTAAAGTTTCCTGGTTTCAATGTCCGAGCTCTTTGTGCATGTGTTTTCAAATTGTCGAATTCCATGAACTGTGTTCAGCAATACGTCGATGTAGGTGTCGGTTGGTGTGACCAACATAGCCCATATGACACATGCAGACCACATTGGAAAAATAATTGATCAATAGCGGAGCGCTCGCGGAGCTCCATACTCATAGAACCTATGCCCGTCAATTTTCATAATCATGGCTAGCGGAATGTTTCGCGGGCGCGTCCATCCATCGCGCAGGGCTAGCTCACGGGGCACATATGACTTCGCGCAACATGTGCGTTCGACGTCGCGCAACATCCGGGATTTTTAGCAATTTTGAAGCGAGGCTTTGTTTATCGCGCGCTTCCCGCGGCTACACGGCCGATGTACGTCAGGTAGAGTAAACACTTTCGTTGTGTTTAGCGGAAAAAGGGTTTGCAAAATCGTTTTTCCCTGCAGTTTTTCACGGTTTGCTTCTCAAGACAGGTTTCATTTTTCTCAAACAGTGGTCAAGACCGCATTTGAGCATTTGAGCATTTGAGCATTCCTGTCAATCAGAGAGAAATGTCAAATAAAGAAATCACAAAAACAAGTTTTTCTCCCACAGTTTTTGATATTTTTAAAATCTGTTTTCAGAAATGAGTTTTAAACACCACTTGGCACAAACATAGTTTCAGAACCGTAATTTATGTTAATTTTTGCAATTCAAGGCAAATAACCGCATATTTCGGTTAATTTCCCATTAATTTGCATAAATTAACATACATTACGGGGCCGAAACTACGTTTGTGCCAAGTGGTGTTTAAAACTCATTTCTGAAAACAGATTTTAAAAATATTAAAAACTGTGGGAGAAAAACTTGTTTTTGTGATTTCTTTATTTCAAATTTCTCTCTGATTGACAGCTGTCGATCTTCCTCAAAATTTGGTCAGACTGACCAAAATTCTGTCAAATGAATTTGGTGACTGCTCTAATTCAATTCCCTTTTGGTTGAAGTTCCTAGCATGACCCAGTTGAATTCTATAAATTGATAAAGACAATACATTCTGAATTTCCCGACAATTAGCCATGTGACCCTATTGGACCAATCAGAATGCTCGAAAAGGTGAAAAAGGTCAATTTTCAAATGCCCATATCTTTTGAACGATTAGAGATATTGACCCAAAACTTTGGATTTGTATATTTCATGGCATGACATTTAACCAGGAATTTTTGCAAGGCATTTGGAGCGCATAAATTTTGCCGGTGATGATACCTTAACATCACTATAACATTTGAAACTTGACAATCATGTGACGAAAGCCACCAAAAGTAACATTGTTCGTTAATCGTATCGCTGGCTGTTATTTTAAAATCGTTTTTAAAATCTACTCTCATCGAAATATCAGCGAAACATACGTCTATAATTTTAGCAATCACTGGTTACTATACTAAATCAATTCTGTGAACAAAGAGAAGATAGAAATCAAACAGACAAAACACAACCGCAGTAGAACTTAATCGTTTGGAGGCAGTTGATCTTTTGGAGGCAGTTGTAGATTTAACGGACAACGAATCCGCAAGACACTCATCATACTCATCGAAATCAATTTTTGTGATGCCACAAATTTGTGCAGTTTTGCACTCTCCATCGCAGATTTCTCCCCCAGCGCTTACAGAGTTATACAGATAGTACTTTTCAAAGTGGGAGCTCTCCTGAGACTCAAACCTCTGCACCAAAGAGTGAAGTGACTGTGGGCTCACATCTGGAATGTTAAACGATTCGGTTGCTTTGTATTCTATCATCCATTTTGGTTTGTTCATCAGGTTGGCTTGCGTCAGGTTTGTGAAGTATTGCCAAACATCCTGTTGACCAAACAATGCGGGACTAAAGATTGTGAATTATCAACTATTCCATTTCCAGAGTCAATTATAATTTATGCAGATATGTAATGTAGTTCTAACTTTTGAGTCTGTCAACAAAATCCACCTATGGTGTGACCAGACTATATCAGTATAAACTTGTGGCGAATTCAATCAAACCAATCTTACAAACGATATTAAAACATTCATTCTTGAATGAAATAAAAAATCTCGTCAAGAACAAAGCTGATTTTTGAGCATTGGACACCACATTGTCGAACCATCAGAAATCAAGGTCAGCACAAATTGAATCCGTTTTAATCTTGTGCAGTTAAAGCCTTCTTAACAGACGTCTAAAGTTATGTCTGGCTCTTTAAGCCTTTATCCTAAGAGTGTCAAAAATCAAAATTAAAAAAAAGTCCCAAATTTCATCTTGCAAAATATTGAAAAACAAATGGTACCATACAACAGAACTGCTGAAGAGGTTTCGTTTGAATGGTTACACCATAGGATTTCGTATACAAACAACTGAGTTAGGACAACACTACAAAATGTGTGTCAACTGAATTAGTGAAAACAACATTCAATCAGGCGCTCCTTTAAAATCAAAGAAAGCTGAAAAAAAAATGATCAATGGGAAAAAATAAATAATAGGACGAAAATTTACCAACCCATGGTTCTCACCTTCACTTGCGCAGTGGTTCTATCATACTTGTAGAGACGGATGCCGGGATTATTGTAACCTACGGTCGGGAGTACTGTCTTCCAAGGGGTTACCGCTGGACACAAGAATAGGGAACTACGGGGAACACCTGCAGGAAAAAGAGCAAAAGTCAAATGAAAAAGGACACAGTTTTGTTTCACGTTAAATGTGGTTTTCATGTTAATTACATGTTAATTGTGCGCAGTGCAATGCATTTTTCTGAGACCATGCCATTCCTCTTTTTATTTCATCTAATATTTTACCCTTAAAAATGCTTTACTACGAAACAGTTTCTGTGTTTATGCATGATGTTGCCGTTGACTCAGTCCCCTCAAACCTTTCTGATCTCTTCACTCACTCCAATCAAATACACTCATACCATACCAGGTTTTCTTCATCTGATAATTTGTTTGTAAAACCTTCAAGATTAAACTCAATGAGACACTCTATTTTCAGATTCGGGCCAAAATTGTGGAACTCTCCTTAGCACTCCACTCGGGAACTCTCTCGAAAGAAATTTAAAAATAAAAATCATAGCACATGCGTCACTGTTCTTTACCTGTGGTCATTGTTTCCCAATATTTACATTAGACAATCTGCATTTTCATTGTTTATCAGGTTTGAAGATATATTTCTTAATCTTCAAAATGCACTTTCGTTTAGTCCCATTTGAAATTAACTCGTTGACGTGGCTTTACCAGCAATAAGCTTATTTCACCCGAGAAATGAATCTATGAATGAAACAACGGCGACACCACAATACGTTAAAAGACAAAACCAGTCTCATAATTCAAGGCTAAACAGTCTGTGGAGTGTTAATCGATTTTATCATGAATAACATCGATCCTGGGGACGCCAGTGTTGACGCACTGGCTGTGTTGCAAGAACAACTCGAAACCAGGAATAAAATAACTGTTGCGATTGAATCCACGGTTCTGATAGCCATTAATTTAGTCGCAGTGGTGGGAAATGCCATCCTTTGCTTAATCGTTTATCGCAACTCCGGTCTCCATACTTCCACCAGCATGCTAATCGTCACGCTCGCCTGTGCAGACCTGCTTACCGCTGCGACTGTTATGCCGTTAACAATCGACGCTGTGATCCACAGCAAGAGGCGCTTCAGCGACACGGTCTGTAAAACGCATGCTTTCGCGATGGCCTTTCTAGCGCAAGTGTCCATCTACCTCATGGCTTAGGGTTAATCGGTACGCGTGCGTCAAGAGACGAAGCCTCTACAGGAAAATCTTCACCAAGCAGCGCACTTTGTTTATTATCGCCGCTGTTTGGGTTATCGCGCTGTTTATCAATGGCCTTCCCAATATCCTGTCACTGGATGAGTTCTTCTTTTGTCCAGGGTACCTGTTGTGCTGGAGGCGAATGATCAAACCAGCTGCCATGTACTCTTTTAACACCTGGCTCTATGGCTCTTTCACAATCTCGTACGTGGTGATTGTGGTCTGCTACTGGAAGGTGTTCCGCGCCGTGGAGCAGCACAACACGGCCGTGGCTCCGAATCTGAACAACTCCAACCACAACGGACAAGGTAGCAGTCATGCTGAAGAGGTGTCCGTTGCCAAAGCAGTGGCGGCCATCATTTTGTCATTCACTCTTTGCTGGATCCCGGCAGAAGTGATGGACACCATGGATAAAATCAACCCGCTTCTTCTTCCTCGACAGGTGAGACTGATATGGAATTTTATTGTAAAAAAAGATTGAAACGTTTGTCGTCTTGTCCTGTTTACGAAATATTTTTATGGTCTCAGTAACACACTTTACAAAGGACATCAGAAGCTGTTTTTCATATATGTGACTTCTCGTCACAAAAACATATACTTTCCTAAAGAAATGTTAGTATAATTTCCAGTTATTGTAAATTGGAAACTTCAAGTTCCATGCGGGGCGATCTTTAAGCTGGAGAACTATAAATTCATAAATATTTTCAGTTTCTCAATTTCCGCTCAATTGTATTTCGAGGGAATGATGAAAACAGTCGTTATTAAAACAGCTATTAAAAGTCAAATATTGGCTTTGGCGTTTATTAAAACGCTTATATTACTGCGCTTTTCAACAACACGCGACATACAAGCTAAAGAGGTCTATTGAAAGACGCAGTAAGCAATTCGCAAACAAAACGTTATTATTCAGTTCTCAGGTCAGCACCCAACAAATCGTTTCGGTGAAATTATATCTGTTCAGGAGGCCTTGGTCATCTCATCACATCATAAGTCATCGCAAAAAGCAACGCCTTTTGTTTCCGGAGGGATAAAAAAGGCATTTTGGGTACGAAAGGCATTTTGGGTACGAAATAAAGTCTCCCCATTCTCCCCGCATTTTTTTCGCTCGCTTTTCTTCGCGCCTTCCCCAACGATTCGCGCTTTCCCCACTATCTGAACGCCTGGAACAGGCTTGGGGAAAGCAGGTTGTAAATTCGCGCGAAGATAACATTTTTTCCCTAAAACTTTGTTCTCCAAAGTAAGTAATTAAGAATTCAAACATGTTAGAAAATAACATCAAACTCGGAACAAAATCCGAGTTCCAGATGGGATTTGAACCCACAACCCTCCGTGATCTAGCCGGATGCTCCACCACTGAGCTACTGGGACTCTGGTGAGCAAGGGTGAAATGTGGGCTTTTGACCTGGAACCGCATTGCGCGGTCACACAGCCAAATGATGACAAATCCCGTATGGAACTCGGATAGCTGTGTGGTACAGTTATGAGTCATATGTGCCAGTCATCATTTGGCTGTGTGACCGCGCGATGCGGTTCCAGTCAAAAGCCCACATTTCACCCTTGCTCACCACAGAGTCCCAGTAGCTCAGTGGTAGAGCATCCGGCTAGATCACGGAGGATCGTGGGTTCAAATCCCATCTGGAACTCAAACTTTTTTCTGTTGAAATATTCAGCTAAAATAAACGAGAATACATGCATTACACTGTATTAGCTTCTATTGTATACAGCTATTTCAATTAACGTTGTCGGATGAAAAAGGCGAAAAGCCAAGACCGCAAGGTTGTATGGGATTTTTATGCAATGGCTTTAACCCTAACCCATACTATCTTGCGGTCTTGGCTTTAAGCTTTCATCCGACAACGTTAATTGAAATAGCTGTATATACATACAATTTGGCTACATGGTTAAGGCACGCGTCACTTCCTTATAACCTTTTCCGTGTGTAAATTGAAAATGAGCGATAATATACGTTCACTCAAATCGCCTTACTCCCTAAAGGCTGGTTTTCACTAACAACGAAGTCGGAGTCGTAATTAGAAGCG
Organism: Dendrophyllia cribrosa; assembly: GCA_024195265.1. NCBI lineage: Eukaryota > Metazoa > Cnidaria > Anthozoa > Scleractinia > Dendrophylliidae > Dendrophyllia > Dendrophyllia cribrosa. Next base: position 35,559,426 of record JAJLRJ010000006.1, on the reverse strand, counting down.
CAGAGCGTTACGATCTAGAGAAAATCAAACGGACGGAATCGGAAGAAGATTATAAGTCATAAGCGGAATTGGAAGAAAAAGCAACCGTTCTGATTCTTCCGACTCCGATTCCGTCGAGCTTATGACCCCGCTTACGACTCCGATTTTCGATTTTCACTAGGTCGGAAGCTAAAAGCGCTCTAAGACTCCGACTCCGTCGCCAGTGAAAACCAGCCTTAAACATGTTAAACAATGTTGAAGTCCATATAGTGTAAAAGATGTGTGAGACATTTTTGTACTCCTAACATTCAACATTATTCAGGGGCGGAGAACATTTTAATCATGTTGTAATGGGAAAAATGCAAATTGTCCCAAACATTCTGGCCACCATTGTAGTTTCCTTTCAAGGCGCTAAAATGATATGGAAAATAGTACAACGCCATTTCAAGCGTTTAACTAAACATTCTTCATTGCGTGTCTTTGGTTACTGCGAAACCAAAATGATAAAAATAGAGTTTTTCTGTTTCCTCTTTCTTGTCCCAGGTGTTCCTTTTTGCTACTTGTATGTGGTTCATCAGCAGTGCCATCAACCCGGTCATTTATGGGGCCATGAATAGTACCTTCCGTGCTGAGTACAAGAAATTATTGTATACCTTTACTGCAAGAAATTCTGTTGTTGTCTCGAGTGACAGCTCGCCTACTGTCGGTCACGAGGAAAACAATACAGTACCATTAAAGTTCATGGATTGTGACGCATGTTTATCTCTAAAAGAGGGACCCGTCCCGTAATTGATGCAGCCTATGGAAAAACAATTTAAAGCTCTAGTTCTCATGAATACTTTATGTTTTCAAACGAGCGATACAAAAACGTAAGTTGAGTTTTTAATGTCATTCAGGCGAATTGTTGCAAAATGTGTAAACGTGTAAAATGTGTAAACGTGAAATGTGTAAACCTGATGTGGTTTTGACTTCAAACGAAACAGTCTTCTTCTTTTTGAAAACACAATTCAGCGAAATCAATTCGTGAGCGGACCGAACAGCCACATTTAGAGATCTCAGAGAACCATTCAGAATATCGGAGATTCGCTGAAGATCAGTTGCATTAACAGGTTAGCCCTCAGTGATTGGTGCGTCTTAAATGGATACACTGATGTTATTCTAAAAACAAAATGTCGAGTACAGCATCCAGAGAGATCTTAGTATTTTTAATAATCATACTGACGTAAACAGATCATTTACAAAGAACAGAGTTAAAACACCAATGTTGAAGGCGTTTTTTTACTTTTTTCCCAAAGCTTTTAAGGATTTCATAGATATAGGGCTCCATAAGTATAAGTTTTAAAGACAGAATGTAGTCAAGTGTTTACATCCATATATAGGTCTCTGAAGGTTTATAATTAATTCGTCTTACCACAGGTGTTCAGACTCACCAACAGACCACTTAGTGGAAAAATGTAGCCATTAAAGTTTACATACCACATCGAATGTTTCCCATGTGTTGTTTCTTGACTGTCATGGGACCTGTAAGCCGCATTTCAGGCAATTTTAAATTTAGTTTTCTTTTACCTAAAATAACCCCTGAGGGTGATCACAATGGATAAGGGTTAGCCGACAAAATGAAGCCAAAAATCGGCCTTAAATCCCAATCGTTCCAAAACGTAACTCGAGTGTGGACTGCTTAAGCACTCCCTCTCTGAATTGTCGAGCGGGCGAGTAAATACGCGATCGGCGATCGACCGAGCGCTCCAGTGTCGCCGAGCTTCCTTCTCCTCCAGTTTCCCCTCGGCTCGTTCGCTCGCTCCAGTCTCGCCGAGCTTGTTTTCGTGATTACTTCGCCCGCTCGATTGACTGAAAATTAAAGGGACAGCTTGCAGTATAACTCGAGTGTAGATCGAAGACGAAACTTCCATGACAGCGACTGGTTTCAATCCGCAGACTTTTACCAGTGCTTCGGCGGAATACAGAACTGAAATACACTCAGTCATATAATTTGAATTTAGCATTTCCAACGATACCTGTTTCGTATTAAAGATCGGACACCTTTGTTGCGATGACAGCCGAACATCCTCCCCGACGGGATATTTTAGTATCATATCACCTTGACAACTGTTGAGTCATCATAGCGCTCGTTGTTCAGGCATGTCGAGTAGATTGCTTATACGCGGGGACTCTAACAACAGTTTTGGACTAAACTAAAGAAGGAAAATACCACAAAAGTAAAACTATTAGGAAATATAAACTTGAATTAAGAATCATCAAGGGAACTTAGTTTGTTTTTTCGTTAATTTTTATTCCATTGACACAAAACGGCAATACATTACATAACATTACTTGACAATCTAATGCCTACATACCCTGGGTGCCAGAGGTTTTTATTTTTTAGTTTAAACCAGCGAACGAGGCGCAACTAACCGTTTATACGGTTAATTTCACTCATGATTTTTAGAGAACGGACCTCTGGATCCAGGGTAATGCCTACCCAACTAAAATATGAAAATCAGCCAATCAATCAATCAATCAATCAATCAATCAATCAATCAGTCAGTCAGTCAGTTCCTCAATCAAACAATCTCAATCAACAGCTCAATCAATCGATTAGGGAAGTTAAAAAGGAAAGGCAGAAAGAAAAACGTTTAAAATAAAAGAATGATTAAAAGGGCGGACGAATAAATGCTAAATGATCTCTTTATAAAGCGTCGACGTATTGGATCAATATAAAGCGTCGTTGTATTGGATCAATATAAACCTGTGTAGACTTATTAACCATTTATCACAATTTAATGGAAGTTACTAAGCCACAGACTATTTACATCTGGGTGATCGAGGGGTTCAATCAGGACTGCCGCGTAAAATGATTATGAAATGAGATTTTCTGTCCGAGATTTGATTAATCTTATCTACGTTGGTTGACACATGCTAACTCTAATATAACTCTCAAATAATGGTAAAATCTGTAGAAAACAAAAAGGAAACACCAAGCGCGCCACTGATTATGAAGCACGAATGGTGAGAAGTGGACAAGTTGAGTTGAAATTAATAAAATTGAATTTCTACTGGACTGATAGAAATGGAGCTCTATTTGTATAAAAATGCGTCAGCTTTGTTCGTCACGTGGCTGTGATTGTTAGTAGATGGCTTATTTTATGCTGTCACTTTTCCCCACTGTTTGTAAAACTGACACAAAATGTCCAAAAACGTGTCTGGTAGAATACTCATACCGTAAATCCTCATTTAAGCCTTCCCTCTCTAAATAAATAAGCGCCCCCCATCTAATTAGTCCTCCTTTTCGACCACGAAATTTCTCAAGCTCCCCCTCCCACCTTTGGCCTTTTCTTACACAACCGAGGCAAAAAATGACAGTATTAACAAACGTTCCTCAAACATGCAAGCTTTGGGGAAAATACCATTGCATGTATTGTTCCACCATTGAAAATGGCTTTTTACTTGCACTCAAGAAATAAACTGCAATGAAACACGAATCACATTTTCTGATCAAAATAGGGCTTAGTTATGTGCTGTCATTCTGTAAGTTTAATAAGCCTCCCGGCCCCTCCCTCTTTTGATCTCCCCCAACTCAAATATGTCTGAAATATATAGGCTAAAATCAATTAATCAATCTATCAATCAATCAATCAATCAATCAATCAATCAAGAAATAGAAGGCTTAGTAAAGGATTAACGGTACAGTAAATTATAGAGTAGAGTGGAAAATAGTAAAAATTAAAATTAAATTAACGGACGTTAACTTTGCTGTGTTCTTTTTCTATGCGGCATTTACACGACCGAACATCTCCTGGCCGTTGTCAGAGGTGTTATTAGGAGGCGAGATTCCGACAGAACTGAGGGCGGTGATGAAAGAAAATATTTGCTTGTACTCGGCTCGGAGGGTACTATTCATGACGCCATAAATGACGGGGTTTATGGCACTACTGATGTACCACAGGCAGGTGGCAAAGAGGAAAACCTGGGAAGAGAACAAAAAAAGAAATAAATGAAATAAGCCGTTCGTTTGACGTAGATGAAATCCCACGGTGTACCCATCACATTAAAGCTACTGAGCAGTACTTTGCAAGCCAACTCTCTTGAAAAATAAAAATTCCTGCAGCGAAAAAAGTTAAAGTTAAAACTGTCGAGCATGGACAAGAAAAACAAAATTCCCCCCTCAAGTCTAATGGCTCGCACTAAAGAGTTAACATAGCACCTGGAACAGGCTTACAAATATAAGGAAGTATTGCTAGTCTGTGGGCGAGGCAGCCATGCACACACTGAGACGTGAAAATGTATAAGAGCCTGGTCATGTACGCACGCCTCACACCGTACACACGCCATGCCATGACCATCCAAAACGAATTGCGTGTACATAGCAACGTCAAATGGTCGAAAGTTTCTACCATGGTTTATTTAATTGGTCACACACGTTCTGCTGTTGATTCGCTTCCAAACAACAAACAATCTTTCAATTCTACTCACCTGTCGAGGAAGAAGAAGCGGGTTGATTTTATCCATGGTGTCCATCACTTCTGCTGGGATCCAGCAAAGAGTGAATGTCAAAACGATGGCTGCCACTGCTTTGGCCACGGACACCTCTTCAGCATGGTTAACGGCTTGGCTGTTGTGGTTGGAGTTGTTCAGATTCGGAGCCACGGCCGCGTTGTGCTGCTCCACAGCGCGGAACACCTTCCAGTAGCAGATAACGATCACGACGTACGAAATTGTGAAGGAGCCATAGAGCCAGGTGTTAAAAGAGTAGATAGCAGCTGGTTTCATCATTCTCCTCCAGCACAAGAGGTACCCTGGGCAAAAGAAGAAGTCATCCAGAGACAGGATATTGGGAAGGCCATTGATAAACAGCGCTATAACCCACACGACGGCGATTAGGAGCAAAGTGCGCTTCTTGGTGAAGATTTTCCTGTAGAGGCTACGTCTCTTGACACACGCGTACCGATTGAAGGCCGTCAAAGCCATGAGGTAAATAGACACTTGCGCTAGAACGGCCATCGCAAAAGCGTGCGCTTTGCAGACTGTGTCGCTGAAGCGCCTCTTGCTGTGGATCACGGCGTCGATTGTTAGCGGCATCACGGTAGCAGCGGTTAACATGTCTGTGAAGGCGAGTGCAACGATCAGCAAGGTGGTGGGAGTATGAAGTCTGGGGTTGCGATAAACGATAAAGCAAAGGATTGCATTTCCCACCAGAGCGGCCAAATCAATGGTTATCAGAACCGTGGATTCGATCGCAATGGTAACTTTGCTCCTGGCTTCAAGTTGTTTTTGTAACACAGCAAGTGCATCTACGCTGGCGTCCCCAGGGTCGATGTTATTCATGGTTAAAGCAAGAAAAACGCCTCATAACTAATACGGTCTTATAAAACGGTTTTTCTGTGAAAGAAGATAGATGAATGGTCGCCTTAAATTGAGCGATACTAATACGTGACGCCACCGACATTGTTTTACAATTCAAAGAAGTACAATAGATGATTTTGCACTATTAAGTTATGCTTCTCTGATGCTTCCTTTTCTTATTCATCCTAAAACAGGAATGACGCAGAATAACCCCCCACCCCCGAGCCAAAGACAGTAAAGTAAACACCTCTAATTGTCGTATTCTTAGGGAAATGAGTAATAATGGTTTAATATTTTTAAATAGACATAAATGTAATAACATTTTGTACGCTACTTAAAGGGAAAATTTAGTCGTATCTCTTATTGATGTAATAAGAAATGGTAAATGCAGCATTAGCGGTATAAGACAGTTAACGGATTCAAAGCGACTCGTAAGCCGCTAACTTTAAGTTTTAAAGGTGGCTGTCATGTTTGGTTGGCTTTGTTAAATTCATTTCGATTCGATCCATTTAATGTCCACTTTAGTTGTTACACCTGTTCGTCAAATAAAGACTGTAATCTGAGTAACCAGATATATTATTTTAAATATTTAACTATTATTTCTTTGCATGCAATTTCAACTCATTCACTCATCGAGCCAGTAATATAGTTTTCATTTTCAGTTTTCGGATGAAAACCTAAGGTGTGACCATTCAAATGAAAGCTATTGAGCAGTACTTTCCTGTGGTACTGTTTATTATGCTGTACAAGATGGTTCTAACTGTTGAGTCTGTGAATGAAATCCTAAAGTGTGACCATTCAAATGAAAGCTATTCAGCAGTACTTTCCTGTGGTACTGTTTATTGTGCTGTGCAAGGTGGTTCTAACTTTTAAGTCTGCGGGTGAAATCCTAATTATAAGGTGTGACCATTCAAATGAAAGCTACCGGGCAGTACTTTCCTGTGGTGTTGTTTATTGTGCTGCACAAGATGGTTCTAAGTTTTGAGTCTGTGATGAAACACTTAAGTTTGACCATTGAAATCAAAGCTGTTGAGCAGTACTTTCTGTGGCTGATTTTAATTTTTGGGTTTGTGTTAAAGTCTTAAAAGATGACCGCCACATTAAAACGAAAACAACTTTCTTATGGTGCCGATTATAATGTCAAACAGGTGCTTATTGTTGCTGTTGATGATGCTGTACAAGCTTTAAGGTGGTTCTAACTTTTGAGTCTGTGGATAAAATCCTAAATTGTGATCATTGAAATGAACTCTGTTGGGCAGTACTTTTCTGTGGTGCTGTACATGTGTATATTATACTGCGAAATTTAATTATAACGTTTGGGCCTGTGGAGCGTATGTTCATGTATACAATGCTTTTAATTTGTTTTGAAATGTATTTTAATTGTGCTGAAGCAGATGGCTCTAAGTTTTGAGACAGTGACTATCCAAAAAAAAGCTAGGAAGCAGTAATGTGGTGTAGATTTATAATTCTTTACAACACACAAACACATACACTCACAAACGGTTTTCCACCTACATGTAGTTATGTTAAGTTGAGCATGGGTGCTCTTTCGAGTGAAACGTTTCGTGTTTTGCGCTCCCGTTTTATCATTTAATGACTTAATTAGGTTTTCTTTCTTAGTTTAAAAAGCTTTAATTTTTAGCATAATTTAAAATGCAGGTTATCTTCATTGCCGCGTTTTAGCAGTTTTGCCAATGTCAAGCAAAATTTTTAATTACACGATTAAACTTAATTCTGACACATTTTCCAAAAATCATCTGTTACGTAAAGTTAGCGTTTGTATGTCTAAATTTGCACAGTCTTTAAAATCACCAGTAAACGTGGGAAAATTCGCTTTGGCTATGTTCATGTAACAAATAACGAAAAAAAAAGTACATTTTATGAGCTCGAGTCAATTAATAAATCATAATAAAACTCATGGCATCAGTGCGCGCGAGACCAAAAACCTATGCTATATTTTGGCCTTAAGCTGGAGCTATTAAATCAATAATTTTAAAGTCTTGTTTATGCCCGATGGTAAAATGTTTGAAGTTGCTCCAATATTAACCGTGCTATGGTCAGAGACCCATTTTTGTGAGTCTCACTGTTCCGAGGAGGGAGAGGGTTAAAAGACTGCTAAGGAAATATGAGAATTTATCATTGTTAAACAATTATAAATTGGTCATATGATAAAACGCTAATGGCCAGAGGCCTGAGAAAGGTCGGGGCACATGCGAAAATGTTTAGAATTCGTTTGTGGTGGACGGATCTCGCTGCGCTCGGTTCGTATGAACCATAAAACCAGGCAAAATATTTTCCCATTCGCCCCACCCAGTAAGTCATGTTTACATATGATGATGAAATCTATAAACGCAGTATTTAATCCAGCAGGTGATTTTAGAATCATACACAGCAAATAAGAATTTCCCAAAGGATTTTTTTCTAGTGCAGGACAGTAAAATGAACATTATAATCTAAAAATCCCCAATAAGAAATCAACAACTTTGAGATACGAAAGGTTGATATATGGTGATGACACATTCGAAGCCATGAAATGATAAATATAGCTATAGTGTAAAGGCGGCCTTTCCAAGGGCATGTATATCCCTGTATTGGTTCTCCAATGCGTACACGCATTTAGCAATGTGTATATTGCATTCAGACCTTATTCATAAATGGCGGCCGATTTAATTAAACTCGTTTGAAAATACTCGTTCGTTTAGAGTGGAAAAAACTTTCCACCCGTTATACTAAATTGTTTTTTATTTCTTTTATTACTTTAAAAAAATACCTAAAGCTTTTAACTATGAAGCCATGAAATAATAAATATAGCTATAGTATAAAAGGCGGCCTTTCCGAGGGCATGTATATCCCTGTATTGGTTCTTCAATGCGTACACGCATTTAGCAATGTGTATATTGCATTTAGACCTTCATAAATGGCGGCCGATTTAATAAAACTCGTTTGAAAATACTCGTTCGTTTAGAGTGGAAAAAACTTTCCACCCGTTATATTAAACTGTTTTTAATTTATTTTATTGCTTTAAAAAAATACCTAAAGCTTTTAACTACAACAATGTAGGCCGAACGGCGTTTAATAATACATTACGGGAAGTAAGATTGGTAAATTGTACAACAACGGGACATTAAATTAACAATAATTGGCCGACGACGTTGATAAGCGAGTCCGTTACATAAATCAATGGTCAATCTTTGTTCTAGAAACTGAAAAAAGAAGAAGAAGGTCTGCGTAGAAGGTTATGCGGTGGTCGGTTTAACCGAATGATTCAGATATAAAAATGAACTGAGAAATTAAGACATAAATAAAAAAATAAAAAAATTAATAAAAATGAACTGAGCTTTTCATTTAGTACCCCAAAAGCGGATATAACGGCTCAATTTATTCGTCTAAAACGAATAAATTGAGCCGTCATAATAACTACTCTAGATTATTCGATCAAATTATTCGTCTGAGGCGAATAATTACTCTTAATATTAATCAGTGATGTTTTTAGACGAATTACATTGTATGGGGCAGAATTCGTCTTCGACTAATTCGTCTGTCAGCACGTCTTCAAGACGTGATGATAGAGGGATGATAATTCGTCTCTAAATTTATATCTAGACGGAATATGGTTTTTGACTTTGAGTTTATGCAAGAAGGGTACTGGTAACAATGATAGAGGGATGATAATTCGTCTCTAAATTTATATCTAGACGGAATATGGTTTTTGACTTTGAGTTTATGCAAGAAGGGTACTGGTTTTTATTTGTTCGCAAGGTTTTGTGGGATGCCTATTTCCTCTCTCCAGTCTTTACTGGGAAACTTCAAAGATTCGTCGTTGAGTTAAGGCCCGATTACACATGCGATTTTTGTCGCGCTCTCCAATGCAATTTTTGTCGCAAGTGTAAACTAGCGGCGATTTCCTGTGCGATTCGGGTGCGACATTTGCTTTGATTTGCCGTGATTTCCCAAAAATCGCCGACAAGTTGCATCGGGTTTCGAACATGTTCGAAACCTCTGCGACATCGCGAGACAAATCGCACTGAAATCGCCGCCCGTTTACACATGCGATTTGAAGATGCAACTTGCGCGCGACAAAATTTTCATCGACAAGTGCGACAAAAATCGCATCAAAAATCGCCTGTGTAAACGGGCCTTTAGATGGATAATTCGTCTCTTGCTTGTATAAATTGCCTCAATATTAAAGTAATCATAGTAGCGGGATGGTTGTAAGGTGTGTTTTAAGAAAAGTATATTGTCTTATGTAATTTCTTTGTTGTCGTTGGAGTCATTCCTGCAAAATTGTGCTCAATATACACTTCATTCGAAAATCAGCTTTAATTAAAGGGGCACGGTCCCGTCTGATATATCATGTTTTCATGATTATTACCAGGAGCTCGCTTAAAGCTTGCTTAATTATTTTGAAATACGTGTTGGAAGAAAAAATCGTCGAAAGCGAGGAAAGCAAAAAGATGTTAACTAATGAGACAAAATAAGGACTTAAAACGTCAAAATTCCACAAGAATGACAACTTTGATTTCTTGACCGCCTGTCACGAAATCCGCAAATTTGATGAACTGTAATCCACTTCCATCCTTGTAATCCTGCACTTTATCTCCAAACTACTGCTTCTGTTCTGCTCTATAGGATCTTTTAATCCAATTAAGTTGTATATTTGGTGGTATTTTGGCGATATAAGATGAAAATAATGTAACTGAAATGAGACCAAATCAACCTAGTGCTCGCAAAGTCATTTAGCGTGTTCAATCTTAGACGATGGTTAAATTACCTTTTCTTTTTATTAACAAATAATAGCTGATAGTTTAATCTTGAATTTATTCAAATTACTTCTATAAAAGCAAACAGAAAATCAACAGGCACTTAGGTCGTGTTCTATTAGGATCAACCGTTCCAACTTCAACAGAAAACCTTTTCGAGCCTTTTCGATTGAAAACGCAGGAAAACAAGATGGCAGTAATTCGGAAGTAGCATTCATTGGCCGTTTTTATGCTAGAGACGTTAAAGTCGGCTAGATGTATTTAACGTCTCAGACGTTAAATGCGTCTGGAATAAAAACGGGACGCATAAAAGTAGACCGCCAAACTGAGAAAACACAAGATTTTTTTAAAAACGCTATTCTCGGAAGTGACTGGACACGACTAAACTCGTCGCCAAATAAATTTTAAGAGCACGAATATACAAATAGGGCTAAATTCGTCCCAGTTAAGGTCGACTCGTTTTTATACTAGACGTATTTAACGTCTGAGACGTTAAAGTCGTCTGTTAAGTGCGTCTGAACGACGCACTTAAAATAAGACGTTAAAGTCGTCAGACGTTAAATCCGTCTAGCTTATTTTCCGTTTTTATACTGAGACGTTAAGTCGTCTCGAGACGACTTTAACGTCTCAGACGATATTAACGTCTCTAGCATAAAAACGGCCATTTGCTTCTTTGGTCAGAGCTATCAGAAGACAAGATACAGTCGTCTGAAGATGAACTTGAGAGATTAGCAGCAGTTTTCTTATCAAATGAGCTGACCTTGTCTTTCTTATAACTGGTAGAGAAGCGAAAGTTTCGTTTGAGCAGGAAAACGTTTCACTGGCCTCTTGAGTTTCTGCAAAATATTTTTGAGCTTTTACCAAGTAACACAGGACGAAGTGGAAGGACGTCATTTCCATTGCAGAAAAAGCTCGCTTACTTTAGAGCTTCTTGGATACCACAGATGACTTTCAGGTCCAAAACTCGTATTATCAATCAACTTATAACGTACATAAAGCTCTGAGCTTATTTCTAAATGAAAATAAAGTTGTACAGTATTATTGTTACCAATAAGATTTCAAACACTTACCTCCTGGCCTTGATTATTCCGGATATTAAAAAAAATTATCCAATGAGCGTTAAAAATGCGATTCTTTATCAGTATTATGCCGTTATATTTGCTTACCGTTTTGGTAGAAAATTTTAAAGCTGTCACAGTGTTGATGCGCCAGGAAATGACCGGCAATAACATCGGCATGTTTCAAAATGACATCTATGTATTTCTTGTTGAACTGCGGGTAAAACCACTTCTTTCCGGGAGCTCTCTCAAAGGCTCCTGGTGGCACGTGACCGATGATAAAGACCTGTGAAACAATAGCGATAGCTAAGAAACACATGATTTAGTAATAAAAGCTGATCGAAACCTATACGCCTTATTTAGGGTATTCGACATGTTGGTTGGGAAAACAATTCAAACTCTGGCGACACGGCCTAACTCGTCACAAGTCTCTCGTAGCTCAGTGGTTAGAGTATCCGACAGGTGTGCGGCAGGTTATAGATTCGAATGCTGTCGGGCACTCAGAATTTTTTCTTTCTCCTGCGCTCGTGAAGCAATGAACGTTACACCTTTCTTACGCAAACAGTTTGTTGTGGGAGCGCAACTTATCAAACTAATTCTAAAAACACTCATAACTGCCAACTATCTAGGGCAACAATCTATTTTTTTACATGGATATGTCCCAGGATGAGCCGATTTTTTGTTCCTGTGACACCACCACAAGTTGAATGATGATTAATTACTTGACAGTTGAACAGCAGGATAGTCTTAACTGGCCATTGTCAGTGACAGTGGTTATGAAAAGAGAGTCTCAATGGGGTGGCCATCGTGTTTTTTACCGCTAACAATTAAAATTTTGGCTTTTTTATGGCTATCGGTTAATTTCTTCCCGTTACGGTTAACAGAAATCTTAAAAATTAATTTTTATTGTTTTAAAATATTAAAAATTAATTCTATTATTTAAAAAAAATAATCCCCATTTTTGTACCACACATTAAAGGTCTTAGGACCATTCTCGGATGAATAGCAGTCTGAACAGGAGATGGCAAATGACAGATCGTAACTAGAACTTTTTTTACGGTTAACATTTTTATGCTGAAAGGTTAAAATTGTTCAAATTTTACGCCTAATGCCAAAATTTTTGGGCCGTTCGACAGTACCTGTTGTTTAGTCGCAGAAGCATTCGTCAACACGCCATCTAACCACCCGAACTGACCCGCGGGATCTGGTAAGTCGGCCGTTAATTTGTCATTTGTGTAGTAGTAGACGGTGTTCAGGCTGATAAGGCGTAAGCCAGGTTTTATAACAACTGTGTAAAATCCGCCTGCGAGGGGAAAGCAAACCATAAGTCCTAAAGGTATATAATAATATATTTTGCAAAAGCGTTTTCCCCGGGTATCAACAATGGGCACGTTTGAATGTTAAAGTGACTTGTAAGATATACCTTTTTTAAAACTATCCACAGCGTCCTGAGAAAGCCATCGACTCCACAGATCCCCCACAGCTGTGTAAATGTCATTCGGCTTTGGCGGCATCAGGTGTTTAGGATGGTAGTCATGGTTACCGAGAGCAGGATAAATCGTCGTATTTGGAAAGACAGTGAACAGCAGGTCGGTTAAGTTCTTGACGGTTTCTATGACTTCCTCCGTGCTAAGTTCACTGTTTGCCACGTGAGGCATGTCATCTCTGTAACGCAATGATATGAACTAGCGATTTACTAATGACTGTAGTACAGGGCGGTGTTCAATTCAGTGTCAAAGATATATTCGTGATTTTTTTTTGGTTTTGCATTGCTACTCTGTATAATTGGCTGAAAAATCTCGCGCCACTTTCTTGATCAATCAAAGGTAAAAAATATATCCAATAGTGACTTGCGTGCGCGCGTTTTCCCGCGCTTGACGCCTGCTACATGTATTTGCTTCGAGTTCTGATTGGTTGATAATATTGTCTGCGTTAGTTTTGATTGGCCAGAGTAATTTAACTTTTGGTTTTGGTTTTGTGACACTCAATGAAAACTGAACCGTTCTAAATCTAGGATGTTAAAGTTAATTTCGACTATTTCACAGTATACCGTGCATTATAGTGTGAACGGACATGCACGGTACAACACGGGACCAAGAGAGGATAAAGGGTAAGAGAGGCCATCACCCATACATGCTCTATTCCATAGGTAATCTGTCTCAAGTTATTTTTAGACCGGCACCAAGGCTGTAGAGATCCCAAGGGGTTAGATAACAGCCAATCACATGACGCGAATGTTTCCGCGTGGATAACCCACGCTTATAAAAATAACCTGAGACAGATTACCTATGGAATAGGGCATGTATGGGTGATGGCCTCTCTTACCCTTTATCCTCTCTTGACGGGACACAATTGTTCACCGATCCGAATACCACATTACGCTTGGAGCGGCGGGATAACCAATCCGTCAAAAAGGGTTCCACTTTCAAGACTAAATCTTTCCGGTATTAACGTTTCATTAGTAAATAAAATCGCTGCTAAATGGCTACCCAGTGGTCTGCAGTGCTGTGGAAACTAATGAATTATAATTAACTAATTAACAGAATTAACGACAGAACTACGTAACCTTGTGCAACTGGCATGACGTGACTAAGAATTAAAATCTTACCCTGTCCAAATAATGAAATCTGGATTAGGTTCAATATCCCTCATAGCAAAGACTGAAGAGTTAATGAGCCTCCACGGAGAATCGCACAAATAATCCCCCCAACTGCCCGCTGTACTGGGTTTCTGGGTGTTAGGAGTCTGGGAGTTGCAAATCTTGTCTGGGTCGGTTGGCATCTGGTAGGTCTTGTCATAATGGAAGTCTGTAACCTGCCAAAAACTTCCTACAAACATTACAACATGTTAACATAAGTTAAAGGGATATTAAAATCTAAGAATCTGGGGAAGGGGATCAGTTAGGATCGATAGGGGGCTAAACGTTGGCCTGTTCCAGGCTCTCAGATCTGCTCTATCCCCCAGTCCCCACTCGTTTTTTCTTTGCTCGCTCCAACGTTTTTCGCGCACCCCCACAATCTGAGAGCAATGTAGCTATAATGTCCGTTGTATCGGGTATATCTTTTAACTTAAAAATTATGGAAAGCACTGCCAAATCTCCCAATAATAGATTGAAATAAATGCGGTGAAAAGGGCTACGGAAATTTAGAAACTGAACATTACCAAAACCTCAATTTTAAAAAAAACCACTAGGAGTTGCGTTACTTTTAAATCAGAATTCCGCACCACCTCCTCCCCCCATGCTGGGCTTGTAACGCAACACATGTGATTTATACTCCGTACACGGAATATCGCACTTCTTTGCGGCTCCTTTGGCCATTTAAACTAATTCGTTTTAGCACTGTTAACATTGTTTAGCTACCAATAGTGTATGAATGAAAAGAAGATGACGATTTATGAGGAATAAATGAAGTAACATTTTCAAAACAATAACGGAAACATAATGGCGAAGCATCATGAATATTGCATATTGATAACTAGTCTGATATCGGCGAGCTCAAGCAGCGTATTACTTTCTTCACCAGTTTTATTTTAACACCTATCACCTATATATCTACTTTCGTTGGTAATAAGGTTACATGAAATACTGACTGCTCTTGACACTCTTTGGAATAAAATCAGTGAAGTATAAAGAAAACGCAGAAAGCTACAACTCCAGCCGGTTTGTTTACCTTTTGCCAGGATTACAGGTTTGAACTGCAAGAAAAATACAACAATGGCGAGCGCCGTCTTCATGATTTCGCTTTACGATGCAGATTTTCCGCACTTCTTTGGCTTCTTCTGCAAATAATAGATCCCCGGGGTTAATATGTATGGGGTTATTCGGAAATCTTACCATAGAGAAAGATTTTCGTATATACATTAGTTATGCATAACGTTCTTAAAACTAAAACAAAGCCGAAATAATAGAACGCCTAAAGCAAAAACAATAACGCATGCAAGCATAATTATGTAGGGGGTAAAAATACGGAAATTTTACCTTGATACGCTGTCTGTAAGCAAAGAACTACATACAACGACCCTGGGTACCAGAGGTATTCTCGCGGCGAGCTTCGTGACTTGCCGGCCGAAGGCCGATAAAAGAGTGGCGTCACAATAGAGACAACCGACACCGGAAACCGCGCAAGAAAAACCTCTGGCACCCAGGGTAGCTTTACCTGGAACGATGGAGAATTTGAGAGCATGCGTCTATGCCACGCTGTCACGCACAACGGGAAAGTCACGCAAGATATATTAATAATTTTAAAAATATACTTTTTAAAACAAAAAATAACTTCGATAGCTTCAAAATGTTCGGACGTTTAAAAGTCGAACAAAACTAAATGTCCGAAAGTATCCAAATAAATGAGGCACCATATCAATAGCAAAGCGCACAGATGACGTCAGTACTCCTGTTTGTCTGAGTTTATAATTTATTCTTGTTTATTCTTGCATTTCTGACAATAGAAATCCGTTATTAGGAATCCCCTGAGAGTCACGTTTGGTTTGTTTGTCTGAGTTTTAGTTCTATAACTAGTAGTAATCATAGATTATAGTGCGTCCCTTTATCCCGTGGCACCTCGTCTACCTTTCTTCGTCTTAGCCGAGTACCTCAGCTTCATGAATTAATTCAGCCACTGTTGAAAAGGGCTATGTCGCGAGATATGTCACGCAGGCAAAAACGTCGGGCCGTCATCAAACAAATTCACGCTATCGCCGTGGAATCGGGCAAAATCCTGCCGTGCTGTGTACTCCGAAAGGTCTCAGATTTTTCCGACATATAAATAGTATATTTGTCTTGATTTCATTTCGGTTATTTCTCCGATTCTGAAATCATACTCCTCAGTACATGTACCAATACCGGAACCGGAAATGAGAAATTTCGACGTTTAAGTCACGCAACATTCAACGTGAAATTTCGCAAGATTTTTCGGATAAAATTACAACTACCAATTGCAAGTAAGACACAAGACTGTTGAATATAATTCCTTTATTAGCTAGACAAATTTTAGTCACAAAACTGCGAAATCTTTAGTCGCAAATGCGCCCGACACAGGCGCAATTTCGAGCACTGTAAAGTTAAATTATCTGCGTTCGCCTGGCGCGGCCGGTCAGTGAATTATTGTTACAAGACATAAGCGAATTGTACCGTACCGTAGAACATCGCGAAGAACGACGTCGGTATTTAGGTGAAAGCTTCCCAAATCAGGCAGAGAACCACAGCAAAATCAAGATAGAACATTCAAAACATACCAGAACGGCAGCGAGGAAAATCTGTAACTTCTTGCTTGATTCCAAAGAGACCCAACAACTTACTTGGTCCGGAGAAGAACCTTCGTCCAATTTTTCCACTGCGTACTTTTACTAGGCATTGAAATATTGAGCCGTACGATTCCAAAATCGGGAAAATATCCGAAACTAAATCAAGACAAATAGATTATTCACATGTGACATTTCGGAACCCCAGCTCCCCAGGATGATGCCTGATTTCCACGCGATGCTGGATACTATTGTGATGTTTCAAAATGGCGCAGATTTGGTACCGACACTTTTCTCGATTCGTTCCGCTTAGCCTAGACGACGCGCTAAGAATGCTGGATACTATTGTGACGTTTCAAAATGGCGCAGATTTGGTACCGACACATTTCTCGATTCGTTCCGCTTAGCCGACAAGATTAGGAAGCGTCTCCTTCGTCGACGCAAATAGTAATTGTGCGCTTCGCTATTAAACCGTGAATAACAGGGAGCCCCCTCCTACCTGCCAAGTTGCATTGAAAAAAAAAAAAACCAGTAAAATGCAGCACATGCGCAGTTAACAGGAAACTGGGCGTTTTCCGGTAGCTTTTCGTGAAAATGCGTTAATTTCTAAGGAACCAGAGACGATTGAATTCATGAAATTTGGCAAGAAAATACTTCAGAAAACATTCAAGGAGGCTTTTGAAAAAACATTGAAATTTAACAGAGGAACTCCTTATTCATCCATAGCATAATATGAAGACATTAAATAATGATTTATTAGATATATCTATGTTACAGTGCGGCTACTGTTACCGGGGTCACCCAGACAAAGTTAACCAATCACAAAGCAGAATGAGGACAATAGATTCCAACATTTTTAACTTCAGCCAATAAAATGCCGAGTACAGAACAATGAAATTTCAACTTGTTCATTCGTGAAGCTTGTGTTGAATAAAGTTTTAGCTAGCGTTGACTTTTCGATTTAAAAATTTGAGTAGTTTCACATGCTACATGAATGAATTTCATTTGTCATGCAAGTGAGCGAGAACTGATTTCAAACTGTATGAAAGCAATGAACGCGACGGCCGTATGTTTGGGCGGATTTGAATTCTCGGAAAAAATAAAATGTCAACCGCCGGCTGTTTGCAAATGTTACAAGGCACACTGCCAGAGTAGCAGATATAAGCATTTTTTTTCTAACCGTTTGAAAAAAAGGCGGCTCCTTTATTTCAATTCTTTTTTATTGAATTGTCAAAATTTTTTCCGTTGCAGATTTTGTTTGCGATTTGAGCACTAGATGGGTTTCTTTAATCTCCCAAGGCGGTCGTGATGGTTTTGAAGAAATCATTTTGGGGAAAGTATTAAAAGTCTATAGTTATGTACGCCGAAAAACAGAAACAATTATTAACCAAACCTCGAACTCTGTGTCAGGAATTCATCTCGAGGGAGTTGGATTTACTGTTTTGAATCATCTGGAAAATTATAAAAACTCAACTGGCGAACCGCGTAATATCGATAGATTTTCCGGCAGTGAAATACATGTTGAAGAATGCGCCGTTTCTATACGACCGATACTCTTTTTATGCAGTTTTGAATTTCTCTTTTACTTAATTTTATTTCAGCTTAATCCGACTGCCGGAACCCCGCGTGGAACTCAAAGCACATAAAACTTAATTAATGACGGCGGCCAACAAGCCGTGTTTTCGTTGTTTTCAAATCCGTAGGGCACTTTTTAATTTGCCTAAACTATAACCGTCGCTTTCACTGGTACTTTTACAGTTAAGAATGTCTTCTTTCGCTGGCGTCAAGTGTATTTATCAGTTCCAACCCCCGCCGTTGACGCCGTAGAGAAAACTTGAATCTGTTACGAGCGAACAAATTATTTTAAATCCACCACCGGCACTTTTATTTGTGTAGACATACGGTACCGTCGCATTCCATATTTTCACACAGTTTCTCTTTCATTTGAATCGCCGACATTAACCTTCCAAATGGCGCTGTTTAAACAAGTCAAGTTCAAAAGGGATGGAATCGAAATTAATTGAAAATCCAACGCTGTACAGCCAAAACTTGTATCACACAGTTTGGAGTTTCTCTTTCATTTGAATCGCCGATATTTACCTTCCAAATCGCGCTGTTAAAACAAGTCAAGTTCAAAAGGCAGTGACAAGGGATGGAATCGAAGTTAATTGAAAATCCAACGCTGTACAGGCAAAACTTGTATTGATCTGTTTTCATGGCAAACGAACAAGTTGAAATTTCATTGTTCTGTACTCGACATTTCATTGGCTAAAGTAAAAAATGTTGGAATCTATTGTTCTCGTTCTGTTTTGTGATTGGTTAACTTTGTCTGGGTGACCCCGGTAACAGTAGCCGCACTGTAAAAGTTTCTTGGACCAGTCTAAACAACAGGCAAACGTAAACGTTGGAGAAAATCTATCGACTGGATTTTTTGCAAAGCATCCGAACCTAACTTTTAAGGCTGGATAGCTGGCCTTGTTGTCATGGCAATGCCATATAGCAACCAAAGTAGCAATGAACGAACTTTGAACTTAAATCTTGCCAATTTTGGGAATCCAAGGATGATTACCTTAAAGGGAACCTCCATTGTTATAACAAATTTAAGTTAAATTGTTGGAAATAAAGTCGAAATTTAAATTTTTAAAAGAATAGGTGCAAATATAATTTTAGTGTACAGATAAAATGGATATAAATATCGCCTATTTTCCGCCATTTTGAATTATTATGACGTGTTACGGTTGCCGCTATTGTTAAGAATCGAAGTTCTTTTGTATGCAACAATTAGACAACCGTAACACGTCATAAATATTCAAAATGGCGGCTCGCGGGAAATTTAAAAGCGAAAATAGGCGATATTCATATCCATTTTTTTTTTGTACACTAAAATTATATTGCACCTGTTTCTTAAAAATTTTAAATTTCGACTTTATTTCCAACAATTTAACGTAAATTTGTTATAACAATGGAGGTTTCCTTTAAAAATTATGGTAAAGGCACAGGGCATCAAAAACTGGCGTCGAGTTTGGTTTTAAAATCAAGTATTGGACCAAATAATGAATCAATGAGGAAATTGTTTATTAAGAATAGACCAAATCCAATCAAATTAAAGGAATAATACAAACGATAAATTAGTTTAGAATAATTAAGTAAAGTCAAGTAGGGTCAACTTTGACTTGTCAGCAGGAACAACGTTTCCTTATATACCCCTTTGACCCCCAGAGTTAATTATGGAAACATGTCATGTAGTTCTAACTTTTGAGTCTGTGGACGAAATCCTATGGTGTGACCATTCAAATGAAATCTCTTTGGCAGTCCTTTTGCATGGTACCATTTGTTTTTCAATATTTTACAAAATGAAATTTGGGATTTTTCTTGAATTTTGACTTTTGGCACTCTTGGGAGTGTAAGGGATACTGACGCTCGGTAAATTTTTCACGGAGGGAGTGTTGTTCGGGATACCATAAACCATAAAAACGGGGCGTTAAGTAATAGATAAAATATGAGCGGGAGACCTTTATGGGCATTTAAAACGGCTCGCCGTTTTAAAGCCCATAAAGGTCGAACGCGAATATTTTATCTTACTTGTGAAATGAAACAATACATTGTGTTTATCATATTAATCACGTGGACGTGGAGTTGTCCCATAGGAGTTTGGAAATATCCAGCATTGAATTTAACAATTTATTTTCATAGAGCTTTTGTAGTAGAAACATGGCTGGTCGGTTTCGCTCTCCAAAGAGTAAAGAAGAAGAGACAAGGCTAGTGTCGGAAGCCACTCCGAAAACAAGACAATACAATACTAAATGGGGTAGAAAAGTATTCGAGGAATGGCAGCAGCGACGGCAAAATCAATGTGCAATGTTAGAAATTGTTGGAGTGGCCGGTCTCAAATGCGAAGACGTTGAAGATCTGACCGTTTCACTCGAGCACAAGTCGGCAACTACGCTGAATTTTTGGTTGAGCAAGTTCGTTTGTGAAGTGGCCAAGCAAAATGGAGAGCGTTATCCGCCCAATTCGCTTTATTTGTTTGTGATTGATAAATAAACTTTAGAAGAATTTACAGGACTATCATTATTAAAGTTAAGCATACTAATTAGGTCAGTTAGAGATCTTTAGAAAAGTTAATCCTATTGATTATTCAACTAATTCATAATTTATCAACCCCTGCCTTCAGTTTTCCTGCTGCCTTTTCAAACCTTTTCAAATTATTAATAAATTTTACAATGAATATTAGAATGTCTAAAGCTTTAACTGGGTCCAAGTGGATACTCTGGCAACACTGTACTGTGACTGTCAGAACTTTGTAGTCAAGTTGGCCATATTGTCGAATACGATAACACGTACATGCTTCAGCTTGCATATAAATAATATAGATATTGATAAGATAGATGTAGATGAAATAGATTAAATTACATTAATTTTTAGATCATAATAGGTCGTCATGAACTTTTTTGTTTGAAAGGGTGGGTACCCACAATGCACTACACACAAGATGGTGGTGCGTGGTGCCAGTAATATCAATGGATTAAAATTCCAGTGGAATTTGACTTTCATACACTATTTCCTCAGTTTTCTAAGAATCATTAAACTGAGTCTTAGCCATATCAACATGTCCTAGAAGTTGTCGAAGCTTGGACAAATTTCCAGTCTATAAAGATTATTGCATGGGATTATTGTCGCAATAAGCTAAAAATTCATTTGCAAGTACATTATGTAGCAGGAGAAGCAAAACAACCCAGCATACAATGGGTTAATGTTCGGATTATATTAAGATATTAAACTTTCTTCAAATATTTTTTTTAACAGCCATTCTCAAAATCATCAGTAATTCATAAAGAGAATAGAAGGAAATCACAACCGCGAAATAGTTTTGGATATGTGATACTAATTACCATAAAATTTTGTAAATTTTTGCCTTCAAATTCTCCTGGAATTATGAATGGTTTGAGAAGCTATATCAAACACTCGAAAGAGTGTCAGTATCATCAGAGATCCAGACACCTTCCTCGTGTTTGATATGTTACAAGAAAACTGTTATTGGCTATATAATTTGGTAACTGAAAAATTCTAGTAATATACGGGATAATCTCCAACATTTTGCTTAACAAGGGGCAAACTACCGTCATTAGCTGAAGATTGTTCTAGCTCCAAATCTGTTGTCAGCCGTGACAGCCACGTAGATGAAACTCGTGTTCAGTCATTTCTGAACGCTTGCACAGTAGGAGGGTGAGGTTAACTACGACCAAGTTTGTTCTTAAGATCGATTACCGGTTATGGATTCTTGAGTCATCTGAAGGCTTTCAGTCGGCAGAATAGGAGCGAACTACTGCCATCTGAAGGACGTTCCCGGTCATATCTATTTTCAGTGGCAGATGAAGTCGTTGGAGAATCGTTAAAAGCTTATCCAAAAAAACGTTGGATTTTGAATTGTTTAGTTGTTTTGTCAGTCCAAGATGGAGTCGTTTGATCAATTTTGAAATCAAGATTGTACAATAGGGGGAGTGGAGGCGAGGGGAGGTTATTAAAACTATTCTGATCTACAGAAGACACATTCGGATGGTTTGTCATGGGGGTCATGGGGTCAATTATGGGGTCGCTTGATCATTGAAAGTTTGTACAATATATATACAATAGGTGGATACTGGTGAACTACCGGCCATCTAAAGGTTGTTCTTGATCGGTTGCTATTCGTGCCAATGGTCAAGTGTGTACAATAGGAGGATAGGGAGAACTACTGCCATCTGTTGGTTGTTTTGCACATCAATTGCCAGTCGTGCCAATGGTTGGATCATCTTTGAAAGCTTGCTCGAAAGGAGGGTAAGGCGAACTATTACCACCTGACGATTGTTGTTCAGAGAAGTTGTCAGCTGCAGATGAAGTCGTTTGATCATCTTTGAAAGCTTGCGCAACAGGAGGGTATGGCGAACTACCGCCACCTTCTGAAGGTTGTTCTTCATATCGGTTGTCAAAGATTGGCGGATCATCTTTGAAAGCTTTCTCAAAAGGAGGGTAAGGCGAACTAATGACATCTGAAAGTTGTTGTTCAGTTTGGTTGCCGGTGACACATGGAATTGCCTCATCTTCTTCGAACGCTTTCTCAGGAGGAGGATAAGGCAAATAAATACCATCTAAAGATCGTTGTGCAGATTGGCTGTCAGTGATTGGCGGCAACACGGGATCTTCTCTAACTGCTTTCATTATTGGAGGATAAGATGAAGGATCGCTGTCAGTGTGCGAAACATTGGGATTATCATACTGCACACCTGTCAAAATAAAACATTTGAGAATGATATAGAGTTAATTATACTCAATACTGGTTTAACAAACGTGCCTAACAATAAACTTGTACTAAACCTTTCTGTTTGTTAATAACCCTTGTTATGGTCCATGGTTAGGGATGCTGGTTTCGAGAAAAACACCCGAAAATTACCGAAAGTACGGTAGGTGCATGATAACTTCTCTACATTTATTTAATGACAAGAATGTGTTTTATTTCTGTGGATCATAATTTTAAAATTAGCGGTTTTAAATTTAGTGAATCTTTGATAATGCGCGAAAATAACGGAATTACAATCCGCGCAAAAATTAAGGGTATTGGAGTATAATTCCTCTTACGATGTACCTGTTTGACTAGTTCCAGTCACCACGCCGTTAACCTCTAGTTTCCTTAGAATGCTTAGAGCGATGTGCATTTCAGGACGGTGCGATTCCGGCTTCAGGCATTCGTCAATGATTCTTTCAATCTTTGGCGGCAATTCGTTTCCAAATTCATCCGAGGAAATCTCCTGCAATGAATTTCGAACAAAATAATAACTAAAATCGTATAAGGTCACGCCGCAACTCAATACGGAAAACGCTAGCCTCGTATTATCAGTATTTCGTGCCTCCTTTCTGGATAACAATATGTTGACATTGTTTAAAACTTTCTGTTCACTATGACACTTTTCTCATCTAATTCTGTTTATCAGTGAGAGGCTGTAATACGACGACGAACTTTTTAAAGCGCCTTTTAAGCTCGTGAATAGGGGAATCTTTGTTTACCATTTTTGCCTCATTAGCATATGCGCCTCGTTCTCTAACCTACCTACAAAAAATCAACTTTGAATATTGAAAGGGCAAAGCACAATTAGCTTTCTCTGAAAATTTGAGCCCGATATGCTAGATACACTTCGTGCAATGCTGTATTAAAAACTCAAAATTTTACAAAGAATGTAAGGCTCATTAGCGCTTTTGCCACCCAACAATTTTGCAGTTTTTGATGGCAGATATTTCCTTAAATATTGCATAAAAAAGCTGAGAATTGCATAGATTACTAAGTTTAACAAGTTCTTTTAACTTTTGAAGTCAATTCGTATTTAGCATGATGTCTTCTATATGCAGATTCGTAAGCTAATGAAGCAAAATGTAAACAATGACGTCAGCAAAGATTCCCCTGTATACCCAAAGCGTTGAAAGAGTTATAGAGGTGGGACAAAATTCACTCGATCGGTCGATCGGCTGTTACCATTGAGCCCACGATATGTAATGGTCATCTGTGTTACCCATGGGGACGGCGTTGGAGGATGGGGGAGGGTTGGGTGTAGCAAAACGCCTAAGAGCCGCGGGGAACGGTCAAGAGTTGACTCAAATAAATCCAACTGCTAAGTAAACTAGTTTCAGATAAAAACAAAGGTATTAAAACCAGAAAAGATTCAGCTAGTTAAGTTGCAAACTAATGCATTTAAAACCATGATATTTAGTTTTTAATTGTGGCTAGTGTTTATTCTAAGATAAAGTCAAACTTACTGGAATAATTGGTTTCTGGCCTGAGATTTTTTTCGAGAACACCCTTTTGTCATTCTCAATGTCATCAAAAACAGGTTTGCCACTCACCACATCAATTAGACATAAACCTGCAGAGATAAAATAATACAGATGCAGTAATGCTGCCATTGTTTTCTTTCAGCAGAACAGATCTTGCGCAAAAATAAATGGATGTGTGTATGTATATGTCAATGTAAAACTTCCATGCCATTTGTAAAAGTCACACGTCAGCGAGAATCTTCAAAAAGAACAATTGGTCAGCTATTTTTTCTTTTACTTTAACGTTTTTGTGTCAATCCACCAAAAACAAAAACAAAAAAAAAAACAGAAATAAAACATTAAGAAGCCAAAATAAATATTTGTTTCAAATAAATCCCAAAATAATGGTCCGTTTTGTTTACAGTCTTTGGATCGATAGGGACCGGCGTTTTCGTCTTATATAAGCTCAAGAAATGACATCAGCTATTCAGGCTATACTGTGTGCTGCTGTGAGAAATTTAATTTTCAAACAGTTCAGTCTAGAATAGAGCAGAGAAATTAATGACGTTTGGTCTAGAATAGGGTATCATTTACAGTCTCAAATAGGAATTAAAACTCTGAAGTCCGTGAAAAAGCCTTCCTTAAACGGAAATACAAATCATCACGGCAACTTTGTAGTGATAGGGTTTTTGGAAAACAGCGAGTCTGGAGTAGGGTAGGGAGTCTTGGAGTCTAGTCCATGGAAAATAGAGTTGCAAAATATAGCTGGAAATGGTCTGGTATAGAGTAAGGGTTTCAGAGTCTTAGCGGCACACCACCACCCAAAAATGAACTGATGGTGCCTCTCCCCCGGGGGGATAGGGAGGGCCAGGATGGCAGTGGACTATGGCCTAGTGTTTGAAGGTCACTCTTCCCTTGAACAAATCACTATAAACTAAGTAAAGTTTGTTCTCCCTTCAATATTTCACTTAACACCTTCGTCTAATTTAAAAACTCAACTGAGACCAAACTTTAGTGTTTGCCTTCCCCAACGACAAAGTGCAACATTTTCTTTAGAAGGAAACTAACAGCTCCTTTAATTTTCATAGCCAATCAACTCACCAAAACTGTAAACATCAGATTTCTTGGAGTAGTGACCTCCAGAACTCATCACTTCAGGTGCCATGTAGCGGTAGGATCCAATCTCGGTTTTAGTGTGTCTGGTCCCTTCAGTAGCACGGGCTAAACCGAAGTCTCCAAGTTTCAGGACTTTATGATCCTTGGACAACTGGGGAATATTATATATTGTGGTAGGTCAGACTTTGTTAACTACCTCTTCACCCTTTAATATATCACCGCTTCATGCAAAAAAAAAACAACGGAGGGTCATGGATTTTGGATTTCAAGCTATGGTGATCGCGGATTTCAGTGAATGGATTCAAGCCCGGGGAGGCGGAGATACTCCCATATAGCTATATAGGTATGTGCGGCCCAAATGGTATGTCTTTAAGCCATTTTGGTCTAAAATGGGTATCGGTTTAGCATTCATGTCCCATTTTCTCGGGGGCCAGGTATGAAAAACGGGTACGCGGGCCAGAAACCCCCACAAAGAAATTTGAGGAGTATCCCTCCCCCGAGGATTTCGAATTCTGCAATCATTATGGATTCCAGATTACAAAAGTCTCTTGATTGTATTCCTGTCATGACAATTATTTTCTGCTATTTTTGTTCACTTACATAGTTTAACTTTGTCAATAGCGCATGTGTGTTAAGGCAACTGCAATATCGTGAGTTTGATTACGTATGTCGCTATTGTGCCTGTACTAAAAATTGCTGAAAAAATTCAGTGTTCACCGCTACAGTGTTCAGCGGTAGCTATAGGTAGCAAATTGCAGTTCTCAAACCGAAACAATTAATTCAGTTTATTTTTACTGGAGGTGCAACACATCCACCAGAAACTAGCAAAAAGTTTAGTCTAACAGCTTCTTGTACACGGATGAAAATGATACTTACAAATATGTTTTCAGGTTTAACGTCCCTGTGCATAACATCCAAGGAATGCAGATGTTCAATAGCTGAGCCAATATCCTCAATAAACCTGACCGTGAATTCTTTCCCCTGCCCTTTCCTTTCTGTTTTTAGCAGGTCTTTAAGATTCCCTCCTGCCATAAACTCCATCACGATGGACAATTCATTTTGCTTGGAGATGTGGATAGAGATCACCTCCACAATCTTTGGGTGGTTCGCTTTTCTTAAAAGACAAGAAAAACGAAACCTCTGCTTTCATCTTACATCGCCTGGTTTACATGCAATATTTTTGTTGGAATATAGGATACTTTGAGCAGGAGTTAACCCTGTGAATTAACTTTTATAGTACTGTATCATGAAAAAATACACAAGAAACACCCTAACTTGCAAACACCATTAAATTAAATAACATGTAAAGGAAAACGACGTATCCTTTATGTTGTCACTGTTAGCTCGCTGATGTTGGCAACAAAAGGTTTCTTTTAAATTCGTGTAATTATGTTATCATAGAATATAGTAAGAAGCTCGTAGCGTCATATTGTTAGTTGCTTAACAACAGCAACATTTTCACACTTTTTGAAAAGCACTTTCCGAAAATTTGAGATTACATTATTTTAACTTTTAGATGTATGTTTCTTCGGTATAAATTGAACTACCTTAGCATGTCAACTTCCCTCTCGAAATATTCGATCTGTTTGCTGTCTTCTTTATTCTTTAAAATTTTCACTGCTACTGTTCGTCCTGCCTTCTTTGCCTGGTACACATAACCAAAGCTTCCTTCGCCGATGCGTTCAAAATAGCCTGCGTCGAGCTCACTTCTGAACTTGTGACTTATGTGAGTCAGCTGTTCCAGACCTGCCAAGTCTTGGCTCTGTTGAACGTTTAAACAAAAATACAGATTATGGCTGGTTTGATGAAGCGGGTCAGTTTAAATAGCTCATTTAATAAAGCAATTTTGTAACACTTCGTTCAAGGCTTCCTTGAAAAAACAGACCCCTAGGGTTTCTGGCTTTTCAGAGAACGCTTTTATGACAATCCCGCTTGTCCTGGCTTATTGGAGCAGTGACCAAATTCATTTGACAGAATAGCGTTCCGCCCAGGTGACGTCATATTTGGCAGCATTGCATTGTGGGATCGAAATGCGGACAAATATTTCAAAATGGTTGCCTCAGAAACACCAGTTTTTGCGATTCCTGTACATGTTGAGGTTAATTGTCGAGTTGTACCCAAGAACAGTGCTTCGTAGCACCTGCTTTTTTCATAGCTTCCTGCATAGTTCTTGAATGTTTGTACGCATTTCAATCCCATGATGCTGCGCGAGTTTTCTATTTTTAGAATCTGGGCGGAACGCTATTATGGTCAGTCTGACCAAATTTTGAGGAAGATCGACAGCTGTCAATCAGAGAGAAATTTCAAACAAAGAAATCAAAAAAACAAGTTTTTCTCCCTCAGTTTTTAATATTGTTTTAAATCTGTTTTCTAATATAAGATACCTTGAGCATAATTTAAAAGGCAATTAAGAAATAAATTAAACATAGATCCATTACCAAATGCAATTCATTTTAAACAACTATCCACTAAATCGTAACCTTTCGTATCATTTTATGGTTTCATCGTTTCAAGCGCATTATAGTTAAGGTTTACACAGTCCTGCTCTATAGGCCCTTTCATCCTCTATAATAACCCCTCAAGTCCAGTATAAGATCAGTATAAAATTTCTCCTTGTGACATTTATGCATAATCAAACAGAGAAATAATGAGAAGTGAGGAGATGATCACCATAGAACAATTGTCTTGATATTTTTACAATTTCTCCCAATCAGTTCTATAGGAAATGTACGGAGTACAGTAAGGAGAATTTGTTTCGTGAAGTTGGGGGTTAAAGGGGCTGTCACCAAACAAAAGACATATTAGTACACTAGAAGAAAACCTAAAAACAATGGTGTAGAGTATATTGATTAACAATATATTATATTAAGTAATTAATAATTGTTACATTGGTGCCCTAAAACTATTAAGTAATGGTCCAAGTAAGAACTAGGCAACCTAACGGCAAGGAATGCAGAAAGGTGTTTATTGTGATATTGTTGAAACCGTCCACCTCATTGGCTAAAACGTGAAAATCTACCATAACTTAACCTGGTAGTGCATTTATTTCTCTCTAGTTTTCCCTTTTAGTGAAAACTTTTTTCTGAGTTTTAATGCAACCAAAATTCTATGTGGGAAACATGTAAAATTAGAAGCCTTTCTTGGCCATTGTTTTGGAGTTTCACGACTGGATGAAATCTTTTAGCACAAAAGAAACATCACTTTAAAATAAAGTTCCAGTACATTTTATTTAAAAAACATGTTATCAATAGGTTGATGTATTCTCAGTAAGAAACACCTAAACAATCTTATGTGGGGAAAGCGAAATGCCGCGGAACAATAGAGCATTGCCTAGTTCTTACAGGCATTGTTACTTAATGTGTGACTGTTTTTAGCAGCGGCTTAGCCAGGCTGGAAATGGATCGCAACTTGAACAATTTAGGCTACATTTTTCAAGTTCTTACCCCGTGTCTTTGAAAAATCAATTTAAAGATGGCCGTGCCTCGTTCTCCCTTTAGGAACTCAGTTTATATCTTTTTTTCTTGGTTCAAATAAATTTTTTTTGCATGATTGTCTGAGGTACAGTACTGTACTTATCAGTAATTTTATCTCCCAGCACTTGTCCAAACGATGTCTGTGATTCGCTAAGCCAAAACAATAGATTTGTCCCGCTGGGATAGGATTAGGGATAGGGGCATTGTTCAAGTGATATATCAATTGTATCGTTCGCCAATCACAGACATCGTTTGGACAGCTACGACCCCGCTCAATTTTATTACCGTTTTGATCAAAAATCAGCCACATCCTCGTGGCCTTAGCTTTAACGGCCAAAGGCGCCCAACATCAAATTGCAAGAAAAATACCAATCTTCATCTTATAGAATAACGATCGGAAAACAAATAGCAATATTTGCATTTGAAAGTACTACTAAAGACCTTTTATTTAAATGGTCATGTTATAGAGCGTTTTCACTCAGTCCCGTGGGACTCAAATGACAAAGGCCATGGCAGCCATGTTGGTGTTTCTAACAAAGGAAGTTAATTAAAATTCTTTTGTACGGGAACACCAATATGGCGGCTATGACGTCAAGTGAAAACGGTCGTGACTAGAATCATAGTTAATAGAACAAACTGGTTATGAAGCTCAATAAATTTCAAAAGGAGTGTACAAAGCTGCTTTGTTTTATGTTGAACGAACCGTGACCCTGCACATTGTTTTGTTTAACGTGTGAGCCCAAATGTTTCTACTGGTCAGTTGCTCATATGCATTTCAATACCTTTTGTGTTTTGTGCAGGGTCAAGGCAAACGAACAAAAGAAATGGAGAACAAAAACATACAACAAAGGACTGACTGAGTTTCATAACCAGTTTATTCTATTAACTATGCTAGAATGGATACTCTAAAATCAGGTTGGACCACCTCGGACACTTATTGAGAATTATATAACGTAATGTCGACAATTAGAATTTATTTTCAATAAATTTTTAAGTGTAAAAAAGAAAATCTAAAATCCCCACTCAGGATTGTACCTGTGATCTCAGCTAGGGTTAGGCTTACATAGCCTACCGTACCACTGTACCACCTAGCTTCTCGGGTTGTTTAGGCCTAAATTTAACTATATAAACTGATAACCCCAACCTCAACTGCAAGCTAACCAGTTACTCCGTTATATAAGTCTCAATAAGGCGTCCGAAGTGGTCCAACCTGATTTTGGAGTATCCATTCTAGTCACCACCAAGTGAAAACGCTCTATATTTCATCCACAGGTAAGGAGTACCTTATTTATATTGACATATAATTACGCCACTTATGTTTGGCTCGAAAAGCGAAAGAATTAAGAACAAAACACTTACTTCAATTGCGTCAATGCCAAACCTTTGCTTCATTTCGGCGTTTTCTTTCATGATCGCAGTGGCCAGTTTCAGAATTGAATCCTCGTTACTCCATGCAATCAATCGACTTTTCTCGTAGACTTTTCGTTTGTTTGCCACCTCCTCTCCATTAATGTTGACGAGATGAGAAGCGAAATTTCTTTGGTCTGGAGATGAAGCCTGATCCGCGTAGCAAATGGCTTCGTCCGTTCCGCCTGTTTAAAAAAGCACACTGCTTTTTGTAAAACGTTATAATTAAACAATTAAACTGAAAGAAAATGCAAGACTGAGCATCTTATAGCTGTTAAGAATAGTAATTTTAAGTTTTTTCAGGCTAAATGGAATCTTTTTCTGCAATATAATTCTTATAAATATAGGTGCAATTAGGGGATGTTCTTTACTGATTAACCGATTATAATTTCGTTGTGATAGTGTAACGTAACTGTTGCATTTATTTCTTGTTTAGTGCTGTTTTAAGGTTACAGTGTACCTTCAGATCGAAAATTTATTGAATTTTTTTTTTGGCGTCAAAATAAAGTTTACAGAATGAACTTTCATCCAAACGTTTTTTTAGCGCTTCGTATCCGGACACCCGAGAACAAATCAAATTAGCAAAATACAATAATCACTTTGAGTTATAGCGTTTTAAAGCTGATTCGGACGTTCGAATTTAGACGTCGTAAAAAATTCGACAATTCATTTTATTACCAAATGGTTTCCATATTTAGATAGCCAGCTCTATAAGCTTTAATTGATATCTGGGTTTAGGTGTATTAAGTGTAATCTTAAGACGCTAGAGCTGTTATACTGGAGACACCCCGAAGGTACACTGTAACCTTAATATTTATAGTTTATAGCAAAACCAAAGGTTAATATATTCCTACCTTTAAGTCGGATGAGTGCAAACGTCTCCCTCTGTACCTCATCCTGTTTTTCTTTGTCATACTTTTCCGAATCAACAATGCGGATTTCCAGAGAGCTGTTTCTTCGCATGAAAGAGTTCGCCAGCAAAACGACCTTGGCGTATTTACTGATCGAAATTTTGCACTTCAGCAGGATGTTATCCTTGTCTTTCTCGGACGGAGGAGGTACGGTTTCCACTTCCTTCCACTTTTGGATTTCTCTCTTTACTCCGTGATAGAAGAATAGGCAGGTGATTCTTGTCTTTGCTTCAGGAGTCGTTATAAGCTGAAAACGTGGTAAATAAATGGTATAAAAGAAGAAGAAGAAGAAGAAGACTACAGCAGAGAAGAATTTGATTGTGCAATAAACTATGTTCGCTATGAAATCAAGTGACCACAGGAATAGTACCAAATAGAGGCGTGGCAATGAGATTGGAAAATAACATACAACACCACAGAAAATAACTGCACAAAGTATTATATTTGAGCGATCCACCTTATAAATTAATCCACATAACCAGAAATAACCAAATGCAAAACGTGATAAAAGTATTTTCCTCGCGAAGCGAGGGCCGAAGGCCCGAGCGCAGCGAGGTTAATAAATTTGTCGGCCCTCGGGAGCTGAGCCGCGCGAATTCGAGCGAAAAATATATGTATATATATATATATATATATATATATATATACATATATATATATATATATATATATATATATATATATATATATATATATATATATATATATATATATATATATATTTATATACTTGATGGTGTCCGGGAGGAGTGCCTGGCAACAAAAATCGCGACCGCTGACAATGGCACGCTTTCATGTTTATTCATGGCGGCCGGGCTGACAAGTTTATCCTTACTCATCGTCGGTGAAACACGACCAATTTCTGATGCAAATGAGAAACAACAACAACACTGGCTTCAAAAAGTGGCTGGAAATCCTTGCCCGAGACAATTAACCACCGAAACTCCGCTGGAGCGAGAACGGCAACTTGAAATTCACCGCGATCGAGCAACGAAGAGACAACGTGAGCATCGTTTGCAAAGACTTCGAACAGCCTAGGCACACCGTTTGAGTAGGTTCAAACGCCTTGAACGCCTTCTGAACGAAACCGATCAGAAGAGGCGACACCGACTGAAAGTGTTGGACAAAATGATTTGTTTATAGACGCAACGAGAGGCGGCAAGAATTGCACGATCAGCTAAATACTCGTGACGAATATCTTTCATACGGTAGGGAAAAGCAAACACAGATTACAAGAAAGGCTCAGAGAAGAAGAACGATTAAGAAATCGAGCTCAAATCACCACACTTTAATTCGCTCTCCAATGCTCTTCAATTCAAACAACCTATATTTACAGGCAAGTAAGCCTTTTAAGCTTATATACGTACAACCCTCTATAAATTAAGCTTATTCTTTAATTTACCTTTTGCAAAAAACAAGATTTAAAGTACCTAAAAATTGACAGGTAGATGATAAGAGGACCTGTTTTTCAATATAATATATTAGTACTCAAACACTGGAAACTATTCTCTAAGTTCATACTGTAAATTGATGTTTATTGAAATTGTCACTAAGAAACTTGATATAAGCTTAAATTACATAACATTGTATGCATATGACAATGCTACATTTAATTACTATTATCTATGCTCATCTATGGTATGTTAGGAGGTTTTACTATTCTATGTTACTGTAGTCTCATTGCTCTTTTTGAGTAAGATTAAATTATTATTTTTACTACAACTGTACCACCATTGAGTTGTTATTTTTTTGTGCAACATCACTCTTCAGCAACAATAAACTCCTGCGATCTCAACCATTCAAGCGAATAGTGAATTGGGTTAGCAATTATTTGATACCCAGTATATAAAACAAAAACATCAGCAGTATCTAAAGGGAACAGGTTAATTTGGGAGATAGCACTCACAAGCTTCAAAAATGGAATTTAATCGAGACAGCGGGAGTTAGCTGTATTCCTGATAAACAAACTCTCACCCAATCAAAATAAACAGAACACATGCACTGCATATTGTCCTCGACCCATGTCCACAACCCATGTCCACAACAGTACTATAAATCCACTTTCGGACCAATTTTCCTTCTGACAAAAATTAATGAAGATAGGTTTGGGGGGGGGGGGGGGGGGGGGAGGGAAGGGCCTGAGGATCTTTTGATACCCAGTCCCATAGCAGTTACAGCGACCCACAGCTCAAAACCTGACCAGTACCAGCTCCTATTTATTTTATTTTAGGAAGACAGGGTACTAAGTACAAGTTAAATGGAAGCGACTAGGAACGAAAATGTCTCAACTTTAAATTTCAGGCCATTGCCGGCATGCAACTCAACCTCTCCAGTCAAATCAGAAATTCCATCTCTCCCTCCCACATTGCTGAAATTTTGCAGTGCATCCTCCCCCGAGCTTCGCGAGGTTCTGCGAGACACGTATTTCTAGTATATATATGAAACGTACTATTCGGTAGCTTTGATATGAATGTTCTCAACGGCTTTCATGAAGATGTATCAGCAGACCTCCCTTGGGAACAATAATCGAGGAAAGATAGAGTAAATTATACACCCCTTGAAGAAAATGAAATCTGTGCTTCCTTCAACACCTGAAACGACTAAACATAAAGACCGCGGTGCGTCCGGTCGCTTTCGGAAAGCGGAAAGAACTCACTGGATCGCTCAAACCTCGCGCGTGGTTTCGAAAGTTTACGCATGCTCAAATAGCGATCTTGGCGAATTCCTATTTTGATGACGTAATTGTTGTGGGTGAAATTCCGTAAAATTTGGCATACAGATAACATATTGTTAGTTTTCGTTTATCGTAAAATTTCATCAGGCCAATTTTTAACCAGGACAAAGTACACAAGTTGGCAAATGGCGAAGAAACTGCCTTTGTAACCCCTACTTTTTTCGTCAGCAAAAGTTTCATCTGGACAGGCTCTACATAATGCGAAATTTTAAGAGGATCTCACGGAAGGAAATGGAAGAAAATAAAAATCAAAGCCGCATAAACTTTGAAAAGCGTCTGTGTTTGGGCAGTTGTAATTTAATAATTCAAGTCATTATCTTAACAACGATGATTGTAGAACACATTTTGGTCATTGCTCATTACAGTTTGTTAGCTTTGAGTGAACTGGATGTCAGAAGTCAGAGAAAAATCGGCTTTCGACAAGTAACGCTCGCGCGCCATGTTATCAGCAATAACCCATATAGAGCCATCTTTATTGAGAATGAGTTATTTCATGTTGGTCGATTTGTACTGCAGCTAGCGAATTTGGTGAACAGGGAAAAAATCCGTCGAGCGCCTGAATAAGATGAAGAAATATAATATATATATAGATAGGCTTTGCCTAACAACGGAGCTCTCTGAACAGAAAACTGATGATAAGCTTAACTAAAATGAAAGGTCGGAAGCACAATAATTAAGATTTACGACCAGGCTATTTTTCAATTTTAGCAAATGAATTCTCAAAAACAGTAGTACGCAAGCGTCTGCACAATACATTTAGACCGTACAAAAGTTCACAAAAACTCAACTTTTTCTCGGTCTAGAATAACTAGTATGACTAATTTCCGAATAAAATACACCTATTACGTATCGAAAATTGCCCGAGAAACTGATTTGGAAATCAAAATTGCAAAAAAAATACACAGACATCTTTGCATAAGGCAACGCAAACTATAAAACTAGAACTATAAAATCCAAGTCTTGTTTTGTTTACATAAAATCGCTTTTCAATCTATGTAATGAATGAACAAACACATAAAAATGGACAACACAATCTTCTTTTGAAAAATTGTATTCAAATCTCCATCAGTTTATGTTTAAAAGCAGAACGCGTACCATTTATTGCGCATCGAGTTCGAGCTGTCTTCGATGAATTTCAAGAAATCAATACGATTGAATTTTAGCACGTTTTCTAAACAATTCTCCAAAACTAACAAGAACACAAAGAAAAAGTCAATCACAGATTGATATCAACATAAATTCCCATCGAAAAATACAATTTGTTTTACCTTTAAGTCCCTCGACTGCTTGGAAATTTTTTAAATCTCCGCTTCTTCGGTTCTGAAATCCGAAGAGGAAACATCTCCCCGCATTGCTCCCGTATGAAGTTGCTCGAGGCAAGATTTTATCCCTGAAAGGTCTTATTTTTCCACTATAGCGGCTTCTGAGTATCCCTTAACCAGTATCTCTGTCTTAAGTAGCAAGTCGCGAAAAAAATGCAGGGAAAAACGACTTTGCCAGCGGTTTTCCACACTAAACACATCAAAAGTGTTTACTGTAGCTGACGTTACATCGGCCGTGTAGCCGCGCGAAAAAGAAAGCCTCGCTTTGGTTTCAAAGTTGTTAAGATCCCGGATGTTGTGTGACGTCATACGCGCGTGTTTTGCGACGTCATATGCGCCCACGAGCTAGTCTTGCGCAACGGACACACGGACGGACGCGCCCGCGAAACATTCCGCTAGCCATGACCATGACCGTGACTATGGTTTTATGAGTATGGAGCTTCGCGAGTGGGCCTTCGGCCCGCAAGAGCTCCGCTATTATAGCAGTAAATTAGAAAAGATGTAAAACTAGTGAGTTCCGGGTACGCCTAGATGCTTCCCACGCTTGCCCCGAAGTGTTCTTATTTTATTTATATAAATGTAATTATTTATTGATATTTTAGCGGGGATGGAGCATATGCATTTAGTGTAACTTACCCGAATCAGGTTATCACGTCTTCCTTTCATAGCATCCACTGTTCTTTGGACTTTCTCCTCAGAGTAAACACCTGAAAAGCCAATCTGTCAGGTTTGCTAAATCCCAGTATTATATATTTCAGTGAAATTGAAACCACCCTTGTGGTTCCATAACTCGTCTTATTAGCATGGTAGCTACATATATATCGACATATCAACGAACAATTTAAGGACATCTTGGTTTAACAGGCAGGTGTTTTAGTATATTGAGTACATTTATTGTCATCATTGAGTCTTGTTCCAGTCAGAAAACCTGTCCTATACCCTCCCACTATTCAACTGAACTGGCAACCGACAATCGGAATTAACGAATAAGCTGACCATGCAGTATTCTGTAGATGATAAACTCACTCAAGTAGTACGCCACGTTATTAAATGGGGGCGCGAATAACAATAATAATATAATTATAATATTAACACATTGACTTCTAGAAATTTCGCAGAAAATGGCAATTTGAAGCCACTAATACCGTTTTCTTACCGCTGGGGAAGCAAATTGCAAGCAACCTGTCTAAAACGTTCTTTGCAACAATGAAAACTTAGTTTCCTTTCCTTTCTGGTTCAAATTCGATCAAATAAATCGACTTTTGGCATGGTTTCGGGCATGTGCACAAAGAAACGATAAAAAGCATAACAAGCTTGACTTTTCTTTTTCTTCGTTTTACTCCCCGTTCTTTTTCGTTCTTTATTCCATTTGTCCCCCTCGTTGTTGGCCTTTCGCTAGACTTTATTTATGTTGTAAAAGTTTTTCAGAAAAAGCTGAAGAAAGTGAATTTTTTTTTAACAAGAAGTAGCAAAAGGCAGGAAGACCAAATTTTCCCTCGACTTTGTTAGTCAAATTTGACAGATTTTCGCGTGTTACTCTGGCCCAATTCACGAGATCTCTCTCATTTGAGCACTTGTTGAATGATATTTTTCTTCTTTGTGAGTTACGGGAGTAAGATGACGTCACAGGTTTCGGGCGGATTCGGGCGTTTGAGGCGTCAATGGGTTAATATTTATAAAACGCACATGACTCTTAATAGTTCTAAGGTGCTTAACAATCATAAGAAAAAGTTGTAAAAACGTACTAAGTAAACTAATGAGAGGGATGACAACGTCTCCTCTGTAATCCTAACTAGTTAACGATCTTGACATACTTAGTTAGCTCACCACTGTAAGCAGAAGGGGAAGAACTTACCAAATGAGTCTCCCTTAAACATTTCTTTGATTGCATGGCGAGAGATGAGCTCAAAGTACTCGTCTGGTGATAAGGCATTCGTTACAGTAGTGGTGTGAAGAATGATTTCCGACGCGTTTTGCTCCAGTGCAAGCTGTTGCTGAAGGTATTGGTCGCGTTGGATTCTTAAATAAGATCTTATATAGACCTTGAAAAAAAAAACCGTTTAAATAAGAAAATAATATTCCAATTCCAATTCCAATTTTTAATTTGTCTATCCGTCCCTCCACTTGTCTATTCGTCCGTTCCTCGTTCCTCTCTCCCTCCCTCCCTCCCTTCTTCAGCTCCCTCCTCCCATTCACCCATCTCCATCAATCCATTCCTGTTCTCTTTTTTGACGTCCGTCTGTCAGTCATTCATTCATTCAGTCAGTCAGTCATTTTGATCAGTCCGCCAGTTATTTCGGTCACTCAAACAGCTAGTCAGTCAATTGAAACATTAACTCGGTCATTTTGAACGGTCATTACATCAGCCAGGTAGCCGACCAGCCAGTCATTTAGTCAGTTGGTGTTAGCAACTACCTCAGTCGGTCTGTCATTCAGTGAGTCAGACAGTCAGTCAGTGAAATTTGTGATCCTCACAGTGTGCTCTCAACTTAAGCAGTTGAAAAAGCAACCTGAAAAAATTCAGACTTGAACGGGATTCGAACCCATGACCGATACCGGTGCAATGCTCTACCCACTGAGATATCAAGCCACTTGGATCGATGGTAAATTGCGAGTTCGTAATTTACCCGATGATAGTGAATATATATGAATGTGAATATATGAAAATCATATGTTTGACTGAACTGCGGATAAACGTGAGTGAAATTTGTGATCCTCACACTGTGCTCTTGACTTAAGCAGCCCGTCACTCAGCTATTTTGTCAGGAAGCCTGCCAGCGTTTCAGTTAGTGAGCCAGGACAACCAATCATCTACTCGATTATTTTTTAATTTAGCAAATAAACGATACCTCTCCTGGTTGAATGTCCTCTTGAATGGTTCCTGTACTTAACAACTGCACAAATTCCCAAGGTTTTATGGTCACCTTTAGAGTGAGAAGACTCCCGTTTTCTTCCAGGTCTGACTTGTCTGAGGTTTCAAAGTTGTAATGTGTCATCTGTAAGCAAGGCGAAAACACAACACACTTTAGATTTGTATGGCTTATGCTTTTGCCCGGATGTTATATTATTTTCGTCAAGGTTGTGAGTGGAGCGTAAACTACTTTATTTGAAAACATTTCACGGGCAGTGTACATGGGAATTAAATATAGGAGGCATAAGGAAAATAAACTAAACAGTAACGTTTGTTACTTCCCTGTCCAATTCAACGCAAGTATTTTTAATCCTTGACGACTAAAGTTTCCACAAGTTTATGACAACTCTTTTCCATAGTTTTGAAAACTTTCTGATAGCTTCCGTATCAACCGCCCAGTGAAAACTTAATTTATGAGAACACGAGCAGCAGTGGTTTGGTTTCTCTATTGTTTGCATCAGGTTATGCGACGTCATAGCCATTTTGAGGTGGAATTAGAGATAAATGCGATTTTTGCACTATTTTAGATGACTGTT
This sequence comes from Dendrophyllia cribrosa, assembly GCA_024195265.1. NCBI lineage: Eukaryota > Metazoa > Cnidaria > Anthozoa > Scleractinia > Dendrophylliidae > Dendrophyllia > Dendrophyllia cribrosa. The sequence goes on along the minus strand of JAJLRJ010000006.1, from coordinate 35,520,859 downwards.
TTATACAACTATTTCGTTAAAAAAGGGCGAAAAACCTTTAAATGCAGAGGTCCACACGACGCAGAAATTAAAGTTGCTGGTAGTTGCCGGATTTTCCTTGTGAAAGATCTCGTGCCAGGCGTCACTTGAATGTGAAAAAACTGATGCAATTTAAAAAGGCCTTTACTTAGCTTGTAGAGCGCGCATTATATATAATCAGAATTTAATGAACCATTGTGAAATTAAAGTGATTCGACACGATCACGTTAATGTAATTTACCTTAGCGTCGACTGCAAACTTTTGGAAGAAGCTTATGTATTCAGGACGATGAATGTCACACCCAAGAAACAAAACCGATCTTTCGTTGAAAATTTGGCGCATAAACTCCACCTCTGCATTTTCAAGAGTGGTGCAAAAGTCTTCAAAATACTTCTTGCTGCTTGGCTAAAAAAATAAAAATAAACGAGTGCTGAAGAATCAGCTCCTCGCTATTAATCAGCGCATTTAACGGACGGTCTTACTGTATTATCTTCGACTTAGAAAAACCAGAGGCGTAGCTGGAGGGGTCCTGGGGTGCCCGTGTTACTGATTTGACCAGTACTAATTTATTGTGAAACACCTGCTCTATTTTTACTTTTGATATGTATTTTTTGTTAGTCGTTTTCTGTTATTTATCCTTTCCATTTCCTAACAAAAAATTGAGCCGTGTAATGTGGTTCTAACTATTAAGCTTGCTTTTGCATTTGTGGACGAAATCCTACAGTTTGACCAATCAAATGAAAGCTATTGAGCAGTACTTTCCTATGGTACTGTTTATTATGCTGTACAAGGTGGTTCTAACTTTTGAGTCTGTGGATGAAATCCTACAGTGTGACCATTCAAATGAAAGCTGTCCAGCAATACTATCCTGTGGTGCTGTTTATTATGCTGTACATTTATAATTTTTGAGTATGTGGATGCAATCCTTTAGTGTGACTATTCAAATGAAGCTCTTCAGCAACACTTTCCTTTTGTAATATTTTCTTTACAGTATTGTGCAAGATGAAATTTGTTGTTTCTTTTTTTTGTTATATTTTAGGCACTATTTGGAGTGAAAGGGTATGATATTTTATTAAGCATATATAAACATTGTAAGAACATTTACGGCGCTATATAATATGTTTCGTATATATTATTTTTTATAATTTAATTTTAATATATTATTATTATTGCTATTTATATATTTTAACTAAGCGGAAGTTACCTAATCAATTACGGAATATCTAGAAGTATCTCTAACTCACCAATGTCCGCACATTAAAACCACTATCCCCAAGACATTTGATGATTAAATCTCTGCGCAGGTTGGGCCAGGACTGAGCTACACAGGACATCTGAAAGATACATGTATGGTGTCTGTTTTTGCGTGAAATGATTCAGTAATTTCTTAGCGGTTACCCCGCTGAAGTCGACTGCGCCTTAGAAAACACAACTAATAAAACAATTCATGCCCTCCAGGCTACATGAAAAGGCTAGGGTGAAAATTCAAAAAAGGCAAAAAAGAAAAAGAGGGAGAAAAACGAAAGGAAAATAAGCAAAAGCTGGGAAGCAATTTCGAGCTTTCACATGCATGCGAAATGATTGAAGTTCGAATTTGGCATGACTAGCGCAGCGAAATTTTTCAACTGACATCACGAACCTGATCTAGTCGAACTTTCTCTCCAACATTTCCAGCCTTCCACAGGAAGCGCTCCAGTAGGTCATCCATGTTAGTGGTAATGATGAGAGGAAACTTCCCAACATTCCTTAGGGCATCGTGAACACGTGACGGCGCCTGCTGAAGGTTCGTCAAGAATTTCTCCTCAAGGTCGAAAAGTGCGTCAACTCCTTTCTATCAGGGCCAGGACAAAAGAAACAGAATTATATAAAAGCTGATCGATACCCGCCTAAATCTACCAGCATAATCGTCTGCTATCATAATTTTTCAGGTTTCAGTAGACTTGCTCAGATTCAAAAGCTAGGGGAATATTCTAGACTTACACTGGACATGAAATTACCCCCAGTTCCAAGACAGCATTTTAAAATTGGCAAGGTACAGTGTATCGGTATGAGATACAGTGAGGATCATACAAAAACCGTATCGTAATTTGCGACTGCTAAGGCCAGCTCGGCCTAAATAGCTGAATCGCGGTGGGCTGAGGAACCAGATTTAAAATTGTGACACCAGATAGCCCAGCTTAGCCTTCCGTCACGCACGTCACTTCCGTCACGTCATTTCAAGTAGAATTAAACTAAGTGTACCAGGCAGTTAAAGAGTGAAAAAGACTAGAAATGGGAAATATATGTTATGATCATTGCCTACTTCAGAATGATTTACAATCTTCCACCAATCATCTAATGAGGGGCAAGGATTGTCAGGGGAGACCAAAGTTGACACTTGTTCACCAACAAATAGCACAAGCATCCCATTCGAGATTTTGGATCGGATAGTTTCCAGCTGCGTTGACAGTTTTAAACGAACATCGGTTGTTGATCCCATCTTTAATGTTCAGCTAATCGCTGACGTCTTAAGTTAAACGCAACAAAATATTCGTTAGATAATCCAATCCAGTAAGGCCCGTTTACACATGCGATTTCTGATGCGATTTTTGTCTCGCTCTCCAGTGCAACTTCTGTCCCAAGTGAAAACTAGCGGCGATTTCCTGTGCGATTCTGTTGCTGTGATTTCCCAAAAAACGCCGCCAAGTTGCATCAGGTTGATGTTCGAAACCTCTACGACATGGCGCGACATGATCCGCGCTTCCAAATCGCACTGAAATCGCCGCTCGTTTACACACGCGATTTGAAGATGCAACTTGCGCGCAGCAAAAATTGCATCGACAAGTGCGACAAAAATTGCACAAAAAATCGCCTGTGTAAACGGGCCTTAATTATTAGTAAGAATATTCCTTGCAGCCAGTTTCATATGTTGTAATAAACTGGTATTCGAAAGTGAAAACATATATGGTTTTTGTTCATTATTGAATTGTTATTTCATCCCGACATTGGTTATAGTTCCAAGATTTCAGAACTCCAAGTCATTTCCAACTGGTACGAATGGAGAAAAGAAGAATTTAATTAGTTTTAAGCTTTTCATCATTTTACGTGACGTTTTTATGACTATTTCCAACTTGCTGATATTTCGATGAATTTATTTTAAAATTAAAGCAGTATTTTCTAGAAGAGATAGCTTATTGAGATATCTTGTCGTTAACAAACAAGTAGATCGAGACAGCGTCATGGCGAAGAATGATTTTTCGTTTTCTCGCTAATGTACATCAGGTCATTCCCAAAAACTGACATTTGCATTTGAATTCAGAGTAAATGTTCATTGTCTCGCTACTCCGATTTACCAGTGCAGACTTCAGAATCTTAATTTTTTTTATAAAGGAGTCGATTTCCTTATTGCGTGCTATCAGTATTTTAGAAAGAAGCAAAGAGAATTTACAACGAGAAATTCAATCAAATACTAGGAGAAAATGCAAATAAAATTATCGGTTGACTTAACTGACGTTTTTGTTTTTACATTAGTGTTGTTTCGTGGAACCAGAGCAGTCCTTCGTCAATCAGCAAGCAAAAATATAGCCTGACCTTATGGAGTATCAGCGATTAAAGCACCAAATGATGTTAAACTAACTACCCCGTCTCCCTAGTTAATAAAATTCTACGTAATAATACCAAAATTTCACACTACCTTCACTATACGTCGTCAGTGCCGTCTTTCGCAATTTTTACTACGAAAATGAAATTTAAAGTGACAGATAAAGCAATTTAATTGTCCGAGCAGGGAAATTTACCGTTCGTTCATGTCAATTCTACTTTACAAGGATGTAAATTAATGTTTCTTGGCATACATACAAACACGTAGATGAGGCAACTAGACCGTAAACGTCATATGGTGAAGAATAATTTTTCTCTTTCTCGCCAATGTAGATCACTTCACTATATGTCGCTGCCGACTTTCACAATTTTAAGTGCGAAAATGAAACTGAAAGTGACAGAAAAAAACAAAATTTTCATTTGTCCGAAAGGGGAAATTTCCCGGAATACAATACAATACCTGTACTTATTTTTACGTCTTATCCCGCAGCTGAACCGAGACGAATGACCAACGCAATATATCCGATGGTAACGACAAGAGAGGGTACTGACTCTAATTTCAATTATCTTCTCCCCGAGACCACTCGGACTTAATACATCAATTAAGTAACAACCGCTGAAGAACATGTGGTGTGAAACAATGGAATCACATCATTTTCAGTTTCCAACGGTAAAACCCCGTGTTAGAATGCGAAGGCTCTATTTCCGTTTCTCTAGTCTGTGTTGTATGCCTTTTCAGCGAGTGACACTTCATGTTACACTAAACAACGTTTAAATACAGTTCTGCGGTTGGCCAGATTGAAAGTCACCTGACAGTTGGTTTAAACTTCGTTTAAATAACCAACCCTTTGTCTTTCGAATCTTAATCCAGCAAGAAAATGACTTCTATCTAAGAACTAGAAGAGATTGAAAAGATCATGGAGAGCCCGATTAGGTCTTTTGAAGCTACACACTGGATGGGACGGCTCACATCAAGAGTCCGAGTTTACAGGCAGAATTTATATATATATATATATCTATATAGCTGAATTTTTGAAAAGGTGGTCAACGAAAATTACAGCAATTTCACTACAACTAGCCCAAACAAGGGTTTTTATGACCCCGATCAGCCCGAAAATCACAGAGAAGAGAGAGAAGAGGGAAAGGGAGCGAGGGCGAGAGAAAAAAAGACTAGCAACAGTCTTTAGTTTTTATATTGGGGGTTTTAGAGATAGTTTTTGAACGACAAAAAAACAAGGCCAAGCATACTCACGAACGGTAACTTAGGGCGACCCCCTTTTCAAAAATCCAGGTATATATCTCGATAGAATGGCGACAATGATCGGGAAAAGTGCCAAAAAGCCATTTCCGGCCAAACTCAGCGCTTTGTGAAACACTCCACAGCGTTTGCTTGAAATATATAGCTGAATTTTTGAAAAGGTGGTCAACGAAAATTACAGCAATTTCACTACAACTAGCCCAAACAAGGGTTTTTATGACCCCGATCAGCCCGAAAATCACTGAGAAGAGAGAGAAGAGGGAAAGGGAGCGAGGGCGAGAGAAAAAAAGACTAGCAACAGTCTTTAGTTTTTATATTGGGGGTTTTAGAGATAGTTTTTGAACGACAAAAAAACAAGGCCAAGCATACTCACGAACGGTAACTTAGGGCGACCCCCTTTTCAATATATATATATATATACAAGATTTGTTACTTGCACACATAATTGCCGGACCGCTACAGTGTAACTCCAGGGTTCATAATTGTAGTCTTGCAGTCTTAAAAGGGCACAACTGGGCACAAAAGTTATCATGCGATATTAACGTATTCGGTGCAAATGCTTTTACGTATTTACGGCTTATTACAGAAATTGGTTAACAAGAAATCTTTATTTTTTAACTTACTATATATTTTCAAAGGTATCTTGATACACGCCAAGGTAAAAAACTCTTCTTAAACTATGTGTGGAACGATAATAACCAAAATGTACTGGATGCGAGTCCTTCTTTCAACCACGTCATTCCCTAACTGATATACCGTGACAACTTTCCTTCAGCAATCTTCACTAACTCTTGCTTTAGCTATCCTAATCTATGATGGTCCTACATAGCTGTAAGTTATATTATAGGGATGATATCTGTTTACAAACATTCTTTTTGTTATTCAAATGTGCCAGCCACTGGAACAAAAGAACCCTTTGTTTCGGCAGCCAATAAGGCTCTGGTTGGCACATTAATAACAATTGGTGACATCATTGATATCTTCTCTATTGAAACTAACTAGAATGTTCACTCAATAATAATAATATACACAAATACAACTGTAAAAGGTGATCGTAAATATTTCATATATAGATAATGTATAATTGAAAACAAATTGAAGCAAATATTTCATAAAATATCTAGGAAGTCAGATCTGGAACAATCTTTCAAAAGCTGTTAAAAATAAAATAAATATATACACATATCTTTAAGAAAAGAATCAAAGAATCTATATCTATAACTGGCCATGGGGCTTCCGTTATAAACCCAGCAGGATACCAGGAGTTCCTTCTAGTTATCACATTTATGTGTTTTAAGATTGTGGGATAAATAAATATATCTCGCTTTGAGTCTATCCTGATTTCCTGTTTTAATTGCCAATAAATTATATAGTAATATGTCTCTTTTTACTTCGTTAAATAGTCCTTCTGAAATTATATAAAGGTGTTTGAAAAATATTAGAACTAAATAATGACAAAAACAAATGTCCGAAATGTCATGGTTATTATTATAGGCCCGTTAACTGATTAACTGAACAGCTGAAGTTGCATTTGTTTCTAAAATAAATCCAGATCATCTTCTGGCATACAAGGATCTCCGTCTCTCGCAGTGGTTGTCGGGTCATCGTCGGTTGCTTGCGTACGAGGTGAGTGTGCTGGATAATTGACAAGTTGGTGGTCAGTGGCAGGTGTCACCAGTGGATTATCTCTGACTGCTTGCATGATAGGAGGATATGGTGGGTTGCTTCTATTACCAGTTGACGAATGTTCTTGTGATTGGTCACCTGGGGCTGATGTCGTTGCATCGTCTTGAACTGCTTGCACAAGAGGAGGATACGCTGGGTTAGTTCCACTTCCACTACGGGAACGGCCTTCAGTTTGGTAAACTGTGGCTGTTATTGTTGGATCATCTTTAACTGCTTTCATAAGAGAAGGATAAGCTGGATTGCTTCTATCACCAGTTGACGAATGTTCTCGTGATTGGTCACCTGTGGCTGATGTCATTGGATCATCTTGAACTGCTTGCGTGAGAGGAGGATACACTGGATTTGGATCAGTTGGGGAAAGATGGCCTGTGACTGGTGATGGATTATCTCCAACATGATCGTCAGTTTGGTGACCTGCAGTGGCTGGTTTTTGTGAGTCTCCTTTAACTGCTTGTACAAGAAGTGGTGGATTGTTCGCATATGTCCCAGAAGAGTGTTCTTGAGGTTGACGGCCAGGCTCCGGACCAGTTTGACTGCCGACTGCTTGATCAGACCAGTTGCCAGTAGCAGGGAGATGTTGTGAATCACTTGCATCAAAGCACTTCGGCATGCCTGTTTCCATGACGGGTGGATGACATGCACTGCCTGTACAATCACCAGAGGAATCCGGCATTATTTTCTTTACCTCTATTTTATCGATAACATAGACTCCCTGGCCATTTTCCGTCGAGGTCAGCAGAACTCGCATTAACTGGTCACCTAGTCTAGTAGCTTTTCCCCGCATTTTATCAATGTACTGCTGTGTGAATGCTAAATGCAGTTCTTGTTCTTCAATGGCACCTGGTTGCAGTACCACCAAGTTTCCCTGATACTTTGTAAACTTTAAAGCTAATGTTCCTGGTGTTGTGTGGCCAATCTAAAAGGCAAAGTAAACGTTGAAAAGTTAAAGTATTTGTTCAGCTACTGAGAGAGACTCACCAAGGATCCGGCGTTGTCATAGTCTTACCCCAAAAACTATTAACAACTTCAGTTATTGGCATATATGCATGGTCATACAGTTTTTGTAAATTGATATTTTTTCCAATAAAGTTTGGGTCGTTGTTGTTGATGTCACAAATGGGTTGGGATAAGAGGATTTGTACTAATCGTTTACAAACATAAGGCGGATTTAAAAAGGTTTCCCAACACGTTAAATGGTTTTTTGTCTATTGAAGAAGCGAAAGATCGCATACAGAAGTCCGAAGTATATCAAGCGTACAGAGTGCTAATTTTCTAAGATAGGCTCAAGTATTTTTAGAATATATTGTAATATGATCATTGCTGTACCCCATATCAACATGTAATCTAACAGTTTATCGTGTCCGTGCGCAAATTGTTCTTTTATAAACTGTTAGATTACATGTTGTTAGTTTCGGTCAGTGGTTCGTTATACTTGGCTGCCATGTTTCTTCTGTTGCATGTATTACACGAGATTAGCTGATTAAAGCTTTGAGTTTAACAGGCAATCGACTCTTTTGCATCGCAACATATATTAAATACGTTTAGTACACTAGATATAATAGTTTCCCAGCGTGCGAATTGTAATCGGCCGAGATGTAAAAAAATCATGTCCATATAACATTTAGATGCTATTTGTCCTATTTGTGGTTGTCATTTTTTCATTTCATAAATTAAAATTGTGTTAAGATTAACATAAACCCCTTATCATTACGCTTCACTACATACAGTCTTTACTGACCTGATAAAACATTTCTCCAGATTCCAGGTGGTTTGATGGTGCCAGCAAGTGAACGATCACTCTTCCTTCCTTCACTAAAGGAAATCCCTTAAAACAAAAAAGCAACAAACAATATAAATGCCAAGTTTTGGCAGCCTTACACTTAGACAAAATGAATAGATGGAGGAATACTGATTTCTTATTTAATATATTTACCTTCGCTTTCAGTCTCTTCAGTAACAAAATAGTTGGTGTGATAAATTCACTGGTGAATTCACGCTGGGAACCACCATATCTTTGATTCAGTATTCCCACAAGGCCTTGTCGAACTCTGTTGCTGCAGGGATATGCGTCCTCATAAACCACAGCAAGAGCACGCTGTGCTGTGACAAGAGAGTCCTGCACAACAAAACCCAAAAATAAATAGATATCCAAAGTCTGACTCATTAAAATTGTTTTAAAGGTACTTTCAAACTACGACAAGGTATCAGAATTCTATCTAGACCGTAATTCCTTTTTTATTATTAAACTCGACGCCAGGAGATGCTGGAAGCTCTGATTTCCAAATATTTCGGCCGCTTGCCAAACTAAAGTCTCCTGCATTAAATGGAAAGGTCACGCACGTATAATGATGTTTTATGCCACCAGTGTGAGCAACACAATATAACGACAAAATAGGAATTGAACATAATAACATAAACGCAACGAGTGGACATAAAGAAAAACAGTTTTTTTTTCTTATGTCGTTATGTCCACAACAGCTGAAGAACATATGTGGTGTGAAACAATGGAATCTCGTCACTTTCAGTTTCCAACGGGTAAAACCCCGTGTTTGAATGTGAAGCCTCTACTTCCGGTTTTACTTAATGCTAGTTTCGTTCTTTCCGGTTCGAGAAGAACAAATGTGTCTCAATACAACTTATTCAACTCCTTGTAATTTCTTACTTTTATCCTCAGTGAGTTGTCTTGTCTATATTTCTTGCACATTAATGTACCAGTCAATTCCAAGACCGCCCATCCCCCCCCGGGCATACCCCGGGCATTTGACGAGAGGTTAGCTCCGCATAGTGGGGCATTTGACGTGAAACGAGGCCCGACGGGGCGGGCATTTGACTTCAACAAAAACGTTGGTCAGTGGTCGCAAGGTAAAAGATTTCGTTATCCATTCTTTCACGTGTCTGTTGACTCGGTTGATCTTTGTCGTAAAATATAAATTTATATTCTGGAGTGAACTAAATCTAGTTAAGAGATATATAAACAACAGACAACAGCACAAGCAAAGATTGCAAGATATTTAAAGTGAACATGAAAGATAATATACGATTTATATGTTGGTCGAATTCAAAACCACAACTGAAATAGGGGCATGCATCTTACAGCGTACGCAATCTCACCTCGAAAACAATCCGAACAGCACCAGTTTATAGATTTGTCTTGGCAAGTCTACAAAATAATGTTAAAGAAAACCATCCAGATCGGCTAAAAATTGTTGACTTTGCAAATAGCGTTTAAGAACAACTTCAGACTTTAATACATACAGGCTTCGTTGGCACCGAAGTTGCCAACTTTGTTTCAAAGTTCGCAATTTGGGTGGCAAACTGACAAATGTAATTGACAACTTCGCAACATAGTATCAAATTTCCCAACGAACTTGGCAACTGGCGCGGCCAAAGTAAGCTGAAATCCACTGTAACTAGTTACTTTAATCCCTCCTTGCCCTTTTTTTTTAAAAGTCAAATGCCCGGGGGTTTGCCCGGGGGGGGGGGGGGGGGGGGATGCGCGGTCTTGAAATTGACTGGTACATAAATGTCAAAGACAAAACGGCACATTACAATCTCGAGTTTCACAAATTAATATAAATAAAACCTAACACATAATGTTTGATCCGAAAATCGCTTTATTTTATGGTTTTGCACTGTAAAACATGTGAAAACGACTAAATATTGAGTGCAAACTTCGACTTTCACTGCGCTTGGGATGAAAAAACACTCGAAAGCAATTCAAGGAAGTAGACATTTTATCCACATTTGTCACACTGCAGGATTTTATCCACGACGTAAACGTTAGAACCGCGTTATAGGCGCTTTAAAGGCAGAGAAGAGATTAATAAAATACCACTTACGATAATTTTCTTACCTGTACAGCATCCGACGACGACGCCATCGCAGAATGTATAATTGTTCAAAAGGAAAATTGCGTGTTTTTAGAATTCGATCTGATGTTATGACGCAGAGTGTTGACTTGTGGGAAAAACAGGATGCAAAAAGATTGATTGGAATATATGTTATAACATGGACTTCTGGAACAGGTAAATGGATCATATATCGTTATTATGCTGAATACAAGTACTTGGGATTTGACTTACTCGCATCTTTAACGGCGATTTCGAGTATTCGCGAACGGCTAGAAATTATGTTTTCTTATGTTTCCAAGCTTAGTATGTGATGGTTCTTTGTTATTACGCAACGAACGATTTATAGACTTTGTATGGGAATTTCATTTTAATCATTTTAGTCTTATATATGCTAAAACAAAGCTTTTATGTAGAAATAAACTTCACTTACCTCAACATTGTGTTTTCGTTGTGTCTTTTATGCAATTTGGGCGCAAATGATGTCCATTTTGGACGGTTTTGTGGCTTAGGAGTTTTTGCGATGTCGTTGGTTGTCGTTTCCACTCATAAAGCGAAGCAAGGCCGGTGACTCCAGGCGACCTCGTCCCACAAATTGCTCTCGCATCACAAAGGGACGGACCGAACCGCCATAAAAACACCACAGCCAGAAGGCCACATACATTTCCTATCACATCGAATCGTCTCGGCGATCTCACTGCGATTTTAGGGGGAGAAATTTAAAATAATATTCGGTTTTCTGCAATCTTTCCGTGCGCTCGGCTGTTTGGGCCGCTACAGCCGTTAGAGCGTGACCACGATCATATGACATTCTGCACTCTCATTGGCCAATTCAAAACAACAACCACGCGCAATAAGTAGACTGTCAAGGTAGGCAAAATTTCCCATACAAAGTCTATAAATCGTTCGTTGCGTAATAACAAAGAACCATTACATACTAAGCTTGGGCTGCCTGTGGTTTCCTCTATTCTCCTTCGATTTTATCGCAATCATACAAGCTTTCTTTGTAGCTCGGAAAGGACCGGCATTTACTTCTTACAACCGAAACAACACAAGGAAAATTACAGTATACGAGGGATTAGGTAGAATAAAAGCGAAAGTAAACAATGCCATGCGTGTAGGTAGCGCGAATTTATAGTTTTCTTTTTTACCGATTAAAGAAAACAAAAGCGTGCACGGCGTGTGGTCAAACGCGGATGGATTCGAAGTAGCACATGAAAGTAACAGCAAAGAAAAACATCTTCAGTTCATGGGAACGTACAACTATAGCGGAAGTCAACTACCCGGAAACCAGCAATTTTTGCGACTTCATTATTACACACAAAAAGGCACACAAACAAAAATATTTCAGTATTGATCTATTTGAAGAAATTTTCAACAAATTCTCCAAATTTATTAAAAGGAATGACAAGTACGACTACCATTTTATCGACCGGGACGACTGAATTCATCCCCTTTGTCTCTTCCCCCAAAGGTAGGAATCCCTTAAAAAAACTTAAATACGGGTGTGGTTTTTGAGTTGTGTTGGTTCAAAATAGGATTTACGCTTTAGAGTCCCATCATCTGATTTAAAATAGGGTATGTTTTCGTATCGCAGTTGCAAAAGTGTCTTTTCAGTCTTCATTGCCGTTTTGGCCATTAAACGTTTTTTTTTTCAAAATGGTACGCTGTATTTTACATTTTCGAATTTCGTCCTGTTCTTCATCCATGCATGCAAGCTTTTAGCTAGCTTTTGCTTGGTACTACTGTCACGCGACAAAATGTAATAAGAACCGCCGCAAAATGTACTAAAATTGACGCAAAATTTAACAAAGCAATCAACGCAAAATGTAATTACTTTTCAGCTCATTTATAATGTAATAACGCTCAAATTTGATATTTACACGCAACTCTTGAATGACATGTACATTCGAAGTTATTCATTTAGTGGCATATATTTAACTTAGGTCTTACGTGATTTCAGTACTTGAAAAGTACATGTACACCAAAGTTTGTGTTAAATTATCTTGGACTCTAATTATGCTCAATTTAAATTGTAAAATGCGTTAATTCTTCCATATACACAAAAAATGGTAAAAAAAAACTCTTATTGCTCAGTGGCAGACAACAGCTATAATTCGATTTGTTCTTAAAACAAATCCAGATCATTCTCTGGAAGCATATAAAACTCTCTGCCTGTCGCCGCGGCGGTGGTCTGAATTTTAGGCAAATGTGATGGGTTATTTATTTTCGAACTACATACGTTCTCTTCAGTTTCTTGACCAGTCGTTGGCACTGGTGGATTATTTGGAAGGTTTTTCTTAGTCTGGTGGCCTATAGCTGACGTCGGAGAATCATCTCTGACTGCTTGCATAAGAGGCGGGTATTCAGCATTGCTTCTACCGCCATTTGAAAAGCTTTCTTTAGATTGCTGGCCTCTGGCTGACGTCAATAAATCATCTCTGAGTGATTGCATTAGAGGGGGATATGCAGGATTGCTTCTACTGCCATTTGGAGAGTTGTCCGTGGATTGGAGGCCAGTGTCTGATGTTATTGAATCATCTCTGACTGCTTGCATAAGAGGAGGATATGCAGGATTGCTTCTACTGCCATTTGGAGAGTTGTCCTTGAATTGGTGGCCAGTGTCTGATGTCAGTGAATCATCTCTGACTGCTTGCATTAGAGGCGGATATGCAGGATTGCTTCTACTGCCATTTGGAGAGTTTTTCGCAGAATGGTGGCTTGTGGCTGATGTCGGTGGATCATCCTTGACTGCTTGCATAAGAAGAGGATATGCAGGATTGCTTCTACCGTCATTTGTAGAGCTTTCCTCGGATGGGCGACCAGTGTCTGATGTTGATGGCTCATCTCTGACTGCTTGCGTAAGAGGAGGGTATATAGGATTGCTTCTACTGCCATTTTGAGGGTTTTCCTCAGATCGGTGGCCTATGACGGACGTCGGAGAATCATCTCTGACTGCTTGCATAATAGGCGGATATGCAGGATTGATTCTACTGCCATTTGACGAGCTTTCTTCGGATTGATGCCCTGTGGCTGATGTCGGTGAATCATCCCTGACTGCTTTTGTAAGAGGCGGATATGCAGGATTGCTTCTACTGCCATTTGACGAGCTTTCGTCGGATTGGTTTCCTGTGGCTGATGTTGATGAATCATTTCTGACTGCTTGCATAAGAGGTGGATATGCAGGATTGCTAATCTGGACATTTGAGGAGCTTTGGTCCGATTGGTTCCTCGTGGCTAATGTCGGTGAATTATCGGCCCTGACTGCTTGTGCAAGAGAAGGATATGCAGGATTAGTAATACAGCCATTTGAAGAACGTTCTTCAAATTGGTGGTTTGTAATTGTTGCCTGCATAAGAGGGGGACGCACGAGACTGCTTGTACTGTCATTTGACAACTGTTTTCCAGGCTGTTGGCCAATCGCTGGTAGTGATGGTTTATCTTTGACTGCTTCCATAAGACGAGGATAAGTTGGATTGCTTCTAATCTCACTTGAAGTTTGCTCTTGAGATTGGTGGCCTGTGGCTGATGTCGGTGGATCATCTGCGACAGCTTGCATAAGAGGAGGGTACGTTGGATTGCTTTTATTTTCACCTGAAAGGCATTCTTCAGATTGGTGATTTGAATGTTTGCATGAGAGGAGAATATGTTGGATTGCTTCTTCTTGCAAGGGAAGAATTTTCTTCAAATTAGCGTCCAGTGACTGTTGTTGATGAATTATCTGTAACTGCTTGCATGAATGTAGGATGTGCTGCATTGGTTCTAGTTGCTCTTGGGGGATGTTGCTAACATTATTTTCAGGGACTGGTGACGCTAAGTCGTCTTTGACTGCGAGGGGATATGGTGGACGGCTTCTATTTCCATTTGAAGACTGTTCCTCAGATCGTTGGTCAGTAGTTTCTTTTGAAAGAGGCGGACATTCTAATTCAAGATTGCTTGCACTTGAAGGAATTTGACGATTCTCTTGACATTGGATGTTAGTAACTGTTGTCTGTGGATAATCTGTAACAGCTTCAGCGAGAGGAGGGTATGCTGGATTGCCTGCACTTTCACTGCCCACTTCTCGCGTTATAGGAGGATACGTCGGGTTCCTGGCACTTGCACTTGCAGGAAGCTCGTCCGATTGCAATTGGTGGTGAGTGGCTGGTGTCGGTGGAGCATCTAGAATTGCTTGCATCATGGGAGGATATGTTGGATTGTTTACTGTTGTCCCGGAAGAGTGTTTTTCGGGTTGGCGTCCAGTATCTGGTCCGGTTTGACTTCTTTTCATTATTTGATCAGACCGGTTACCAATAGCTGGGAAATGTTGTAAACCACTTGCATCACACCACTTCGGCATGCCTGTTTCCTTGACGAGTGTATCACATGAATTGCCTCTGTAATCACAAAAGGAATCAGGCATTATGCTCTTTACTTCTGTTTTTTCGGCAGCATAGTCTCCATGGCCGTTTTTCGTTAAGACCAACAGAACTCGCATTAACTGGTCACCAATTCCAGTGGCTTCATTCCTCATTTTTTCAATGTACTGCTGTGTGAATGCGAAATGAAGTTCTTTTTCTTCAATGGTCGACGGTTGCAAGACCACCGAGGTTCCCTGATACTTTGTGAACTTTAACGCTAATGTTCCTGGTGTTGTGTGGCCAACCTAAGAATCAAAGCAAACGTTCGGAAAGTTAATATTTGTTCAACATCCAGCTAAAGAAAGTGCACCACAGCAACTCACATACATGGGTTACACCTGAAAAGAATAGGGAGTACATGAATTGGATATTTCTAAATGATTTTAATCATGTCCAAGCAAGGCAGACAAAAGTTCTCAAGTTTTAACTTCCTTATACGACTGCCAATAGATATCAGAGGAATGTAGAGCTGAAGATTTACGGCACATACTACATGTTACATTAGATTTTAATTTGCGAATTGTACGCAGCCGAGAAATAGTCTATTAATTTCAGATTCATAAGCGGTTGTCATTCTTACAAAAGAATATTATATCCGCCAACATGTACACAGCCTACAAATATAACCCACATTATTCGCTTCTATAGCAATTCGTTATTGCGCCTTTCAATATCATGTGGAATTTGAAATTCAAATCTCCACCAACGGTTGCGTTATTCTTTGCCGTCAGTCATAATTAATACGAAAGCCAACGGACCATGTAAAAAAGAAACAAACAAAATGGATCGAAATCTACCAATCATGATGCACGGACGTGACCTTTTGAACTCATTGAAGTGAAGATCTGTTTCCTGAGAGGTAAGCTAAGATGATTGACGGCAGTGTAAAACGCAATCGTTGGTGGAAATTTGAATTTCAAATTCCGCATGTTATTGAAAGATGTAGTAAAGTTGTCACGTAACATTATAAATCTGACCTGATATAACATTTCTCCAGATTCCAGGTGGGTTGACGGTGACAACAAGTGAACAATCACTTTTCCTTCTTTCATTAAAGGAAACCCCTAAAAATGATAATCACTATCGTTAAAGAGCTGGTTATTGTTCATCGTGGTAAGGCACAATTATAAAATGTATTATGGTTTGTCTCACGATGTAGTCACTTCAGATGAAGATCACGATCAACTGCTTATTGCTAGTCTTCATCAGGCGGTGATTACGCGTCACCATTAGTATCACGATGGTCGGCTATCTACATAAGAATGGGGTTAGTTTCTAGAGAAACTGTGGTGCTGCGTCGGTGGGGGATGAAACACGAGAATTTAGTTTTACCGACTGAGTCGATAAGGTAAATTGACCACCGTAAAAAGATTTCACCCTAACAACATCAACAGGGATAACGGAATCGAAATTCCTAAAGCGTGGATGCCAACGGTCAAGAAACACAACAACAGCGCACCACTTTGAGAACAGCACTAGCAGTCAGCAAATCATGTTTTAAATATTCATTTCAATTTGGGCTGCATTTTTTTTTTTTTGGGGGGGGGGGGGGGGGGGGGGGTTAACAAATTCGAAATCGGATCTGTTATTTTAGATCAAATGGATTCTTTACGACCAAAAAACAAGAAACGAAAAATTCGAAAACAGATCATTTCACGTGAAAAAAGAAACCTTGATATGCAAATGAACATTTTTTGATTCCTTCATGATTTCCTCTGTGCTTCAACAGATAAATTTTATTAATTCTCAAAGTATATGTACCCAAATTGACCAAGAAATGACCAAGAAATAAAGAAATGAAAATGAAATCGTAAAATCTTTTTAAAAATGTATGAAATTGTTAATTTTCTTAGTATTCACCTTTGCTTTCAGTCTCTGCAGTAATAAAATAGTTGGTGTGACAAATTTATTGGTGAATTCATTCTGAGATCCACCATATCTTTGATTCAGTATTCTCTCGAGGCCTTGTTGAACTTTGTTGCTGCAGGGATATTTATCTTCATAAACAACAGAAAGAGAGTGCTGCGCAGTGACAAGGGTATCCTGTACAACAAAAACAAAAACGAAATCCATACACTCTTAGTATAGCCCGACTTCATATATATATATATATATATATATATATATACAATTATGTATACAATGTATACATGTATATATATATATATATATATATATATATATATATACAATTATGTATACAATGTGCCCTCCCGGTTGTTACCATAATGGCTTTATGGCAACTCCTGAACTTGGGCACAGGATGTACGGTTTGGATTGCATTGTGGAGTCACGAGAGTGCTCAAACTGCAAGCAGTGAGCGAAGCAATATGCCAATAGTGAACACCCCTTACAAGGCTCTCCACCCAATCCAGAGAGTGCTCAAACTGTATGAACAGTGAGTGTAATATATAAACATATATATATATATAAACAACATTTTCAAAGAGAGCATTCCTACTTGTAAAGTTAAAAAAAGGTGGACTGTTAACCTCTTGTACTGTTGGTACATTTTTACTAGTGCCACTTCTATACTGTAGCTAATTTACTTGGTGTCTGAATTAATTAACAGATTATTATAATAGTGGCTCTAGCAAAGCCTGATAGTTAAAATTTCACTGACATTGATTTAGATTTTTAAATCTAATTAAAATTCTCTGTTTTGTAAGTTTTCTTTGGTATTTTTTACTTTATAAGTTATTATTTTTTACTTCAAAACATTCAACTAGAAATACATAACCTGCAAAAAAACTCGCAAACCCAGACTGGTTTACAGTAATTCCACTGAAATAGAACTTACAACAGATTCATGTTCAAACTTTGCCTACAAGATATTTATTCTATGAAAACTTCAATTTTAAAATAAAAATTGGAGTGCCTGTATTGGTTAAGGAGCTTTCAGGCATTGAATATGCCCTAGTTTGGCATTTAAAATAGCAGTGTTGTTATAGAAGTGCATTGCCATTATTTGAAAACTCCTCAAAACTAAAAAACTCACAAGAACATACTGAAGAAGATATCACATACATTGCGTTGGACACATGTAAACTTTTTACATTCGTTTTAGACAGAGAAGTCTTTAAGCGCTAGGCAAATATCAGACAAAATCCATTTTCCTGATAACTAAAATGCAAAACAGAGAAACTGCAGTTCAGCTCTATTTCTCTAATTTATTAGGTTTTCAACAAATTATATAAATTTAATAAGTCTTTTCTCATACAAAGGTTTTGCGTACTTGATTAGAAAGGACGAGAAAAAGGGTGGGGTGCTCATGCTTGTTTACAAGAAAACAGCCACTTATTTTTTAGCGAGCTTAGTCTTAAAGGAAACCTCTGTGTTCTAAATGTGCGCGCGCTCGTGCACGCGCCAATGGTGCAAGAAATTATGTGCAGTAAGTGATGCGCAATGCAAAACTGTGGAATCACCTTAACCTACAATCTGACCTACAATATAAAAGATTGAGGACTTTTCATGATGATTATATAGCAACGTTCGTCACCAGGCACGGCCGAGTCGTTTGCCACCATTTTGTTTTTGCCAATTTGTAACCCAAGAGAGTTCAGTGACCAACGGTTTAGTTCCGCTCATTTGCCTCTCTGTTGCCTTGATCGATTGTTTGTGCAACGTTCATTTCAAATTTTTGTCTTGGGCCACTCATGTTTAATGTGTTAAAGTCTGAGCACCTTTCGTTTCATTTTGAAGCGAGCAACTTCCGGTTTCACACGAAACATTTAGTGGAAAGGAAATATAAATAAATCCAATGACATACGGTAAGTTTGATCCTAAAGTCGCCATAGTTATTAAAACCCTGTCTGAGCAATCAACGAAAGAAAATGCCCCGATACAGTACACAAAGAGAAAGAAAGAACATACGATAAAACATTAATAAAATCGATAAACGCTGCGCTTCAGATCACACAAATACACGATCTTTATTCACACTGCATGATTCAGCGAAGGTACATTTTTGCCGTGTTTAAAAGTAAAACCTGACAAAAGCAATCCTTTTTCTGCCAAAATTGCCCTCGTTCCTACTGAAACACATTTTGAATGCCGTTTAATATGCAAAATATTCGAAAGCAAGACCGAAATCGATAGCTTTCGTTTCAATGGTCACAATATTTTCAACGGGGTTTTATCCACAGACTCAAAATTTCAAACCACATATTAAATACGTGTTCTAGGCAATGAAAATGGTAAAATAGCTAAACGGAATTTGCTCACCTCTAATGTTTTCGATGAAAACGCCATTGCATAAAGTGAAAGGAAAAAACAACCTCAGCACTTTCAGTTTCGATCTGACGTAATGTCGGATTGCGTGACGGAGAGTTGACTTCCGGAGAAAAAAACTGAAACTTGGACTCCTGGAACAGGAAAATGGATCAAAAATCATTATGACTGACAGAATGGAGAACCCTGAAGATTCTAATAACAGACCTGATCGATATTTACAGTTAATATTAAAACTAGTTATAGTTATATGTTCTGCTGAAGAAAATCACAAGTTTGTCCGGACTTTACTAGACGCACTCAATCATTCCCTCGGGGGTGGGGGGAGGTTATCCTCTAAGTCGCTTCGTGCAGGAGAGAAACCAGGTTAAGCTCCGGCAGTGGTGAAGCACTTTGCTCGTGAAGATACCTTTTACCTAACCGTCCGACCGTTCCTTGGGCATTATGCAACAATGAAGAGAAGGAAGCAGCAAAGTGTGCTAGCGCGTGATGAGAAAAGTTTTAAAAAAGGAACCCAATTTCCATGTCATATTGCTAATTGCCACCAAATATACAATTAAACTGAACAAGAGGCTCCAAGTAGCCTATACTCATGCGTTAGAAAAATGTCCGACATGGAAAAGAGTTACTCCTTTCATTCAGTCATCGTTTCTGCGAACCACGTTGTTACTATTGAATGTTGAAATGAAGGCTGTACCAAAAGGAAGCCAGTCTTCTGAGTGTTATATATATGTTGTGGTGCAATTTTAACCTTGGTGCAAATATTATTTTCCTTTGTTTAAAACTCATTATCATAAATTATCATACATTACCATACCCCAAAACAAAGGAAAATAAAATTTGCACCAAGGACAAAATTGCACTACAACATATAACGTGAACATTATCAAAGTAATGAGGGTTGTAGGAGACGATGTCGTGACACTTCAGTAACGCTGTTTTGCTAACGTTATTGTTTAGAACCGGAAGTGACAGTAGCCGGAAGTCAAGAAACCGGAAGTGTATATAACAAAGCTGCACATGAGTACTAAAAAGGTTATAAAGAGCAAAACAAAACAAACAGGTGGCCGGGATAAAGTACAGGAATACAAGAATGAATTCATAACAGGCGGTCCACCATTAAAAATTACCATTCCGGTGGAACTTTGATTGTTTTAAGGGAAACTTTCATCCTGGAATTAAATCCTGCCGTTATTTTGTTTCCATAGTTCAGATTTCTTTGCATTCATCATTTTCTCTCCATTTCAAGATAATTAAGCTTTTAGGGCGGAGGTAGACGTTAGTTTCAATGAAATTTTAAGAGGTTTAAAGAAGGGATAGAACTGAAAGAAAATGATGTATCAACAGACAGTTGATACCCACTCAAGATCACCCCAGGTTGATAGTGGACTATTTTTGTGTCCATCTACTAATTTTTAACTTCAAATTCTAATTTTAAAACTACATTAAACCTTCAATATTTCTTATTTTCCTGAATTTTACAAATCGTTTGAGAAAAACTATTTCCTCCCAAACTTACCCAAAAATCACCCAAAAATTTACAGAACACCTCATAACATAGATTTATGAGATGCGCCTTGAGCTTTTGGATTGCTTGAAACGTGAACGAGATATTTCTATTAACGCCATGCATAGTGGCGGAAAAATTGAGGTGGATTTTAAGCAACATCTTGGCCATACTCAAGAAAACTCTGAAATCCCTCATTTATTTATTGATATTTATTTATGTATCCACAGTTCACATATTATCGTTTCATTCATATATTGATAATCACATTTAGAGTGGTTTTACTTAACCCGTGAAACACTATCTAACAATTAGTGTGTGATAGTCCATATTAAACAAAAGAAAACAATGGAATTATAGTCTAATAGTGCGTACTATTCTACTAACTATTTCACGGGTTAAGTAAAATCACTCTAATGCCTTTGGGTGTATATAACTCTTATAAACCATCAAATATTTTTCTCTTGCGCGATTGGTCTAAACATATCATGTGATGTAGCCAAATCTGGGGAAAATCCGATGATATTCCTCAAGTGAGGTGTGCCCGAAGTAGAGATATTCCCAGTTTTCAAAATTTGCGTTCTTCGTTCGCACGTTCAGTTTTCCGTCTCAAATATATTGCTAAATTGAATAGAACTGACTGTTTTGAACAGACTAGAAATATTTTTGAACGCCAACAAAATTATTTTGATGTCATTGACAGCTTGACTAACTCTCCTTATAAACGCGGAGATACCTTGTGAAAAAATATTTGAAGGATAGTAAACACAGTAACCTCGAGGCTAACAGTTTTTCTCGAGCTTCACTCTCGGAAAACTGTTCGCTTCTCGGAACAGACCACATCCGCAGACAAATATCCGCGCTTAGAGCAGTTTTCAATTGAGTGTCGTAAAACCAAAACCAAAGTAATTACTCTGACCAATCACAGCAGTCGTGAACAATCCAATGAACCAATCAGAGTTCGAAGCAATTACATGTCGGCGGCGCCAAGCGCGGGAAAACGCGTGCGAGCAAGTCACGATTGGTTTTGGTTTTACTTCTGATTGGTTGAGAAAGTGGCGCAAGATTTTTTTAGCCAATCACAAAGCGTAGAAATGAAAAACAAAAGCAATTGTGTAATTACTTTTCACACTCAATTGAAAACTGCTCTATAATTCAATACTACCCAAATATGGTCATAAAGCTCTCGATATCGGTAGCTCTAGTATCCACTTCACCTATTGTTCTTGAAACGTACCAGTGTAGCTAATTCTGACACAAGTACAAATCTCATGCACGTTGTTTTATTTAATACCTTTACTACATTACCATTTAATAGCTAGACTACAGGTTTATCAAAGATCATACTTACGTTATTGAAGTCTAAAAAGCACTGATCCCGTTTTGTTAGAAAATCCCTATACTAGTGTACCCTGCCTTGAAAAAGTAGTATCAAGGTTTTCATACTCAGTCGTTATGTCTTAACTGGTTAGCTCTCTCTCCATAAAATTTACTTGAATATTTCCTGTTGGTTTTATAAATGAATTTGCATTGTGTTAAATAACCGGTGTAATAAGTAAGCCAAGGTTCTATTCAAGCCATAGCTCTTTTGACAAGGATCCAGTTGAGCTATATCCCATCACTTTCCTCCTCCCAGAGCGTGATGTATTGATCTGCTCGCAGCTGCTCCACACCAGGCACTCCTTCATCCGGGTACTCGCTGTCGATTCCGTATCCTGTGATGTACACTTTTGTGTTGTTAAACTAAAAGGTACAAGAAATGTTAAAAGTGATAAGTGGATATTTTATTATTTTGCATTAACCAGTTTTTTAGAACAGCGTTATGCCGTAACACAGTTTTTGTACGACCTTTTTACCAGGGTCCGGAAGGGAAGAGGGAAGGGGGGGGGGGGGGGGGGGCTACATCCGGAATCACGGGCTATTTCACGGGCTATTTTTTCGTAAATTCCCGAATCACGTAGCTTGTTTTTGTCATTTCCCGAATCACATACTATGGGAAAGTGTTTAAAGTGTTAATGGTTAACTATTGTAGTCAGGAAATTGCAGTAATAACAAAAAAAACGTTTCAAGTAAATAAACTCTGGACATTCGCAAAGACATTCACCGTTTATATTTTATTACCGTAAAAGTCAAACCAGGATTCGTTTTATCCGTCGTTTTCCCCAATCAGTGAGGTCTATAAAACACGACAAATTATATGTGAGCGTGAATTGATGCGGACTGAAATATTTGATTTTCACAGAATTTTGTAGATGGAAATCACGAATCACGGACAACAGACAAAGCAAATCTCGCGTTACAGCCGATATAGTATTTCCGAATCACGGGTGGATATATTTTGTTTTCCCGAATCACGCACTCTATTTCGGCTAAATCCTGGATCACGCAGAACTCCTCCCAGACCTGTTAATTACGAGCAGCACTTTTTGTGTTCGGCTCGTGAGTTTTGATCACTTACGCCCCATTGTCGTTCCAGTCAATTCTTCCTACTGAATACCATATACATAATACCACTCTTTATAAGAAAAGTACATTTAACAATTGGTTCATGCTTTAGCGTGCACTATCGAGTTATGGAGCACGTGGGAAGTTTGAGTTGAAGCTAGAGTTGCCCTCGGCTATCGCCTCGGGCAACTCTTACGCTATTCACAACACTCATAATGATATGCAAAGTTGAAATATGCAATAATAATGCAGTTTTCTCGACTAGGTGAGCATTCTTTGCACGGGTTACGTAAGAGCTCTGCAATAAATACCGAGATGATTTGTTCACTCCACTCACACTCAGTTTTTTCCAGCGGAGCGCGGAGAAGGTCACTGAAGTTCTTTTGGCGGTACAACCCACGCGATGGCAAATGTCCAGCATCCCAATCCCGATCCACCAGCCGCGGCTGCACCCGTGAATGATCCTCAGCCTGCTGCACAACCCCAGCCGGTTCCGGGCGACGCAGGAGGCGCAGCTGCACCCTTAGTTCAAGTGAACCAACAGGAATTTGAGGTGATTGTTTGATTGCGTTGTATTTCGTTTTCTAGTCACGTTTTTTAGTCTCCTTGTCTCTCATTCTTTAGACCGCCAAGGCTGGTTACGGGCGGTAAAAAGCATGGGCGCTTGTAAGCGCGGTAAAAAGTCCAGTTGTTTTAACTGGCGGCAGAGCGAATTATCGCTGGAATGCTTTGCTCGTAAAATGATTTCCTCGATGAGAATCGAGGGTTGATTACGGGCGGTAAAAAGCATGGGCGCTTGTAAGCGCGGTAAAAAGTCCAGTTGTTTCAACTGGCGGCAGAGCGAATTATCGCTGGAATGCTTTGTTCGTAAAATGATTTCCTCGATGAGAATTCGAGGGTTGATTACGGGCGGTAAAAAGCATGGGCGCTTGTAAGCGCGGTAAAAAGTCCAGTTGTTTGAACTGGCGGCAGAGCGAATTATCGCTGGAATGCTTTGTTCGTAAAATGATCTCCTCGATGAGAATCGAGGGTTGATTACGGGCGGTAAAAAGCATGAGCGCCTGTAGGCGCGGTAAACGTCCGGTTGTTTGAACTGGCGGCAGAGCGAATTATTGCTGGAAGGCTTGGTTCGTAGAATGATTTTTTCAATGACAATCGAGAATTCATTACGGACGGAAAAAAGCATGGGCGCCTGTAGGCGACGTACATGTCTAGTTGTTTGAGCTGGTGGCAGAACGAAATATCACTGAAAAGTTTTGTTTGTAAAATCGTTACTTCAATGAGCATCGAGGGTTTTATTACGGACAGGCAAAAACTTGGGCGCCTGTTGGCGCGGTAAAATGTTCAGTTGTTTGAACTGGCCGCAGCCCGGAATTTCGCTGGAATGTTTTCCTTTGTAAAATGATTTCTTAAGATACAAGTCGAACGTTCATTACGGACGGGAAAAAGGCGTACGCGCTCCCAAGCGCGATTAAATGTCCAGTTGTGCAAATTGGCGGCAAAGCAAATTATCACTGGAATACTTTATTCGTAAAACGATTTCTTCGCTTAGAATCGGAGCTTGATCACGAGTGAAGAACGTCACTAGAACGTCTAGCGCCTAGTTGCTTGGACAAGCGACGGAGTAGGAAAATGCTGGAATGCATTGTTCGTAAAATAGCTTATTCGATGCAAATTAAAAGCCTGACCACATGCAAATCTATAGCAATGTAATGAATAACAAATTGGGGGGATTCATAGTGAATTGAAATCGCTGAAATATAAATGTTTTAGTGCAGTGCTGCTGGCCTTATTTTCGCAGACTAAGAGCAGTCTGTTTTCTTTTTCTAAGAGACGGTGTGAATGATCAGCTAACATGATCAGTGATGATAGAAGTGTATACCATGCCCGGTATATTTTCGTTTGTTAAAGTAATAGAATTTTAGAACACAAAGGAACGACAATACAATAGAATACAATGCCATATAATATTTTGGGATACATAATTTTACCTAATACAATGGAGGTATACAATGTACAATGCAACTGACACCCTAAATCGGGCATCATGTAGAATGTAGATTGCGGGTTCTGCTTACTTGTAAATGATGTGAACAACAGAACGCTCCTTGAAGTGTAAGTAATTGTAACGGTTTCCCTGGTCATGTAATTTGAATCGAGAACTACTAATGTGAGAATAAATGTACTTTTCGGAGGAAAGGGGAGACTTATTCTGTCCTTCTCTATCTTTGTAGAGAATGAAAGAGGAACTGAGGACACTAAAGGAATCGGTGGAGTCTGTTACCAAAGGATCGGTGGAGTCGATCATCAGGCGTATCCTAGCGTACATGTCCCGTCCGTTGACTGAGTTCAACAAATACGAAGTATTGGAGATGCTTGAGACACTGCTAAACACGGCCAGTGATAGTCATCATGAAAAGAGCAATTACTATCGACTGGTACATCAAACAGCACGGAAAAACATCGACTTGCCAAAGCCGCATTTCCACAGCCTTTTACTGCGCCTGATTGGTGACAAGGATCATGAAAAAATTCTTGATGTAGAAACAAAGGTGGCCAAGGTTTATCGCCTGGAAGTTTCGCGCCAGCGCCGTGACACCTCCATACCCTACAGGAGAGGGACTGAGCGGTACTCACGTGCTAACACTATAACGTGTTATGCGTGTGGCAAGTCTGGTCACGTCAGAGCCACATGCCCGGATCGAGGATCGGTGACCGGAAAGCCAAGTACAAAGGATACCCAAATTAGGAAGGAATAAAAGTCAATTGAAGATGACTTCTTGACTGTTGCAACCTTGTATATGACAATAGAAGTGTTATGGAACCTCTCCGAACCTCTACTTAGCCTTCTATTACAGAAAGTAAAACAGAACGGTGTACGATAGGCTTCGCCTCTGCTGTTTGCTTATTAAAACTATTCAAACTGATGAGATTTCTTTTGTTTTTCGTCTTTGAGTGAGTCACATTGTCATAACAGTTTTGAATGAGGGTTATCTAAATCAACCCCTCTCGGCAATTGCTGAGTCAAAGCTGTTATTTCATTGTCGACTTGGCGGGGTTTATTCTTACCCTTTTTACTCCACTTTTAGTAATTTTTATTGGGACTCTAGATGACCTTTATTTTTGGGTTTTTCGTTTTCCCTTATTATAGAAAATACCATGGAGCTGGGAGGAGAGTAATGCCTTTGACTGCGAGATCGAACTTCTCTGCAAATTACGTGGCGACACCCCGATAGCATGGGTCGACTATCATGGAAACCCCGCTAACGTCGCCAATGAGATAACAGCACATAACCTCAGCAGAACGGCTGAACTCGTAGAAAAGGGGGAAGCCTGTGGTAGCTTAAGAGATTTGACCTTTCGTGATCCAAACGACTTCAAGGCGGGGGAACTTCACAAAAATTTTCAATATTGGGAACAAATATCACGCAGAAACCCCTCTCCGAAACAGGAGGAAATCCTTGGATGGATACGTGATAAGGTTTCAATCGTACCATATTTCCGGCACTTTAAAGGAAACTTTAAAGGGAGCCACTACGACTCAGATAGACCTCCATCTAGGACATTTAGAAATAATATGTCCTGCAAACCTTTTGTTAATTTTATTCAAGAGACGCTCATTAATCGAGTTAAGTGTGGTGCAATATCCGTAATTGGAAGGGCGGGTGTGGCGGACCCACCCCATATTGTCTTGCCATTGACTGTCGAGCCCACAAAACCAAGACTATGCCATGATGCACGCTATTTAAATCTATGGATGTGTGATATGCCTTTTTCTTTGGATTCCGTCGCAGACCTTCCCCGCTATGTACAGAAAGATACTTATCAGACGGTATTAGATGATAAGTCCGGCTACGACCATATTTTGCTCACGGAGGAAAGCCGCACCTTCTTTGGAATTCAGTGGGGTGGGTGGTACTTCACATATAACACCCTCCCTTTTGGATGGAAAATATCTCCCTACGTTTACCACACCACAGGCCTCCTTGCGTCTAGTTTCTTCAGGTCCATTGGTATACCTTGTTCGCTGTATATTGATGACCGGCATAACGGGGAACTTCAAGTTCCGCTTGACATAGGCGGGTACCGAATCTTAATTGGCAGCGATACACGTCACCAAGCAGCCGCAGAATCAGCCGTTTTCCTTGTGGCGTACCACCTAGTAAAGCTTGGCTACTTCCTAGGCCTGACCAAATCCGTGTTAATCCCTAGCAAGATGGTACCATATTTGGGTTTTCTTTCTGATTCTGCCCGAGAGGTATTCCATCTCAAGCCCGAGAAGAAGCATAAATTCCTATCGCTTCTCCGAGACGTACTTGGAAAGCCATTGATAACAGTAAAAACATTGCAGCGTTTAGTAGGACAGTGTGTATCGTTCAGCCTAGCTGTGCCGGCGGCGAAATTGTTTACCAGACAAATGAACGCCGCAATTTCCATAGGTCAGATGAACCCCCAGAGGCCTATACCACTTACAGGGAACCTACGTGAGGAAATCGCACACTGGATGTTCTTAGAGAATTGGGATGACCCTCTACCATGGAGGGAAGAACGCCATGTAAGGGTTTTAGTTGCCACGGATGCCTCCAACTCGGGTTGGGGAGGCTCTATTCTATCTCCGTATGTCCAACAGGTCTCAGACTATTGGTCCGAAGACCAGCGCCGATGCGACATTTCCACTAGGGAGGCTATGGCGGTCGACAAGGTTTTGACGTCATTCGCTGATACATTGCGCAATGCCAGAGTGGACACGCAAGTAGACAACAAGTCTGTAGTTAATGCTTGGAACAATCAAAGAGGAAGAAGCCTAGAACTTAACAACGCACTGAAAACACTTTTCTTCACGACGATGCGTCTTAACATATCCTTGCGTATGTCTTACATCCCAACCGGCGAGAATCCAGCTGATTCGCCTTCTCGCCGATTGTCACCCCTGGATGGCAAGTTGTCTGAGCAACTTTGGGAATATGTTGAAAAGGAATTTGGAGGGGAGGATGGACACTCATGTGACCTCATGTCTTTAGACTCTAATGTAATGAAGGATAGGAGAGGAAATGATCTCCCACATTTCACGCCGTTTCCTTCGCCCGAGTCGAAAGGAGTTAATCTTTTTGCGCAAGATCTTACACAACACAGCGCCATGATGTCTCGTCCTTACGTTTTTCCCCCATCGGTATTGGTTGGGGCGGTCCTTAAATTCCTACAGAGCTATAAGCAGTCATGTACGGTCGTCGTCCTTGATACTTTTCCCAGGAGGTATTGGTGGCCTATTATTCAAGGGAGAGCTGCAAAAGCGCGGAGATTAGCGTCCTTGGGTGATACCAATGCCCTTCTAATCCCATCGGTACGAGGTTGGGTACCCCATAGGGGCATCCCAGGAGACCTCTGGGCATTCTCTGTACATTTCTAGAGCCTGATATTTAAGGACTATTTTTATAAGCTACCGATGAATTGAGATTCATCAATACATGAACAAGATCTATAAGTGTTACTGAGAAATGAAACCATGTATAGATAAATGCATTTGGAAGATGAGTGATCAGAATGAAAATGATAACAATAATAATAATTAAAAAAATAAATAAATCTCATGCTTTGATTTTCTGTATGTCTTACAGGACCTCCCTGTTGTGGCAAAACTGTTTGTAAACTCTGTCAGATGCCCAGTTTGTACACATGCAAACGATTTTGATTTTCGCTTCTGTCAGCGTTGTGGCTACAACAGGAAAGTCCTAAAAACCGCCACAGTGGGAAATATCTCGGTAGATCTGGATGCCATTGATTCGCGAGTACAACAGCTTCTTAACTACGACAAGGCTACTAGCTATTCCAAGCAGAAAGACTCCTTGCAAAAGGAGCTGGAAAACTTTCTACCTGCTCTGCCAGGATATGTTACATTAGCAACTGTGACGCCACGTGATCTATGTCGTTTTTTGGTCTTTAAGGACAAGAACGGGAAAACCCAGGTTCACCGCAATAGTTGCAGTTTTCTTGGCCAGCAGGGAAAACACCCCTGTGGTTGCCCGCTGAGACTATCGTACAAAACTGTTGACTCCTACATCGGTAAACTTAGATCTATATTTCACGCCAATGGTAGGGACGGAGAATGGGATAGACGTCTGGGACTTGGCAATCCCGCGGCGGATAAACTCCTAAAGGACTACCTCCGTGTGGTAACAGCCGAGCAACTGCAAGCTCGAGTTACTCCTAAGCAGGCGACGCCCTTCTTTGTAGATAAGCTGACGCGTCTGGCGGAGCACTTGCAAAGGTCCCTGGCAAAAGCGAAAACAAGTATAGACCGCTTTATAATAGCACGCGACCAGGCATATTTCAAGGCAGCTTTTTTCAGTGGTGACCGACCGGGCGATCTAGGTCAGGTCAAGACGCCTGAAATTCTTAGATTCCCAAATGACGATGGTTTCCTGTTCAACCATGTCTGGGGTAAGACCTTACGGGATGGGGACCAGAATGTCTTCGGAATCCGACGCAACCCACAGACAGTAATCTGCCCAATAAGGGGAATAGAAGTGTATATGGATACTGCTAGGCAGATTGGTATCGACCTTACTTCTGGATACCTGTTCCGCCCCACTACCTCTGATAAAGGAGTGAAGAACGCACCCCTTAGCTCCTCCACAGCGGAAGCACGTCTGAAGCTATATCTAAAGGAAATGGAGGCTGACCAAGGGGAGATACTTCATGGCTTTAGATCCGGCTGCGCTATTACCCTGGCATTGACGGGTGCAGACCTCCAGGAGATTATGCAGCATGTTGGATGGGCACGACGTCACACCGCCTTGTATTACCTACAGCTGTCCAAGGTACTAAATCCGAGCGGAGCCTCTGCTAGGCTGGCTCAATCGTCGGTGGAGGAGTTGGCGACACCGTGGAAGGACATTAATCAGCTAAGGCACTTTCTCTGTGCTTTTCCAGCTAAGACCTCTCAGAAGCGAAGTCACTCGGAGTAGATTAGAAAACGGAGAAATCCGTATATGAAATAATTATGTAGATAAGATATGAACAAATAAACCATGGGACACTGTATGAATACCCCCTAGTTCTGAGTGAAAAAGTTCCTTCTTTTATTTTGGAGTTTGGGAGAATGGGTGAATAAGATTGGGGGCTCCAAAACTAGAAGTGTCCATCGCATGGGGAAATGTGACCCTTGAATGGAGAGACAGATAGGCGGGGACGCGCTGGTCAATCATTATCCCCATACCTTATTTCAACTGAGTATGAATGGGAGTGTTGTGAAATAGTATACTATTCACAACACTCATAATGATATGCAAAGTTGAAATATGCAATAATAATGCAGTTTTCTCGACTAGGTGAGCATTCTTTGCACGGGTTACGTAAGAGCTCTGCAATAAATACCGAGATGATTTGTTCACTCCACTCACACTCAGTTTTTTCCAGCGGAGCGCGGAGAAGGGAACGGCCCACCCTCCCACCCTTATCGCGTGGGTCGTACCGCTACATTCGACCTCCCCTAAGCCAAGCTGTTCCAGCTTGGCTTAGTCCGCTGGTCAATCATTATCCCCATACCTTATTTCAACTGAGTATGAATGGGAGTGTTGTGAAATAGTATACTTCTTTCGTGCTCTCCAAACTTCCCACGTGCTCCATAACTCGATAGTGCACGCTAAAGCATGAACCAATTGTTTTATAACATAGCCGGTGGAATTGTGCATCAAATCCGACGCGAATTCTGGCGAAGCGATTTGTTCACGCTATCAGCGTGCACTATCGGGATTTTGAGCACGCTTACGTATACTGAATTTGATTGCGCGGCTCTGCTAGCTATGTTATAATATGTTTAAACATAGTTAATACCATGGTTTAAACTTTAAAGTGTTTTTAAGTGTTAAAAGTCGTTACCTGTGGTTTCTTGGCATAATCAGCAACCTCTGCAAACTAAGATGACACAAATTGCATTTATAAGTATGTTAATTCTATAACCTACTGGGATCAGAAAAGTTTTGAGTTTTCATTTTCACATGACTATAAATTAAGCAACAAATCTTTGAGAGGAAAACATTTTTTCTTACTGAGGCGTGTTCATTAGATCCTTTCTCTCTTGCATCCACAATCACAGTGGAGGCTTGAAAGAAAAACTCGTAGATGTCCTCTTTGAAGCCAGAATCGACACAGTATCCCAGGATGGGTTTGTTTCGAAAGTACATCACGAACCCTGTTTAAATAGAGAGACAACATTATTCAGTATGATCACAGAAATACGGAGTCATATCTACCATCAGTAGGGTGGATAACATGAACAGGGAACCACATTTTGCTTCATTAGTATACATCAAACAATACGCCACTCACAAATGGACTGCATAGACTAACAGAGCATTTCAAACTTGGTGTTCGGTTCACAAATCATAGTCCTGATGTGTTGAATATTCTCGGAGAAATAACCTTCAGTGGCAAGAGTACCCCCCCCCCCCCCCCCCCCCCCACCAAACATTTTTTTTTGTAAATGCCAAGCGTTAATTTCTCGAACACTTATGTATCATATCACGCTCAAATTTCCAGAGCGTACTAAGTTTGCCAAGCTCCTTTGATTTGTGGAGTTCATTTGTGGCTATTTGTGTCATTTATTCTAATGTATGCTATTTTTAAGAGGCAAAAAAAAAACGGAAACAAAGATCCTACTAGAGATGTTATAATAGGATGGTTTAAGAGTGGCAACTTTCATGCACCATTTGTGATTCAGTCGGATAAAAAGATTCTATAGAGCAAAACAGAAGCAGTAGTTTGGTGATAAAGTGCAGGATTACAAGGATGGAAGTGGATTACAGTTCATCACTGTTGATTTCGTGACAAGCGGTCAAGAAATCAAAGTTTCCATTCTGATGGAATATTGACATTTTTATCCATTATTTTGTCTCGTTAGTTAATATTTCTTTGCGTTCATAGCTTCTCTCGATTTTTCCTTCCTATTTCAAGATAATAAAGTAAGCTTAAAGCAAGCTCCTGGCCATAATCATGCAAACACGATATTTTAGCTGGGACGGTGTTCCTTTAATCCTGGAAGTACACACATGGGAACAGTGGGGACAAGTAAAATTACATCAGCAAGGACAAAAACGAAAAATATATTTCACTCTTGACTTTGTTGCATAACCCAACGCTTCTACCTACCATAACACACTTCACCATGTAGAGTTCGGTAAATTTTGATGAAAAAGTCTTTGTCCTCATCAAGGTACGTTGGGTCTCCATTGGGATGGCACACCACCCAATCTGCTACTTGTTCCTACGGACAATAACAGTGATAAGACGTCACCATGTTAACGACGCTTCGAAGGGACAAGAGGAGAGAGCGGGGTGCAGGTTGGGGGGGGGGGGGGGGGGGGGGGGGGGAGGGAGGTTTTGTCAAGCACAAGGACCTAGTGAGATATACTGCTGGGGTATATCTTTAGTTTTTTTTTTTAACATCTTTATTCAACATTAAACAAAACTGATTACAATATGACATAAAAAAAAGAATAAATAAGAGAGCAAATACTAACTAAAAGATATAGAGGTCTAAGGATAAATTGAGAAGAGATTAGATTAGATTCTCAATTCTCCATTGTGTTTGTAACTTGGTTATGAATTGTGAGCAGATTGGGCGTATTTCAGTAATTTTGCAAGAATATAGATACTTTTTCATGAGAAGGACCAGAAGATCTAGTTGGCGACATATGCAATGGTGTAACGAGGGGGGAAGTATGTAATCTTGAAATACAATTTGCTCATTCGAAAAATTTATTTGTGTTTTGTTTAAATTGTTGAACCACAATAGAATGTTTTGGTAAAATTCAGTATTAATGGGACACTCGAAGAAGGTATGCTCTAACGAGTCAGTATTCTGGCATTGAAAGCACTTATTATCATTTTTTATTTTAAATCTCACAAGTTCCTTATTCGTAACTAATATACGATGTAACAGCTTAAAAGCAAATTCTCTTAGTTTATTATCTATAGTCATTTTATAGATGTTTTCAAATGCCTTGTTCCAATTTTGAGAAAAATTGGGAAGGCGTTTGGACCAGGTTTTGACGGCAGTAGGTTCAGTTTTAAGATTTTCTTGAAATAACTTATAAAAGTCTTTGCAACGTAATTTAGTTAATATAAGTGATTTTTTTTCGGATAGATGGAATATATCAAATTCATCAATAATATCTTTATTTATAGTAGCTTTATTTTTTGCTCTATTTTTTAAGTAGTTAGGGCTTGCGGCAATGAGTTGAAAATAGTGTATGAAATTTAGATGCAGATTATATTTAGACTGGAGTTGTTCAAGAGACAAAAACTCTTCGTTTTCATCCAGTAAGTCTTGCACAAAATACATTTGTTTTTCAAAAAGTTGTCTCCAGAAGATCGTCTTATTCTCTATTGTTATCTCTTTGTTGTTCCAGATTATAAATTCACTTTCATAAACATCGGGATAATTATCACGCAATTCTTTGAAAAAGTCCAACATTTCACGGTAGAACAGTGGGAGGTTATTGTCTAAGTATTTAGAGTCATAGTTGCATTTTAGTATAAAAGATAATCCTCCGTATTTATTGAAAAACGCGTTCGGGATTGCTTCGTTAGACCTACATGCTGGTAGCCTTCAAAGCCTCAGAATTAACAATAAACTATTTCAAGCCGCTAAAAGTTCTCAGATGCCATCTATATTAAGTATAACTTTTAAAAGCCAAAAACATGCCGGTTTGCGTTGATGCAAACCCAAACGTAATGCTGGTTCAGCTTTATTGAGAAATACCGGCTCTTCTAGTGCACTACAACTATAAATATGTGTCCTTGGCTGGGGATGGCTACAGTGAAAATGGATTGCAAACAGAAAACATTGGGCCATTTTTTTTTCAAGCTTCCGACTTGTGTCCTGGAGACTCGCTAAAAACTGACTATGATTTATTATCCCTTGGAGAATTCACTAGATATCTTCTTCTTGGTGTGTGTTCTATAATCATTTCGTGTTTGACAAAGGTACTTGGTTGTAGAACGAGGCAGTTTTAATCCAGAAACTACAACCGAAATCCCCATGACAGAAGTACCCAACGAGACATTTTCGGAAATCATCCCATAATGACTCAGTTAATTAATGAGCATGCGCAGAGTCATTTACGGTTAATATTCAACTACCGTGGGAAAATTAAATTCGCCAGCTCCTTTATCTTTCTAGAAATACAGTGTTGTTTTTCCTAGAGGATGCTCAGAAAACATTAATTAAAAAATAACTTGGGTTTAATGTGCATAACCACCATACCTCCTACTGAACCCTGTGATGCACCAGATGTGAACTGATACTTACTGGTTTGTACAAGGTGAGCATCTCATCAAGCCTATGTGTCTTAAGTTTGTGTTCCACCTCTGGACCGCATATCACCCTCACCCGTGGTTCACTCGCTAAGTATCTCCTTTTGCTCTCAATTGCAAACAGCATCGGCAGCTCTCCAGAATGATCCAAGTGGTTGTGCGAGATAAACACGTTTCTGGGAAATTCCGTATAGGCTAAGAATTGTAAAGAAAAGTCTGAGTGTCATGCAAACAGCATCGGCAGCTCTCTAGAATTATCCAAGTGGTTGTGCGAGATAAACACGTTTCTGGGAAATTCCGTATAGGCTAAGAATTGTAAAGAAAAGTCTGAATGTCATTTAAAGGGTCATACTTTAGGATTCATCCACAGACTCAAACGTCAAAACCACCTTGTACAGTGTAATAAAAGCACTGCTCAGCAGTTTTTATTTGAATGGTCACACTTAAGGATTCTCAGCTCAAAAGTTATGGGAGCAGGGGTGGTGGAGTGGTGAGAGCACTTGCCTCCCACTAATGTGGTCCCGATCCGGAATTCGACAGATATCACGCAGCTCTCTTCAACCTCTAATTTCATTGGACCTGGGTATCACGCAGCTCTATTGTTTTCAGGACTAGGGTCCATTGTGGTGTTGTTTGTTCCATTGTTTTCTTAGCAAACCAGAGAAGACCTTGTAAGAGCTGCGTACTGCCCCGAATTCGAGGGCCGCAGGTTTGTCAGTCTTTCGAGAAACTGTTAAGTGTTACCCTCGTTAAACAAAGTCGATTTATTTATTTATTTATTTATTTATTTATTTAAGTTAGGGTTAAGCCTATTTCAGCGATTGAAAATGATCATCATGCTGATGATGACAAGTTAAGTTTAGTGTCAAAAGCGTTCTAGCCAACCTCACAATTGAAAACGAAAAACTATTCAGTATAAAGGCTACAATCAATGAACCTCAACTCAATTCTAAATTTCCTACTTTACAGTGAACGAGTTCGAAGCAAGTGCAAGTATTTGTAAACATCAAATTTGTTTTTTTTGTGTGTGTGCGTTTAGGCGTAAAAATCACGCTCAATGGCGGTATTACAAAAAAAATTAAGGTAGTACAACGTAGAATGATCCATACACTAGCAAATTAAAGAAATAAATTATCCAAAAAAACAAACAAACAAAAAAAAACGATCGAGCTGACCATCAGACGTAGCTTTATATAGATTAAAGAAATAAGAATTATTGTTAACCAATTGGTAGGATTCTAATCCATCGCAAGATTAGCCCTAGAAATTATAGTATTTTTCAGTATTAATTTGTGACGTCCGTGATGAGTTAAAAACCGTATGCAAAAAAGGTTTTGTCTGCAGTGAGGGTAAAACACAAAGGCAAACAGCTATAACACTTTGAGCAAACATTCCCGAGACAGACTAGCAAATTGACAATCGTTCTTTTACACATATACCCAGGCAAACAATCATGGCAACAAACAAACGAAAAAAAAGCCAAAGCAAATTAAACTGAATAGAAAACAATTCAAAGATTCATCACCAAGTTTCTCTTTGCATGGTTTGAGAACTCCAGCACCAACGTCGGCCATCAGCAAAGGCTTTCCACCGTGAATGATTATTACTGACGAACTCGGTTTGCCATGCAGTACAGCTGAAAAAAAAAAACAACAACAAGGAAGCGGAGAAATCATCAGAGGATACGTTTTATTCATTCATACCTATAACTGGGTTTGTTGACAACTGGGGTGTTTGGATGTTGTTACTAATCGTTGGACTAATAAATCAATGCAATTTATTGATGTAACATGCGTTTTATGGGCTAGCATGCACAGAAAGATTCGTTACCTACCTTTTTAATTATATAAGTGAAAACGGTTTTTTTTATCGCTTCGGTTTTGTAATGCAAATGACGTTGCAAACGGTTACTTATAAACTCGAAGTATTACCTGTTGTGCCAGTACCAGTCCCCACGCAGTAAAGCTCGACTTTATTCTTCTGCGAGGTTACTTTTCCTCTTAGCATACTGAGAAGGAGGTGCATTTCGGGACGGGATTTTTCTGGCTTCAGACATTCATCAATAATGGTTTTAAGCTTTGTCGCCAGTTCCTCTCCAAATTCCTCAATGGAAATGTCCTGGCAACCATTAATATAGAATGAGTGAGTAAGAGGTTCTAAAAGCGATCCGGGTAAAATTGTTAGCAAAGTAGAAACAATACCTGGTCTAGAAGGGATTCTTCAGTGAAGTATTGGGCCTGAGATCATAGTCTCTTCACCTACACATAAATTGTGTCTTTCACACGCGATGTCAGCAAATAGTTTCTTTAGCTCCCCTAGCTCAAATTACGAGCTTTCTAAAGGCATTTCAATTATTCAATACTTTCTAACGGATCAGCAGTATTTATCAACAGTTGATTACATCAGATGTGTTATTCAATGTAGGAGAAAAACATTTATGTTGGAAGCATGGCAGCACACGCGCGTACGGTCTTCGCTGTTTCCAGAGATGTACTCAATTTTGTCAATTAAAAGAAAAACATTTGAAAGTAACTATTACCGAGATGGTTGGATTTTCTCCAGCCATTTTCTTGTTAAAAACAGTTTCATGTTGAAGTATGTCTGCAAACACAGCTTTGCCGCTCAGTACTTCCACCAAGCACAAACCTACAATAACACAAGAAATGGTATCTATAGTCATAATTTCTGCACTGAAATAACAGAGGGTTTTCATCATATCCTCTTTACATTCAGTCTTTCTAACTCAAAATGACTTTCCGCATTACTTGCCAAAGCTATAAATTAATCACAGTGAACAAACAGGGATTCATCGTGATTTTAGTTGGATTTGACCAGTTCACTTTGTTCAAGGGACCCCGGTTACTTAAGCCGCACAATGAAGTATGTCTCTTAAGTTAAAAACAAACAAACAATCAAAACTAAAAGGCCACTTTTTTTTAGTAGGGCATTTTCTTTATGGAACGAAACACTTTAAACGGAAAACCGAAGACGTGCAACCCGTAGCTTGCAAAACACGTGGCTTTTCAGTGGTGTAACAAAAGGGGCAACAAGCGTGAAGCTCGATTGACGCGTAATCTAGTAAATCAATGACTACCCTTGCCCCTATAAAAATCTTTATCTTCACAGTTATCTTTATCATTTACTCACCAAAGCTGTGAACATCAGCCTTTCTGGAGTAGTGACCTCCAGAGCTCACCACTTCCGGGGCCATGTAGCGGTAGCTGCCAATCTGGGTTTTGGTTTGTCGTGTGCCTTCCGTTGCGCGAGCTAAACCAAAGTCTCCGAGCTTCAGAACTGTGTGATCAGTGGACAACTGGATAAAATCAATGATATTACATACACAGTGTTTTTCAAAGACTGGGTTAAAACAACTCCTAAAGTTGAGTAAATTAACTCCTTACACTGGAGTTAATTTTTTCGTAGCTATTTTAACTCCACAGTAGAGTTATTTTAACCCCCAAAAGTAGTTATCTTGCTGTATAGTAGAGTAAAATTAACTCCATTAGCGGTTGGAGTTATTTTAACCCCGGATTCGGAGATAAATTTGGAGTTAAAATAACCGCCCAAAAAGGGGTTATTTTGAACCTAAAATTTTAACTCCACTTTTGGCGTTACAATAACTCTTTGGAAAATTACAGTGTATTCAAAAACACTAGTGTTGTGTCTTCTATTATGCGGTTTAAATTTATGACATTGAAGTTAACTAACATGAAAAAGGGCTGACCTCTACGCAAACAAAACACAACTTTCTACGAATACAGTAATCCACTTTGAAAAAAGTCTTTAGTAAAAGCTAGCCGTGTTTATACAAAATTATACATTAAAAACATGCACATTAAATTGTCTGTGGGTTTATTCCTACGGAAACAAAACAGTCTGTTCGGTGCTCTATAAAAGTAATGGACAACTCTTAGACACCTGTAGACACACTCGTTTGAATTGTTTTGTTGGAGTTAAGTAGAACAGCTATGAAAACCGACTGCATGGCCTACGGCTCGTGTTTTTACAAAACTGAAAAGTTATCCTAAATCAGAGCATGGCTTATGCATGGATAGTGCAGTACACACACGTTTGCTACTTGGGTCTGCGATCAGCTATATCTATCTTCGAGGTCTGCAGGTTGCTCCCTCCCCTTCTCCATCCCACGATCCCCTCGCCTACAAAGATCAGATCGCCCTTGCATCCATTTTACGAACGACCAGGCTAGAAACGGATTATTTATTAAATCTCTATATGTCGATCCCGGCATAAGGTTTATCAGGCCACTACGCCACAATAAACCTAGCTTTTCCGTTACTGAAAGAAATCAATTTTGATCAACTGGCAGCAAGGTACAAAAAGTCAATATTCTTACAAAAATGTTTTCCGGTTTCACGTCTCTGTGAATGATTTTAAGCGAGTGTAGATGTTCAATTGCTGAGCCAATATCTTCGATGAATGTGACTGTGAACTCCTTTCCCTGTCCTCTGTTTTGTTGTTTTTCCAGCAGAACTTTCAGATTTCCTCCCGCCATGAACTCCATAACGATCGCCAACTGATTCTGTATAGAAATGCATTCAATCACTTCCACGATTTTGGGATGCTTTGCTTCCCTGCGGACGAGATAAAGTACTGGTCTATTACAGTATATTTGTTGGCGTTAAAGATTATATAAAGAAAATGGTAGTCTTTTGATAAAATCCGCAGAAGTAGCAGATCGACGTAATTTCCCTAACAGAAAATAATTCCAAAGCCTGATATAAATTACCCTGGCTCTAAAATTCGGCCTCGAAGCTGCCGAAATTAGTCAAAATTCCTGTGCGTTACTTTTAAACTTTACCGTCAAAGCTAAAAAAACACTTACCTCAGCATGTCCACTTCTCTTTCAAAGTCCTGAATCTGTTTACGATTTTCTATGTTCTTGAGAATCTTAACAGCCACATGCCGCCCGTCCTTTTTAGCTTGAAACACCTGACCAAAGCTTCCTTCACCGAGTGGTTCGAGGTAGCCTGGATCCAGTTGACTTCTCACCTTGTGGCTTATGCGGGTTAGCGTCTCCAGGGCTTCCAAATCTTTTTTCTATTGAAGAGATAAATGAATCTCGGTAAAGCCCTAGACAAAAACCCAGTACCTTCAAGACACATTGTATAATTATGCAAGTGAACATGATATTTGCAATAGTGACGAAACTGAACGGCTTAAAACCATAATATTATAAAAAGCATCAAATTTCATTTTCCGTAAACCCCAGGAAACACTGCTTAAGAGCCTGCGCTTGGATGGACACAAAGTGAAATTAAAAGAAACTGAGGAAAGTATCACGTATAATAATGTAGGAAACGGGAAAATAACGAAAGAAAAAAGAACTTGACAAGAATGCCAGCGCCTGCTTATAAGACGATTGATTTAATTGCTTGCTGAGGGAGGTTAAAAAGTCTTAATAAATTAAAGCACTCGCTGAAAGTCGATTCGTACTTGTTACTAGGTAAAGGTTCCCTCGCGCAAACACAAACTCAAGCGATACTAAAGGGAGTTTCAAAAAGAGCACCATTACACCTTGCTAACTAGCTATTGGCCCGGCTCCAAAAACTAAAACAAAACGCGCCAACGTTGCCTGCCACCGGCAACGTTTCCAGTTACGAAAACTTGAAACGCACTTCCCAGTAAACAAGTTATATTAGTAATGTGTTCAGAACGAAGTTCTAACTGATTGGTTTGCGTGTAAATCAGTAAAAAATTGATAACTTACTTCAATCGCATCAATACCAAATCTTGATTTTATCTCTGCGCTTTCTTTCATGATTGCAGTAGCGAGCTTCAGTATTGAATCCTCGTTACTCCAAGCGTTGGCTCGACTTCTTTCGTAGACTTTTCGCTTGTTCAACACCTCCTCTCCATTGATATTTATGAGGTGATTGGCAAACTTTCTGTCGTCTGGAGAAGTGGCCGTTTCTGCGTAGCAAATGGCTTCATCTTGACCACCTGACAACCAAAGGGAAAAACACAGACACATAATCATTCAGGACGGAAACGGTTAACATATTTTACACATTTTACTCCAGGGTGTATTACGCCATCTAGTCTGTGTTGAAAGACTAAACCTTTTCAGGCTTTGGTAGAACGTCACCTACAACTTTTGTGACTTGCATTTTTTTATATTTTAGTAGGGATAAAGACGTCATTTTGGTTACGAAAAGGTATTGGAAGTTTGCCAATTTGTAAGTGTCAACTTAGTACTTTTCCACAAAAAGGAAACATTTTTTTACACGAACCTTTAAGACGGATGAGAGCAAATGTTTCTTTCTCCACCTCCTGTATTTTGTACGTATCCTGATCACCAACAATGCGAATTTCCAAGGAGCTGTTACTTCGCAGGAAAGATTTACAACGTAGAATGGCCTTTGCGTATTTGCTGATTGAAATCTTGCATTTCTGCAGGATTTTATGCTTCTGTTCCTCAGATGGAGGGGGCGATTTCTCTGCCTCCTTCCACGATTCTATCTCTTTCTTCACTCCGTGGTAGAAGAACAGGGCTGTAATGTTAGTCTTGGATTCGTTTATGAGCTGCAAGAGTAAAAATAAGAATATAATAGATGAAGACCAATGAAATACGGTAGTTATCTTCAAATGAAAACTTAGCAAGTCACACTCGAGCCACAGGCGGCCTACACGGAGAGCGCTTATAACTTCGGGTGTATTTTTTTCATGTCATAAAAAAAAACTAGGAGTATTTTAAAAAACTTATTACCCTTGATGGGATGCTAGTCCATCGTAGGTCTACTTCCTGCCTCCCTCCCCTCCGTCTCTCTCCCCCCGGTAATCATTCAGGTTTCCCTAATGGTTCATCAGTAAGGGCCTGGTCGCACTACAGTGCAAAAATCGAGGAAAACAAAAGAAACCGCTCCGGTGGGACACGCTTTTTGTGGAATCTTTTTGTTTTTATGTCATTTTGTACGGGCTAATTTTTGTTTTCGACTGTAGTGCGACCAGGCCCTAACCAAGATGCCAGGCTCATGCCAACGACCTTACTAAAGATCGCAGAGAAATTGAAATACACTTTAAATCCACAAGAAGAGGAATGGATGATCAAGTATTTGTACCTTATAATACAGAAAGACACTAAACTAACCCGTTTACCTGAATCAGATTATCACGTCTTCCCTTCATGGCATCTAACGTCCGCTGAACTTTCTCCTCAGAGTATACACCTGAAAAAAATATATATAAAAAGGGAGGCTTAAGGACGTTCGCGCTAATTGTTTATGCACATCTTTACTGCGCACGCAATTCGTATTGCAATTCAAATGGACAGACTGCAAATCACGGTTCGAATTATTTACGAATCAGGCCCACTTAGATAACATTTGAATATAATAGTTTCTCCCCAGCGATTCATCTTTGATATTTTTTAACTAAAAGCCATGGACACCATGGACTAACTTTTCAAAAACAGGGTATATTTCTACACACTATATCTCTTAAATCAATTCGGTGACACCCAATTTTTTTTGCATTTCTGACATCAGTAACTCATTATCAGACCGTAGAATAAGTTTGAAAAAAATCTGCCTTGTAGAAGATTTTCGCGCGAACGTCCTTAAGTACATGTCTGTGTTCCTGCTTTTTATTCGTTCGCTCTTTCATCGTTTGCTTATTATAT
This sequence comes from Dendrophyllia cribrosa, assembly GCA_024195265.1. Taxonomy (NCBI): domain Eukaryota; kingdom Metazoa; phylum Cnidaria; class Anthozoa; order Scleractinia; family Dendrophylliidae; genus Dendrophyllia; species Dendrophyllia cribrosa. The sequence goes on along the minus strand of JAJLRJ010000006.1, from coordinate 35,478,932 downwards.
CAATTTTTTTCTGCTCATTTTATGTATTTGATACATTCAACCAATCACTTCGCGACGCCAACTCAAAATAAGACTCCCTTTTCAGCCCAACTTAGGGACATAATTCCAGGGGCGGATCTAGGGGAGGGGTGCAGGGGGTGCGCACCCCCTCTCCCACTGAGATGACCTGCATCTTTCTGCGTTGTTCACTTTTATAATTTGTTTACGTCACCCTTCAGTTACGTCATTCCTTAGAGGTGCACCCCCTCCTAAGAAAAATCCTGGATCTGCCCCTGAATTCGGTAGCAGCTCCATTGTTTAAGGCGTTGTGGCTGCTTCTGTTTTTAGGGCGAGGAGCCATTGTTTCTGTTGTTTGCTGTATTGTTCTCTCGAAGGGTGTCGAACCAATGGTGTGACACCTTACGAGAGCTGCTTGGTTCGATACCCTTCAAGAGAATAATACCACAAACAACAGAAACAATGGAGCTGATACACTACTACTCAGTAGTGTAGCAGCTCCATTGTTTCTGTTGTTTGTGGTATTATTCTCTTGAAGGGTATCGAACCAATGGTGTGAGACCTTACGAGAGCTACTTCATCGCCCACATAATTTAGGTCGGTCATCCTGGAAATTGTCTTTCTCTTTACTTTATTTATTCGTTTATAACGTTCTTTTGATTGGAAGGCATGCATTCCAAATTAATGAGCCCTTACCTCCAAACTGAATGACCTCGGCTAATTACATGTATGACTGAAAGCGAACATACATAAAGAATACTCACCAAAAGGATCTTGTGCGAATATGCTTTGGATCGTGGGACGCGACACCTGCTCAAAGAAGTCGTCAGGTGACAGTGCGTTTGTGATAGAAATGGTGTGAAATATGATCTCAGACGCCATTTTTTCAAGTGCAAGTTGTTGTAGAAGGTATTCCTCTCGTTGGATTCGCAAATACGATCTCTCATAAACCTTTTTAAGGATAAAAGATGAAAACGAAAAGAGTAAGTTAATGGTTTGTATCAATGTTGTTAAAGATACAGTCGCAACAGATCTAGTGGCCACAAATAACTAACGGCGCATGGGTATTACTACTCCCCCAGGGAAAAAGAAACAAGTACATCGGAGCGTTACCACAGTATTTTGGCAAATACCCTAGCGTTTAGCTGGTGCCCATTTATGTCATTTATACACCTCTGTGGAGAGAGACAACGAGGAGTAAAATGTATGTAATCTAAGGATAACAAACTGAGGAAGGAGACGTGAGCATGATTCAAGCTACAGTCAACTCTTTCCTTGCGGACACCTCGCTATCACGGATACCCACGGACTAAATCGTGATCCCGAAGGTGTCCGTTATAGCGGGAGTTGACTGGACACGAAAATTTAAGTGAAAATTCTTGCGTGTAGTAGACACTTATGTGTCAGTCAGTCAATCAGACAGTCAGTCAGTCAGCCAGTCAGTCAGCCAGTCAGTCAGTCAGTCAGTCAGTCAATCAGTCGGCCAGTCAGTCGGTTCGTCGGTCAGTCGGTCTGTCAGTCAGTCAGTCAGTCGGTCTGTCAGTCGGCCAGTCAGTCAGTCAGTCAGTCAGTCAGTTAGTCGGTCAGTCAGTCAGCCAGTCCTTCAGTCAGATGACCACTTGATAATTTAATACCTTTCCTGGCTCAATATCGTCTTGGATGGTTCCTGTACTTAAGAATTGTACGAATTCCCAGGGCTGTATGTTTGCCTTTAAGGTGAGAAGATTCCCATTTCGTTCCAGACCCGACTCGCCGTAAGTCTCAAACTTGTAATGCTTCACCTGTTGTTCAATGAAAAAAATCTCAATACCTTGCCATTCTTAAGTCTATTTCGACGAAATGTCAATATGTACTTCATCTTGTCGAATCATGAGTTCATACATATCAGATTTCTTTAAGTTATACAGTTATAAGCCTTGTTAGGAACCTCAAGAATGAAATGTTTCCGAGGATGTGTGTGAAAGCTTCTCCCACGTGCGTTCTAGGAAAGTCACGCCCTTCATTTACTCTTTCGTCTGCCGCGCAGACTATGCATAAACTATCCCGTTCATTATTTTTACGGTTTAAACTGGACTCATAATCGGTTTAGATTTCAAGGGCTTGATAGCTCAGTGGTTGATCCTTTGCGCCGGTACAGCAAAGGATATAAGTAATATACAATTGCACAAGACTGTGTGAGTCAGTTTCTCCAACATACAATTAAGAAAGAGGTATCGGTGGCCTTTAAATCTGTTTGTGACGCTAGTGCAGTTCATCGTAGTATTTACCCTTATTTGCAAAACAGGAAACGATTAGAACGTGGCTAAAATCATCTGCGATCTTTCAAGACACCGTACCTTCGCACTGACCGCAAACTTTTCAAAGATGCCCTTGTACTCTTCACGGTTTGGGTCACAGCCAAGAAACAAAACGGATCTGTCGTTAAAAATCCGGCGCAAAAACTCGACTTCTGGGCTTTCAAGACTGCCGCAAAACTCCTCGAAGTATTTCCTGCTGCTTTGCTGGAAAATAGGAGAGAGAAAGAAAGCGTTTAAAAGCGGTAGTAAAATGCGCGCATAATAAAGTATCAGTCGTTAATAACGTCTGCTTAAGTAGAATCGTCTTTTTATAAGCTTAACTAGTTCGTCTTCGATCTTCGTCTTCGTGGTGATTTCTTTGAAGTAAAACGCGACATATATTATTTGGAACCTTTTTTTGGTTGTTCACTGTCACGTAATGCTTTGAAACGTGTAACAAAGAAAATAATAGTTCACCGCGCTCGTAAAAGAGATATGATGGATTCAAGTTTCCATATAATTCCTTCCAAAGACTGGTTCACGCTACGTTTTGAGAAAGCAGAATGCACTGATAAACAAAAAAAAAAACGAAAACAACGTAACAAATATAGTGTAGTGTAATACAGTGTATGCTTCACCAAAAGTAAATCGCTAAATAAGTAATTTGCTACTTGAAAAACGAAGGAAGAGAGCAGGGGGTTGAGCCGGGTTGCCCTTCCCCAAACACTGACAACAAACTAAAAACTCACCAATGTGCGCACATTAAAACCGCCATCACCAAGGCACTTGATTACCAAGTCTCTGTGCAGATCGGGCCATGATTGAGCGAGACATGAAATCTAAATAAAGAAAAACAAAAACAAAATCAAAGCAAGACAGAAGTAACCTGGCCTTCGGAGTTTGTTTGCACAATAGCTACAATGATCTGCGGTGCTGGACACGTTTTCTGTATCACGAAGCAATGCAACTAGGGGCATTACTACTATCCCCTGGTTGAGATTATCGAGATGTTTGCCCATCGCTACCTCCCAGCATCGTATTTGCCAGTACCTATTTATACAGCTGGGTAGAGAGAGACTACGTGAAGCAAAGTTTCTTGTGTAAGAAAAAAACCTGACGGCAGAGGCCTGGGATCGAACAAGTGAAGATCCATGACCAGACTCTATCGGAAAGGGGCCGGTGGGGGGGGGGGGGGGGGGGGGGTAAAAATGTCAGAGACTTATCTTGTTGTAACATAAAGGGGCCTAATTTTTTGCAAGATGAGGCTGAGGCGGACCCCCCCCCCCCCCCCTCCCCCCATCCCCGGGCGCTCCCCTAGACTCGCCACTGTAACGTTTTTTGCTATCCGAAAGCGCGCGCTTTCAAAATAAATGTGGCACCTGCTAACACGCCTCAGAATCACTTTACTCCAACTGACCTGGTCTAATCGTACTTTTTCGCCACCATTCCCAATCTTCCACAGAAAGCGTTCTAACAGCTCGTCCATGTTGGTGGTAATAACGAGGGGAAACTTCCCAACATTACGTAAGGCATTGTGAACACGTGATGGCGCTTGCTGAAGGTTTCCTAAGAACTTCTTTTCAACTTCCAAAAGTCCCTCAACACCTCCCTGTAAATAGATAATCCATAGGGTCATCCAAATATGATTAGATCAAAGCAGTGATTTGATTTTGTTTGGCGCGATGTCAGACAACGATACTCTAGGTCATATATGGCATGACGGGACGGTAGTAGTATCTCCCACATGACTGGAAGAATTTTATTGAAGTATTCCGTAGCCCTAAGAAGATGCCAAGGCGCGTGGACGTAAGTGGTGGTTTGGGGAGAGCCTGATTAAGGATGTATGCATTGATATACGAAAGCTATTAAGGAGTTTTTTTTCCTTTGGCACTGTCGATTTCATCGCACAATGTGGTTAATTTATTTTTACTGGAAAATTTTAAAGCGCGTAGTCTTCTTACCTCAGAATGATTGACAACCTGCCACCAGTCATCCAATGAGGGGCGGGGTTTGTCCGGAGTGACGAGGATTGATGCCTGTTCACCAACAAAAAGAACAAGCTTTCCAGCTACAATTTTAGAGCGAATGTCTTTGAGTTCTTGCGACAGCAATAAGCGAACGTCAGTTTGATCTGTAGTCATGATCTCGAGAGTAAGATGATAGCGGGTTTTCACTTACGCGGAAATACTGAAACGTAGTAAAAGATTATGTATTATTATTCGACACAGCAATCTAGAGTGCAAATACGCATCAAAACGAGCACAAATATGACACGTTATTACACTCTTCTGACCGAGCGCTAGGAAAAACAGTTTCAAAAACTAAGTTTTAGGAGAAGATTCCTGACGTATAATAAACAATTTATTCAGCTTGAAGTTGTGTAATACGGCTGGGCATTTTTACGAGTCAGATTTTATTTTTTCTCGCCTAAAGGCTCGAAAAAATAAAAACTGACTCGTAAAAATACCCAGCCGTATTACGCAACTTCAAGGTGAATAACCTCTGCTTATATAATGGTTATACCATCTAAATTTTTCCCGCGAAGTTTCATAAAAATTAGGCATTCCTTCATACATAGACGACAATAGACACGGTTGTTAAAAAGGGGGTTATTCAGCGAAATTTGTTCATTAAATACGGCTGGGAATTTTTATGCGTTGAATCATGAAATTGTTTATCACACGCGGGATCCCGCGCGTCTCGCCTTTCTCGCGTGGGGTGATTTTCACGCGCGCTCGCGTTTCGCTCGCTCGACTATCCCTGAGGAAAAAGGAGGGACTACTCGTAGTCTATGTGATAGGTATCAGTGCTTATATACGGTCAGGGGTCAATGTAACACTTTAAATAGCCACGTTTCGCCAACAGTTTCAACCACACCGGAAAGACAAAACACGACGACTGAGGTAAGTTTACGTTATTTAAAAATAATAGAAGTACATATTCTTTGCAGTTAAATGACTCGATGATTATTAATACGTCGCAGATTTCGGTATTATACATACAATTCCTTTACCTTAAATAAATTTGACAGTCACATATTTTGTGTGGGCCCGAGTGTTTGATACTGATGCTTCGAGGCCTCTTTTAATTAAACGCAGATCTATCCATAAAGGTTCCGGTTCATCACTAGTTATTGGACAAGTGCGCAGCTCATATATTGGACCTTAAACGTCGTACCATCCTCAGAAAAGTGCACGCGAGGAAGGGTGGGACGGGGAGGTTAAGTCTGGGGGGTGGGGGAGGGCTAATCGAGGTAGCAAGAGGTTAACAAAACTAAAAAAAATCGCTCGCGGGAGTTTGCGAAAATTCATTTAGTGGCTCACCCTCGGAGATCCAGTGAGAGACGGACAATAAGAGTGATTGGACAAAGAGGAAAGTTTAGAAGTTCACAACAAGATAACGTGAAAACGCAACCAAAGGAATAGGCCATTTCCGAGTTGCCTTGAGCCTCTCTATCAAAGCGAGGCTAGGTGCGAAACCTTTCATATGAAAATGAGTTTTCATTCACATACAAATAAGTTTGATTTACATGTGAATGAAAACTCATTTTCATATGAAAGGTTTTGCACCTAGCCTCGCTTTGATAGAGAGGTCAAAGGCAACTCGGAAATGGCCTATTGTTTATATACTGTGCAATTCTTGAGTAACTTGACTTAAAGGGATGCATTGGCCTACCACATCTTCCCATCATTCAGTGTGTTCCTCGATTACATCTCATTCCGACTGTGCTTTCGTTAAGGATTAATCACTGATGATTGTAACGGAGATACTAGTTATCGTACCAAGAGATTATGGTGACCCCTTGTGAGCGTAACATTATTGATCAGTCTTCCAAACCTGTTCACCCCCTCCGGCGGGGGGGGACGGTTACTCAGCTATAATGGTGACGGGGAAGTTCGAATGAGGCCAAATTATTACACCTAAAAAATGTCTTTAACTAGGCTAAAACCAGACCCAAGAAAAGTCCAACGACCCAGAACGTAACCCCCAAAAGTCCCTTTTCTCTCTGCATAAAAAGGTTACGCTTTTTGTCGACCCCTCCAAAAAAATCCACACCAAAATCTTTCACCCCCAAAAAGTCACTATTGTCGCGTTCAAAGAACGCAATCCTAATTTCGTGTTGGTTGTCCTGTGGTTTACATGCAGTAAAATTTAAGATTTGTTGGTAGACGGTCTTCCAAATGGCCGCCCCTATTGGTTTTTTTCAGGGGCTCATTTTCGCCGGAAATTCCTTCGAACGCGTCTCCATAATCTGTGATTACTGCTAGTTTTTACCTAAGTATTGTACACGACGCAAAATGATCCCCGACACAAAATGATCCCCGAACGCGAAATGATCCCCAATCTGAACTTAACACGACGCGAAATAATCTCGACGCCAAATGATCCCCAAATTGAACTAAACACGACGTGAAATGATCCTCAAGGAATTATAGGAATGGAATGGGATGACGTTTCGTGTTTAGTTCTGAGTGGGGATCTTTTTGCGTCGTGTACAGTACCCACCCCCTCGCCCCCTTGGTCTGTTCCTCGCCCCTGATGGCGTATTCCAGGCTTTACGATGATTATGCATGGGAAGCGACTAAAACGTAAAAAAGAAACATTCACGGTCTAACCCCAGATACTGTATTGGCCTAAGTTAAGAAACTGCCACTTCTCTAAAAGTCAAGTCTCAACTGACTGAGTAGTCTTAGTGGTCGAGACGGTCAGTTTATCCAAGGCAAGAAAACCGGCCAAAATACAGTGTATATATCGAACAAACTGGAATGATTAACACTTTGCAGTGTAGTTACAAACTATTTCTGACCACTGAATTGACTGAAACCCAGCCGAATGTGTGATCATGAGTTGCTGTAACAGTTGACGAAAATCTGTATAACAATAAACGAATAAGCATATGAATTTCTAATAATTTGTTGAATTTAATGTTTCTTACATGGACCTACACTGAAATCTTTGCCTGGGGATTATGACTAAACGAATTTAGCCTGGTGCATTGACTGAGTCAACCAATTTTTCTGGAGAAGCCAACTGATTAACTAGTCTGAAGTGTCAGCCGCTTTCTCGCTAGCCTGCGTGGCAGGCGTTCGAAGGGGAAGGGAAAGGGGGAGAATTCAGGCGCGCGAGAACGCGAAGGGCGCGCGAGAACGCGAAGGGGCGTGCCTGAATTCTCCCACTTTCCCTTCGACCGCCTGCCACGCAGGCTACTTTCTCGCCCTAACCCCCTGTCGACGCCGACCCACTGATTAACAAATTTTCCTTTTAACAAGAGAATTTCGCGTTTGTCTGACTTTTCCTACATCCTTGCCGCAAGTCCAATACCGGATACAGATTTACAGATCGCGAAAGAGACCGGAGTTACTTCCTGCCTTCCAAGTATTTTTACAGGGTTTAACAAAGGTGTGAGTTATGGCGCGTGAGTTAGGTTGGTGTTAGTTATTTCCCGTGAATTACCAAATATTGAAATTTCAATATTTGACATGTAGAATATTTAAATTTCAAGATTTGGCATGTCAAATAATGAAATTTCAATATTTGGCATGCAGAATCTTGAAATTTCAATATTTGGCATGCAGAATATTGAAATTTCAATATTTGGCATGCAGAATATTGAAGATTCTGCATGTCAAATATTGAAATTTCAATATTTGGCATGTGGGGTATTCTGCATGCAGAATCTTGAAATTTCAATATTTGGCATGCAGAACTTTGACATTTCAAGATTTGGCATGCAGAATAATGAAATTTCACTTCTTTTTTTTGGCATGCAGAATCTTGAAATTTCAATATTCTACATGCCAAATCTTGAAATTTCTTGATTTTACACACCAAATCTTGAAATTTCAATATTTGGCATGCAGAATATTGAAATTTCAATATTTGACATGCAGAATCTTGAAATTTCAATATTCTACATGCAGAATCTTGAAATTTCAATATTTGGCATGCAGAATCTTGAATTTTCAATGTCAAATATTGAAATGCAGAATCTTGAAATTTCAATATTTGGCATGTCAAATATTGAAATTTCAGGATTTGACATGCAGAATCTTGAAATTTCAATATTCTGCATGCAGAATCTTGAAATTTCAATATTTGGCATGCAGAATCTTGAATTTTCAATGTCAAATATTGAAATGCAGAATCTTGAAATTTCAATATTTGGACATGCAGAATCTTGAAATTTCAATATTCTGCATGCAGAATATTGAAATTTCAATATTTGGTAACTCACGTTTGATTAACTCACCGTGATAACTCACGATACGTAACTCACGATATATTGGCGGACACATTTTTACACGGTGATATCTATTGAAATGACGAGGCATAATTACATCATACATCAGCGAAAAGATACTTCCGTAATTACGGAGAATTATTAAAAGCGGAAGCAAACAGGCGTGCCCCTTACGTTAGAATAATTAAACAATATAATATAATGTTGCGAACTTTTGTGTAAAAAGATAGTGAATATAAACCCATCCTCATCATGATTCAGCAATTTAATACTGTTGACGCTTGTCGACCGCGTCGATATACTGTGCATATTGTGAGGATTACGAATCCGAGGTAAATTGCTCTTTCCAAGGCAGTGTTGCAGTGATCGAATCTAATGTAGTTAGCACCAATTTGTAGTTCGAATTCATTATTCTTTGCGATAGAAGACGGATATATTCGACGGAATAGGTCAAAAGCGTCAGTTGTGTTGTGAAACGCGAATGGATTCCAGTGAACTAGCACATATATAAAGCAAGTAACAGAAAAGGAACGTTACCTTTTTGGGAACATATTTAGCACAAGCGCCACTGCCACCGTGAAACTGAAAAATTGAAGCACCGGAAGTGGAAGGGAAAATCCCTTCTTTAGCATGAGACCGCGATCGCTCACATCGTGACACCTCGGTTAAGGTTAATATGTACTTCATGTATATACCTCGAGTCGGATCAAACGCGCGCGAATGTAGATTAATTAATAGTATGGTGACATTTTTGAGAAATGTACTTCGCTTGACACATTATTTACCCTTGTAAAAACAGAAAGCATCGTCTGGGAATACAACTGGAAGAGCATACTAGCGTATAGCGCACTCAACTAATCGATTTGGTGGACACGTGAATCATCGGAACAAACGGTTCTGCTGTCAAAACAGGATCACGACGAAGCTTTATCTCTGAAGAAACAAAATGGCTCAACAAACCAACGTGGATGTAAGTCAGACATATAAAATTCTGGGTTTATCTCGGTGTAAAAACCTGTGCCTTTTTCCTTTGTTTTCTACCTTTGTTGTCTTGCACTCCATAAGTTATATTGTTTCGCAGTACCTTTTGTTTTTGTTTGTTTTACATCACTCGTGAGTTGGCAGGTTTTTACACCGAGGATGAGCCAAAATTCCGCAAACCTCTTGCAGAAAATCAAACCCCGGGTATTTCTTTGTGTTGCGGATTATGCATTGTCTGTTACAATGTAGCTATTGTCTTGTGCTTTGTGGTGGTAGTGGTGGTGGTGAAGGGGGGGGGGGGGGGGGGGGGGGGGGGGGGGTGGGGTTCTAGTTTACAAGTATTCCACCTAATAACTAATTAAAACCTAACAACTAAACAACACTAATATCACAATACATCAGATAAAACCACAGATTAAATACTAATTAAAACTATTATTAACCCATTCACACCTGAGGATTTTTACGTTTTTGAGTGATTTTCTGCATACACACGCCCCATAGGATTTCGTGACTTCATATTTGGAGTAACCATTGAAAGTGCTGCTGTTCTAAAACACTGAACGCTCGAGTTTACTGGAAACGTCATTGTGACGATCTCATTTTGCTTGGTTGATTTGCAATTAAGGGTCCAATGTGAATTATCTACGATTTTTGGTAAGTTCACAGCCATTTTTCATCTTTAGTAGCTGCCTGGTGAGCATCATTAAGCTTGGAGGTAGTTCAGAGTCCACTTCTCAATGAAGCGAGTTAGGTGTTGTACTTCGTTTACGAATTTGGCTCGTTGCTCGTTGAACTGGAAAAATGGCCGCCTGGAAACGAAGTAGCTTTGGGACTCGACTCTGGATGAATTTCTCGACCTGCCGCGGCATATTTTGGAAGTTGCGACCACAGGAGAACACAACAAGCGCGAAATTTCGGCGGTGGGTCAGAGTGGCTGTGGACTTAGTATATATATGAAAATTTTGGAGGACGGAATGGGCGCTGTCAAAAAATCTGTTTATTTCCCAGCATGCAGTGCGGTGGTGACGTTGAAAATCGAGGCAAGGTGAGTATGCACTAGTATAAGAAGCTGTAGCTAGGCCCGAGCAACGAATAAGAGCAAAAAAATTCACTGCTAAGCTAGGACTTAAGGACGTTCGCGCTAATTGTTTATGCGCATCCTTACTGCGCACGCAATTCATGTCGCAATGCCATGCTTCGTCATGCACGAGCGCGCGCGCAAGAGAAGAAAATCTAAGCACATAAATGGCTGATAGCGGTTGCGTTAACTTTGCTTAGATTTAACTCGCTTGGATGGTCGGTGACCCCCAATTTTTTTTCATAGATAATTTTCTTTGCCAATTCTCGACAGATTGTGAAAAAATGAACAAAAATTCAATGTAGGAAGTTTAATTTTTTTCCATTTTTCTACCCGCGCGCCATCGAATCCTGCCAACTTGCGGCTGTCAGAGTTTGCAAATGCTGTCGTTTAAAGATGAAATTTACTTCAAGAAACGTCACCAGTTGAATGAATTAGCTGAACAGACCTACTAGCATAAAATTTGGGAAAGAAAGTTGCATTTTAGAGATTCAATTGCATTATTTTTAGACTAACAGACATTCGGATCACATCCCGTAAGGAAGACCAATTTTTCAAAATTAGGGTCGCCTTTCAGATAGCTTATCTCAGAAACAAAGTCGGTGACCCCCTCATTTTTTTGCATTTCTGCCACGAGTAACTCATAACCTAGCTGTAGCAAAAGTTTTATAAAAAAATCAATGTTAGAAGATTTTCGCGCGAACGTCCTTAAGGACTGAATTTTGCTGTAAATGTTGACTTTTGGGTTTGCCACGATGATTTGAATAAAAAAAACTAAAGGCAAAAACATGATTTTTGTTGTTTTCCTATGACGTTGAAAACGGTAATTTTTGTTATTGTCCAAATTCAAACGCTGATATTCTGCAAAAATCGCTGACTTTTTTGTGTTTATTGGGTATCTCAATTTGAAAGACTTTCTAGTCAATGCTTACAACTGCTAGTTAAGGCAATGTTCGCATGATTGAGAAAGTTACAATTTTTTAAAGCAGTGGAGTCTTGTACGGGCGGTTACGGGCGGTTCAGGTGTCAATGGGTTAAATTATTACCGTCGCAATATTACCGGATGGGTATGTGCCGCATGGGTCTCCAAATTTGAACCCTGTTTAGAAAGAATTTGCACTCAAAATGATACCCTGTTCTAGAAATAGGTCAATTTTTAATACCCCAATCTAGAAAAAGTGGCTGCTGATAATTTGAAGCTTTTGTGCGTTTGAAATATTATATCCCGCTCTAGGTAATGTCTCTAAAATGGATACACTGTTCTAGATCGGTAGTCCCAAAATCACGACCCCGTTGGGCGGCACATACCCGTATAGGTATTTTGGGGGAGTACCCCAACCTCGGGGTGGTGATGGTCTATATTGTCCTTTGTTTTATGTCAATTGTTGATTTCAACATCCGCAACACCAAGAAACTAATCAAAAACCTCAACCTTTAAGCTTTAATTAAAGCGGTCACGGAGTATTAGGTTATTTTCGAGGACTATGATTTTCCTTTTTTTAGCTGGACTGTCAATTGTGACAACCACCCCCTCCTCCCACATTTCCCACCTTCTGCCACATTCCTCTGCCCCCTCGCCGCAGGTAGCAAAAACTAATCTTGGCAGGCCAGTCAAATTAATTATGTGATTTTTATATAGAAATCGCTAAACACACACTATATTTGTTAAAATAAAAAGAAAGGATCAAACAAAAGAAAAGATAAGAAACAAAAAGGAAAAACAAGTGATCAAGATAAAAGAAAGAGAATTATGAACATATTTATTAATTTCTTTTTTATTTAACTTTAGAGATAACCTCGTCAATATTAATATAGGAATCTGATTCTTTAAGTATAGTCAAAAGTATATTCTTAATTTTTATCTCGTTAATGCGCATGCGCATGCGCAAAACAAGATATAGGTATCATGTACATAAAATGGGACAAAAGTTGTTAACAAACTTAGGTTTCTTTGTTTATAACTTTGTTAACTTTTGTCCAGGGGGGGGGTAGTTCTTTATACAAGCTATATTATGGCATTGAGGATATAGTTGGTTAAACCGGTTAGGATTTCAAGAAGGGCGTCACATACGGTCCACTAGAATTTTTGGGGAGCTCCCCCGGACCTATTGTTAATTTTTATTTTCTGATACAGTAAAATCCTGCATATAAAAACCTAGTGGATTAAGAACCCACAACCTGAGGTTTGCCATTTAGACACCCATTTTTATAAGAACCAGTTATTACTGGATTTAAATTTATCTGCAGCCTGACATGGAAAATTGTAGGTTCTTATATATGCAGGATTTTACTAATGCCAGTCGGTAAGAAGTTTTGTCTGGCTATATAAAGGCCCTGAATTTTGCTTTATGTTAAATCCTTCTGATATTGATATAAAAGGTTATCCCAACCTGGGGTCTTAAATGAAGGGCGGTTAAGCACATTCACATGGAATGCACCCTGGTCATGACTCCTCTCCCCCATGTACTGGCCATTTCATTACAAGTTTCATTTTCATTCATATTCCAATTTTACATCCAATTTTACAGCATTTTAAGACCGATGGGAAAAGACAAGTTAGTTAAAGTTGTCTTATCACCATGAAATAATAAATATTCATTAACATTCTTCTCATAGGATTGCATCAGTAATGCTGCCAGCATTTTCTGTAATTATTACCAATGTGAATATCCAAAAAGCCAACTTGTGAAGGAAGGGCTGAAGCGTCTCTTGTTGGACAGATACAAGAATGACATCAACAGCTTTATAGACAACTTTGTTCATCCAACACAGAGTCTGCTCAGTGGATTACAAGAGGAGGTATATGTGACAAGTTTTCTTTTTTTTCTTTTTATAAATGGCTTAAAAATTACATTAATTAATAATTAATTTTTGCCATATTGATTATTAGTACTAAACTTTATTTTGATATTAGTCTGATGAAGCTTTTCTTGAACTTTTATTTACTCCGGCACCGCGGAAATACGTTTTAGAGGGCGCGATACAGTATTTTGCTGGTCAGCGTACATCTTCCATCCCCCCCCCCCCCGCCCCCGAATTCCTCTTAAACTCTTTTGCAGTGCTCATCTTGTCAACAAATTGAATTATGGAGTATGTTACTTGTAATAATTATTACATGTACCTTAAATAGAATTTAGCTCAGTGGAGAGGAGGGGCTTCCAACTTTTTTTAAGGGATTGTGCACCTAAAAATAAAGTTACAAATAATAAAATGTTATTTTAATTATTATTTTGATGCAGAATTTTCCACTTTGTTTGCCAAATGGCAATGTAGTCCTCCACCTGGTGCCACCTCAGCATAGACTGGCAATTGGCGAGTTCTTTTACCAGGCGAGTCTTGTAATTGTCTTTTTTTGTCTATTTATACTAATAACACATGCTAGTGATGGTCAGGGCTCACACACTTCACTTGCTCAGTTAATTGCATGAATAATTCACGACATTACCTAAACATAATATTTAGCTAGTAACTTCATGTTTGCCGTGCGCCATTAGAAGAAGGAAATTATATTGCATTATTTTATGAACCAAACTCAGAACCAGTGGGAATAATCAGCAGAATGAAAAATCATCCCTGTACATCCCAAGAGACCACCTACAAACTAGGCTGGATATCTTATCACATAAAAAATTAATACTGGTCAGGATTGACATGGTTTTCAGAAAATTAAATGCAGCTTATAATTTGTTTATTGGCGACTAAAAAAGTGTGGCTGTGGTCATGCATGTATTAACAGGCTGGTTGTCATTTTCCAATAGTGTCCTAAAGTGTGACATCACAAATTCAGTGTTCTCCCTACATTTTAGCTTAGCAGGTATTAGGGAGCATTCCTAACCAGTTAAACTAAAAGTGTGCACCTGAGACTCACTTTCCTAGGGGGTTAAAGAGCCAGGTTCTCTGAAACACCATTTCCTTCATTTAAAGACCTATTTTAGGCAATTCACGTATGCACACCTTCGACCTTCAAAGGTAAAACAACTTACAACAATTTTATAATTCATTCCTCGCACAACAATAATTTTGTATTATAGAATTAAACACTTTCAAAAACCTCCAAGTGATTGCAGGCGGTAAAAAAATGTTGCTTCAAGTGGTCAATTTTACCTGTTACGGCCTGATAAGGAGAACACTGAAAATACCTTAAAATATTTGTCTGTGTTACTGTTCTCAGCTAAAAGCAAGTAAACAGTCACTATTAATAATTACGGTAACTGTATATGTACATGACTATAACTATACCAAATATTATCTCCTTTGTAGGTTGGTCACACCAATCCTCGCAGGCTGGTTGTTAAATTTGCCAAGTATCAGAATCAAGGAACATCTATCAAAGAACTGCAACCTTCAAAAGTTGATGAAGATGACCATGACATTGCTTTCACAAAAGAATACTTTGACAAAGTACGAAGCGCAGCAGGAACATTAGGAGATGTACTGATGCGCACCATTATTGTCTTGAGTCACCAAGATTGGTCAGTTCAGAGGGAAAATGCAGTGAGTCACCTTCGAAATGTAAGGGATTTATATGTTTTATTTTTTAATTTGATCAATATTAATAGCCTAACAAAATCCAAAGGACAACACATAAGTCAGAATAGATTTGATAAAATGCAAACTTCCTATAACTCAAACTTCCATGAACTTGAACCAAATAAAGTTTCCCCTTACCATATATACTTAGTTGTAGTAAGAGTTTTACCCTTGATAACTCTATCAATAACCAGGGCTGTCATTAGTTTTGTGGTTGCTGGCTAGACAAAGAAAATAGGTGGTCATAAATTAACTCAAAATAGCCTCCCATGGTTGTTGACTCTGTTAATCATTTTCAAACTTCCGAGTTGCTGGTCATTTTCACTGCAGTATGCCACAGGCTACAAATGAGCCCTCATAACACAAACAGTTTTGTCTTTCCCCTGACCTACATTGTTGATGATGGTTTCAGAGTACAACCAGGATCCGGCCTTATTCATAAATTTTATTATTCGACGGTGATGTCATTTTACATGTACCTTATAAGAGAAAGAGAACATGCAAAATATCTGTCGTATTACACCTTAGCATCCTGGTTTCAAGACACAATTAAGTTATTATAAATACAAGAATTTTAGTGAAATAATAAATCCCTTATTCGATGGTTTAACAGATAATAAGTGCGGGCATTTTACTCATTGCTCGCATTTTTTCTTGCAGTTTTTCAACTCGTAAAATATCCGTGCATAATTATTATCTGTTAAACCATCGACTAAAGTACCGGTTAGGTCAGGGATGGAAAGCAGCACTAGCCCAATCACCCAGGCGAGTGTCAAATGTTCTTCGGCAAGTACAAATTGTACATTTCTTGGTGCAGTTCTGAAAGTCGCTTGCCCAAATGGCGAGTGCTGTCAACCCAGTAGGTAGTACCTAGGCCACACTGCACCCCAGGAGAAATCCCCCCCTCCCTTGAAAAAATTAGATATATGTTGTGGTTCAAATTTTTCTTTTGTTTAACACTATTTAAACCAGTTTGATTTGTTTTCTTTGTTTCAGAGTATGATAAAAACTAAACTGTTTGAACCATAACATATACATACATGTATATAAATTAATATTATAATTATCATGCTATGTATTTTATTTTTACTTTCTCCCATAGTGCCCTGAAGGCAGACATGGAAAGCTGAGGTCAGATTCTCATCTCTCTGTCCAAGAAAGCTGCGATGACAATGAGTCTTCTATTAGCAGCAAGAGTTCAGAACCCCATACACCATCTGAAAATAATGATTTCAGTTCAACAGATGATGTGTTCAGACACTTGTCCAATACTTCTGGCTAAGTGTGGCTGGGTGGTTGCTATTAAAAGATGGAATTGAGAGGACACCCACATTTAAGTGACAGAATCTCATTTTGTTATTAAAGTGTGGCCCTACATTTGCATTAACTGGTATTTAATTGACAGTTATTTTTTATTTTTATAAAAAATGGCCATCAAGTCACTTGCATCTAAAATTTATCTTTGTGCAACTTTTAGAACACACCGACATAAAAAAAAAAAACAACAGTTATAGTGCTTTTAATAGTGATGTCTAAAACGATAATGTGGTACTGTAGCTATGATCATTGAGTTTTCCAAGAGAAAGGGATCAGTTAACATCAGTCACCTGACCTGACAAATTAAAACATTTGGAAAGACACACTAATAGTATTGATGCCTTACAAATATAACTGTGGGTAGTTTGAAATTGAACACCCTAAATGGTACCAAAACTGTATTTTAGCCCCTAAAGCTATGACAACTCGCTCACTTCATCCCTGTCACCTTTCTGTGGGAGTGCACCCAGGTGTGCATGTTGTACTGAGAAGATTGGAGAAGAGGACATGTTAAAAGAATATATATATATTATCTGGTACAGTCTGTTTGAAAATACTTTTAGCTGTTTTTTGATTAATTAGTAATTTATTTTTGTAGGTTCTTTTATATAATTATAGCAAAACTGAGAAGTATACTTCAAACAGACAAATATTGATTGTTGATTTATAATATAGTTTTACATGTATTGGCCCAACAATAATTGATACAGCTGTAGCCATAAGATGTAAAAATAAACAGAGAATATTGAATCATGCTGTGATCAATGCTGTTTAATTGCATTATATCGAAGCTGACTCTGAACCATGCTCATGTCAAGTCTGCTATACATGTACATAATAATTTCGCAGATAAAATATCATAGAAACACAATATTAATTTTTGTATACAAATCAACATAGTACATGGTGAGCTGTGAGGCATGACTCACACTTTACACTCAGCTTAATACATGACCATGTGCATGTAGCCTGTGCAGGCTTTGTAGAAAACAAGACTTGAGGCAACACAACACTTCTTCAGATTATCAATAACATTTACATGTAGCGTCTGTCAAATTTTGGTAATTAAGTCCAAGGCCGTATGTGAAACTACATGACTTGTATTGTAAGTGATGATTGGATCTTAAAATCCAAATTGCTCCAATGCAAATCAGCCCAATTTTGGCACATACATGTACATGTAGACTCCAGTTATCATGTAAGAAACTTAATGACCGGTATGCAATGAGTGTTTTATTTTTTAAATACAGTGTAAAAGGCTTAAATTAATATGAAATAACTACCCTATTACTTAATTTCTTAAAAACTCAAGCAACTAATACAAGGGGAACTGATCTACATCTATGCTTGATTGATTTCTTTTGTTACAGTTTAAACAGACAACAAAGGAAATAAGTGATGCTTTTCTTGACTTATACATAGTTGATTGGGTTTTTAGCAAAAATTGCAAAACAAAAAGCAAAAATGTCACTGATGGAATAAAACCATCTGGGAGGGGGGGGGGGGGGGGGGGGGGGGAGTAGTACTACTCCTATCTGCTTGATGCTATCATAGTTTATAAATAATAAACTGGTTGTGAAGCTCAACAAATTTCAAAAAGAGTGTACAAAGCTGCTTTGTTTTATGTTGAACGAACCGTGACCATGCACATTGTTATTGTTTAACGTGAGCCCAAATGTTTCCACTGGTCAGTTGCTCATATGCATTTCAATACCTTTCGTGTTTTGTGCAGGGTCAAGGCAAATGAACAAAAGAAATGGAGAACAAAATCATATAACAAAGGACTGACTGAGTTTCATCACCAGTTTGTTCTATTAACTATGATGCTATGCACAGAAACCACCTTGTAGCCATGTGTAGCTTTACCTAATATATGTAACTTTCTTCAAAGAGTGCCATTATGACAATTACATAAAAACCTCTGAAAAGGGTTTGTAATTTCCCTCTCTCCTGGCATTATGATCATCAATGATGGCAAATGAAATATGCTTGTATCTATTCACAAATTCTTCCTCTGCAAACACTTCCTTGAAGAGCTCAGCCATATGACGTGGTGGGTTTCTGAAAGCCCCACAACCAAGTGCTGACAAAACCAGGGAGTCATGACCATGATATATTCCTGTAGTCAACATACACCGGATCTTTTCTTTTGTTTTCTCTGCAATATGTGGGATAAGCTTTTGCTTGTCCTTTGTAAGAGGTGGACTGCGGTAAGCAGACAAAGCAAGAAATGACATGGGGACTGGGTCATGGAGAAACGCATATCCTTCTGCTTCTGCTGCTCGTATGATGAACACATTTGTCGAGTAGACGCATGAAAATTCTGGAAGTCTGTATGACCATTTTCTTTTAGGATCAAACTCTTTGTCAGGGTCAGCTAAATGTTGCACATAATTTGTTCTGCGGAACAAGTTCTCTTCTTGTGCTCCAGCTCCTGACAGATACCCTCCTCCTGATGAAATAGTACAATAAAAATTGAAGGGATGCCTGGAAAAAAGCCCTAGGTGACATCTGATAAACTGCTAGATTCTCATTCCAAATTGCCTTGTATTCCCTTGTGAAACACAGGGAGAATTTGATGTTACATCAAAAGTCACTTAGGGCCTTATTCCGCGCACCCCTTCAATTAACGCACAGGCACTTACAAAAGCCTACTATTCAATTTGTATGGAACTGAAATTCAACTGAATTATTTGTCCCTGAAGTGTGTTCCAGGAACAGATCTCATTGGAGCATAATTAGAAAAATTCCACAGAGTAAGGTGCAAAGGCTCTTGTACAGTTAACCTACACTGTACTTCACTTGGCTACTGATTCTTAGGGGCAAACCATTGGATTTTTTAGGGCGGAGGTTGGATGATTCTGAAAATAAATATCCTGCAATTGCAAAAGCACAACTTTAGGCTTTGTTTTTTTTTTTATTTAATTAGCAAAAAAAATTCTGCAGCTACAGGTGTGATGTTTCAAAGAAAATATCTGCTGGTCTTACAGTTTTAAAGCGTATTAGTACTATCATACAATTTGAAACTAGAATAAATACATGTATGTACGTACAATGCACTTGTAATGCCCTATTTCAATTATTGTAGTCCTGTGTGGGACAATATTGGTAAGGGTCTTTCAGACAAACTCCAAAAGCTGCAAAATAGTGCTGCCAGAATTGTCACCCATTCTAATATTTATGAGGTTTGCTTGAGTGATTTGTTGGATGAGCTTGGCTTGGAAAGGTTAGAAAACCAAAGACTTAAACAGTTGGCTGTAATTATGTATAAAATCCATAATAATCTTTCCCCATTGTATTTGAGGCAGATTTTTACCAATATTTCAAATAAACACAGTCACACACATAATCTTAGAAACTCATTAAATTGTTACATTCCCAGACCGATAACTGAATATGCCAAAGGTACAATGTAGCTTACACCACAGGGGGTCAAAACTTACAGATCAGTACCGCTTGGGGTACTTAACTCTAAAATGACCATGGTTAAATTATCGTGGTACCTTTTAGGGTATAATTAAAGCCAAAAAAATTATTACAGAATATGATATGTGTTGTTTTAGAATTGGTACCTCTTAGGGGTAAAAATTAATTTGAACCACAGGCACCCCAAGCTCAGTGTGAGAGACAGTTACGTGTGGTACCGCATTACATAATATCAACATGGCTGCAAATATAAGGATTTGTATGGGAATCCTGGGAATAGATTCAATAACTAAAGATAATTATTTGCAAAATTTCTCAATATAAAAGACTTACCTTATTTTCAGGTGTAATGCTTGCTTCCTGTGTGGTTTGTGTTTCCACTTTCTGAGTGGAAATACGGAGAAAAAAACTCCCTTTAATAAATTGCATTAAATCAGGAAAATAACCACACACTCAGGAAGCAAGCAACAAACCATGAAAATAAGGTTAGGCTTTTTTATTGAAAAATTTTGTGAAAAATTATCTTATTGAATCTATTCCCGGGATTCCCATACAAATCCTTATATTTGCAGTCATATTGATATTACATAATATGGTCCCTCAGAAGTCTAATGCATTGTCCCAAGACGGTTTGAGATTTATCCACTCTCTCTCAAGAGAACAGATGACCTCTGAATGACCTGAGAATCGGCTATTTCGCCCAATGGATTCCCTGTGGAGTGTTAAGTGATCGATTTTCTTTACACTTAAGGGGCCGTCGACATACAGTGTCTTCACAAGTTCCCCGCTTAACGTCCACTGGACGTTAAGGTCAGACCCCCCCCCCCCCCCCACCCCTCCTTAACGTCCACTTAGAATTTTCACCCTCCCGACATCGCCTGCAGTGACATTTTTTAATAGTCGGGTGAATACAGTTTGCGAGACTACTGATGTGTGAAACAACAAACATTATTGGTGACATGTTTCTTTGTGATTAAAGCGAACATGAGAACGTTGACATGTGTGGCACTTCTAGGATTAAAAACTAACAATTTCGTACTTGCTCCAAATGCCCCACACTAACGTCCAAATCTCGACTCTCCCTAACCCCCCGCCCCTAAACGTCCAGTGGACCTTAAGCGGGGGTACTTGTGAATATGTCGACGGCCCTACTGTAATACTGACCTGGTCTTTGTGATGAAGCCATGTTTAAGACAGCTGGGTTAAAACCCTCCTTCTTTAACCGAATTGCTTCCTCGAGACAATCAGCATTTACCACAACTATTTTAGTTTCAAACTTTTCTAGCTTATCTCTTTCTGGAGGCGATTCTTCTGCGTGAAGGACTGTTTTCCTGGCATCTTTTGAAACACTTTCGTGATCTGAAAAAGTGATCTCAGTGCCATCTTCCAGTGTGTACCTGAAATTTTTACAAGCCTTCACTGTTTGCTGCATAATATCTACTCTAAGTTGTCTAAAATTTTTTGAAGATCTGAACTCTGCAAGCCATTTCTTGTGGTCAAAAATCGTTTGAGATTGAGATGGCTTCCATGAATAACTACCACCTCTAGCTGAGGCCATACCGATTAAAAAACAAAATGCAATGCCTATCGATGCAATTCTCCGTATTTATGCCCAAACATTACCAACTGATTGTGAAATATACTCATTTGCTGTTTCGCTGACGAGGAAAAACCTAAAATCAGCCAGGCGCAGGCGTTACTTGCATTTGGTCAGCGGTGATACCTATTAGACCCATATCTCCCCCTGATTCAACGCGTCGGTCGCCATTTTGTAAAGAGTTCGCACAAAATGGTATGTAAAATCCATCTGTATTTAGAGCTTTACTCCATTCAATTTGAGTTGTTTCAAAGTTTCCTTGCTAAATAATCTTTCAATTACTTAGGGTAAGGCGAAAAAGACGAGAAAGTTTGCCGCTGTGAAGCGAATTATCTCTCCAAAGGATATGAGAATGTAGGATTGTCGACTGCGTTTGATTCTTTTTTCTTGTGATTCTTGCCTTGTATTTTTAGTATAAAGATTTACTCGGAGTAAATATGTGTTTGTTGATTTAAAAATATTTTTAATGTTTGCATCTCATGTTTGTTTTATTAGACAGAAAAACCAAGAAAAGGAAAAAGAGAAAAAGAAGAAAGAAGAGAAAGAAGAAGTTCGCCACGTGTAAGCATTATGCTTAAGCTTAGCTTACATGTAAATGTTTTTGCTGTGAACCGTTATGGGTATTTCGGACAAGCATGGTGGAATTCACAGGTTATAAGAGAATTCCAGTTTATATTTTGGTCCTCTGCTTTCATTTCCGAAAATTTATTCATGGTAAAAGTTAAGGTACATGTTGTTTCAAAGTAATACAGTTGTCCAGTACGGGCTGGAACAAATACATGTGTATAAAGACACCAGACATTCCAAGAGGTTTGTAAGAAAATATGTCTATACGACACCTCAAATTGAATGCTATGGATTACCAAAAAATACAGACAACAGTAAATCTAAATCGAACACTGCGCAAAGCTCCCACAAGGGATACAATAGGCCATTTCCAAGTTACGTTACGCCTCGTTGTCAAAGCGAGGCTAGGTGCACAACCTTTCATATGAAAATAAGTTTTCATCACATGCTAATGAAAACTCATTTTCATATGAAAGGTTTCGCACCTAGCCTCGCTTTGATAGAGAGGCTAAAGGCAACTCGGAAATGGCCTATTACATGTATGTGCTCAGGGACGGTCAGCGGTCATTCAATTATAGTTAGTAATGGCTTTTTTTTATGATGAAGAGAAAAATTCCTTCCAGCTTCTTCTACAATGTAGAATCGAAAGCTGAAATCCCTATACAGTGTATGTAGTTCTCAACATCTTCAACTTTGGACACATTATTTTCTTAACCCTTTAAGCCCCAACTGTGATCAACATCAAATTTCGCCTTGTAATATCAATGCTAAATCATTCAGAGATGTCATGAGAATTTTGAACATGATAAATTCTCTTGATATTTGAACAACTTCTCCCCACTCCTCCTATAAGAAGTGTATGGGGACAAGAAAGGAGAGTTTGTAATTTTATGCTGGGGATTAGCCACGGAAAATCGGTTTCTATGTTTTTCTGTCAAAGTAGCCAGGGCTTGAAAACATAATAGCAGCTGGGAATTTTTCCCGGCTCCTGGCTCTTATTGACAGCCCTGGCCTACTTGCTTTCAACCTTTCACTCCCAGAGTCATTTATGGAGGCACATAGTGTAGTTCTAACTTTTGAGTCTGAGGACGAAATCCTATGGTGTGACCAAATGGCACCTCTTCAGCAGTACTTTTGCAGGATACCATTTGTTTTTCATTATTTTTTTTACAAAATGAAATTTGGAATTTTTTTTTAATTGACATTCTTGGGAGTTAAAGGGTTTAGCTTCCTTTAATTGCCTTGAAGTAGGAAGAAAAAAAAATTCCCCAAAGTGATAGACAAAATAATGGCTAAAAATGTCATAACTCCACCAGAATGGTGGTTGTGATTTCTTTACAGATTTCTTCTCACCCCTGTGGGGTTTGAAAAAAATACTGCACAACTCATAACATATCTGTGTGTATTGTATCTGTTAAACCATTGAATAAGCTGTATAATTTTATACAATGTATCTACAACTGTACATGTGCATGCAACTGTCAGTACATATTAGTATAGGTAATCATACGGTTTCGAGTTCAATTTGGGATTAATTTGCATGAGTGAGTTTTTCAAAAAGCTCAAATTGCACGAGCCGCTTTGGCGAGTGCAATTTGAGTTTTTTGAAAAACTCACAAGTGCAAATTAATCCCAAATTGAACGAGAAAACTGTATGATTACTTATTAATAATTATACATGAAAAAATTTGCATCCATTTTTTTTTGGAATTTTTTTTTTGAAAATTTTTTTTTTGCAAAACATTTTTGCATCAAATTTTTTTTCGATTTGTAATTTGCACTGGTGTTACACTTTTTGCACTGGTGTTACACTTTTTGCACTGGTGTTACACCTTTTGCACCGGTGTTACACTTTTTGCACCGGTGTTACACTTTTTGCACTGGTGTTACACCTTTTGCACCGGTGTTACACTTTTTGCATTGGTGTTACACTTGAACTGCACCGTTCTTAGCCAATCAGAATTGAGTAATTTTTTCATGTATATTATTAGGGGTGTAACGATTAATATTCCTTGTGATTCGATTCATTTTCGATTATTGCCTTTCGATTTCGAATATTTTGATTCGATCATGCAAATGATTCTTAATTTTTATAACATAATTCGTGATAATATAAACAACATGCTTGTGTTTCAACAAAAACACATTTAAATAGAGTCCAAAACCCCTGAACCCTCAATTTAAGGGTACAATAGTTACAGATATCTTTTGGCCAATTTTGACAGAATAGGGTATAACATCCTGAATCTACAGTAACTGTTCTGTTAAAGTACTGTTTTAAGTACCGGGTAAGAAACATTAATCGAGAATTTGATTAATCAGTACACCACTAGTACATTATATATGAAAACAAGTCCTCGTTGCAAAAGAAATTTATGCAATCATGAGCAAAAACAAAGCTGTCACAGGGTACTTTTTCCACTGAACCCATCAATATTGTTTATTTTTAAAGAGTACAATTTGTGAAATTTGTTTCATTAACATGTATGTATACTTACACATATTCATTTTATCCTTTCATAAAGAGAACAAGCATCATCTGCATTATTCTTGCAATATAACACTCAACTTGGACCACCATACTATGTTCTGGTTGATACCAATTTTATCAACTTCTCCATTAAGAATAAGCTGGATATTGTCAAGTCTATGATGGACTGCTTATATGCAAAATGTGAGTTATCTAAGAAGTAATATAGCAAACATGAGACACAGTGTTTCATCACAAGATCAAACACAGAGAAGAGAGTTGAAAATAGGACGTGCAGCGGAGTATTTTTGACGAACTTCGAGGTGTTTGTTCTTGTAATGAAATACTGTGTCAATGTTTGATATTACTTCTCATACAAAATGATTTTAAAAGGAGAAATTAAGGATGCAAAAATGAGGAGTGTTTCATCTGATTTCTAAACACTCATTTATAAACATTAATTTGCTTTGTATTTTCTTCATAAATTATTAATGATTTTAAAAATTGTGTAGCAATACATACATGTAGATTTGCAGTGGTTCTGTTACTGGTTTTTTTTGTTTTAATGATACTCGAGTTTGCAATTATGATGATTTGCACTGGGTTATGAGTCAATCAATGATTCCCTTGCATCACTGAATTGCCTTGTTTATATATGGTGGGAGTTTAAGTGTATGTTACAACGTGCAATTTCCTTATCAATACTTAAAGTGCTATTAGATGTACCTTCAAATCATTGAGTACATTATTTTATTTTTGGTGAATTGGTAGTTGCATACATGTATATGTAACTTCCTAAAGTACTGTACTCCAAAGTTTACTTAACATACAATGAAGAAAAGAGGTTTTTTGCACTTGAATTCTCTACATTTTTTACCTCCATCAAACTGCCATGTTCCATTGACATTGTATGGTAAAATTGTTCTGAATTACACCCTGTAATGTAGTTGGTCAGTGATTACATTACAGTATGTTGCGTTGCTTTTATTATTTTACCAGGTGTTCCATGCATTACTGACTGTGTAATGGCTGAATTAGAAAAACTTGGATCAAAGTACAGAGTGGCACTCAGGTACTGGTACATATGTACAGTGTACATCATCACACTCTATACAGTCGAACCTCTACTAAGGGCCACCTCCCCATAACAGACACCTCTACAATGGCCATGTTTTCTTATCCTGACTTTTTATTTATTTACTCAAATTATGTAATAGAAAACCTCCCTATAATGGCTGCCTGTCAACAACAGCCAGAAAATTCTGTCCAACTGAGGCTAACATCCAACCACCTTGACCGAACTGGCCAAAATAAAAGTTTTCTCTCGGAAACACAGTGGGCAATCCTGAGCGGGTTAGGTAGCTCCATCTTGCATACTCAGATAGCCAATCAGAGCACAGGATTTGCTTCATCTTTTCCGCTCCAGAGCCAGCCATATAATAACTTGGAGATAATAAGTTTGTTACAGTTGCATGGAAAAAGTTCCAATGTATAAGTTTTATTAATGGCAATAATGATGATTTGCACTGGGTTATGAGTCGATGATTCCCTTGCCTTACTGAATTGCCACACAATGCATTATAATTGAAGGGCCGAGAGCATGTCCAGCCTATATGACTTTTTAGGCCTTTTTTTTATTTTTTCTTCCTCAGATTTGTCCAATTTTGGCATGTGAACTAGAAATTAGTTACAAAACATTGTTCTGAATTTTTTTCTGCTGTTTTTTCCGTCGTTTTCGAGAAATACCGTATGCAAAAAAAAAAATCAATCAATCAAAGGCTCCTATTGTAACGCAATATTGCGGTAAGCTTCTGTTTTCACACTGACACGGTTCGATATTTTTTTAAAATTAAATGTAAGGAATTTTGACGAATGCAAAAAAAGTAAATCACTTTCATAATGTCCAGTTCGGAAAAAAAAAAAAGATGCTGGGCGTGATTCGAACCTGGAGCCGTCGGAGCGGAAATCTCCGACCAAACCACTAGACCACCGAGGAACACATGCTCAGTTCAGGCTAAGTTTTATTATTTAAAGCTTGATACAAAACAAAACGCGTATCTCGATTTCAAAATCCTTTTAGATCGAATTTAATGTTGCATTAAAGACTCCAAATGCGAAACGACTTTCTGCCGGCCTGCAACAACTCACTTCGAGCTGCCCAAAGCTGTATTTCAAGTGCCTGACCACGCACAGCGGACCCATCTACCACTGTCGCAAAGCATGTCGGGAAATCCTACAACAAAACCGAAATGGAGTTCCCGCCTGAAAGTTATTGCAAAATACTATAAGTCTCAAAGCACTTCGGATATCGGGCATTTCGACCACGGCACGGGATGGGAAATGGCCCACAACTCTCAACGCTGCCCCTTTTCTGATCCGAAGTGATTCCAGACTTTCCCGCCGGCTCGTCTTCCTGACCAAGGTCCATTTTTCACCTCGAGCGCTAAATGGCGCTTCAGACACAAGGAAGTACAAGAAACACGACTCGTTTCTTTGAGAAGTGCTACAGACTTAAGGATTTCCGGACTTAATGATGTCTTTCAATCACCAGACGGGCCTCATACACGTTGGCTTACACACACGCTACAGAGGCGATGTGTTGCCGCAGTGAGCTCACGATAGATAAGCGAGCCAGGCGTGCAGAAATAACGGTATTTTCGTTCAGGTTGTTGGCACTGGTCAGAAGTATTGCAGTCGCGTATTCCCACGGCCATACTGATTTGAAATATGGCTTTGAAATTGCGCTCTGAATGTACAGTCAAAGCACTGGAGGGCCAGAACACTGCTTTTTTCAGGTGAAATTGGTCAAATTCCTTAGGGTTAGTGCAAATTCGACAAGGGCTTGTGATATTATCTGTTGTACGAAAAATTGAGGCTATTCTGAGCGAGAAAAAATAAAAAAAGGCCTAAAAAGTCATATAGGCTGGACATGCTCTCGGCCCTTCAATTGATGTTATATTTTTTAATTGGTAAAATTTAATGGTTTGTCATAAACCATAAATTAATTATGTTAACTTAAACCAACTTTTTGTTTTTGTTGTTGTTGGGTTTTTTTTTCACCACTCCAGGATGGCTAAAGATCCACGTTTTGATCGTCTTCCATGTATGCACAAAGGAACTTATGCTGATGACTGCATAGTTCACAGAATACAGCAGGTAAATGTGTATTAAGACAACTATTTATTGTTATTTGCAATGCATAAATTTTGCAGTTTAGGACAGGTTGTATATCAGCAAAATATTTCTGCAAATTAATTTTCTTCCACACATTCATCATGACAAGTAATAGCACCACTTAATTAAATATGGTATGGCAATTATGATGATTTGCACTGGGTTATGAGTTTATCAATGATTCCCTTGCATCACTGAATTGTCTTGTAAATAAAAGTACATGTACACTCAAAGAATCATTCATTCCCCTGACCCAGTAGAAAAGATCAGTTGTGAAACTCTGGTTGTTGTTTTCCACAGCACAAGTGCTATATTGTAGCGACATGTGACAGAGATTTGAAAAGAAGAATCCGCAAGGTTCCAGGAGTCCCCATCATGTACATTTCACAACACAGGTACTGCTGTACATGTGCACTCTGTATAATAAAAATTATATATCTGATGGAAAAAACATTGTTGGGTATTTTGCAACAGAGTGAGGGGCCATCAATCACAAATTAACCAGCTTTTGTTCTATGTCCTACTGAGTATCCATATCCTATGAAAAATTACTTTTAAAAGCTGCATGCAGACAAAATTCTCCATGGGGTCCCCCCTGATACATAATATTTGTTACTTTTTCTGAAAAATTGCCAGAAACTTGCATCAAGTTTCAAACATGCTCAAAACAACTCCTGTGATATCATGCCCGAATCACACTGCAATTTCTGCTAGTTTACCTGCACAACTTGAAAATGCAACTTACACAGGACAAAAAATAATTGTATTTATAGGCCCTGTGTAAATATCAATGCCTAGTACACTACATGTACATGTGTTACACTCTAGAAGGTACATGATGTAATTGTGTTACTGGACATTGGCAGATGTTATGATGTACACTGTATATTATTTTTATCGATGTACTTTTTTTTCCATTATTAGGTACACAATTGAAAGAATGCCTGATGCATATGGAGGTAATATATAAATTCTTTGACAGTTCAGTTGAGTGGATTTCAAAAAGTGCTCGACTCTAATTCATTAGAGGAGCAAAGACAAATTCATTGAATGCAGATCAGACTTAGAATATATTCATTTGTTTAAACCGTTATAATTGCCTAATGAGTGTGGTCATCTTTTGACCATACTAAACAGTACTGTAGCATTAAACGAATGAATATCTTCTGAAGTCTGATCTGCATTCATTGAATTTGAGGTATTATATACATGTATTTTTATTTTTAGATGCTACATTGTTCTTGTTTGTGTTTTGTGTCTCATTTATCGTGTAAGTGTACAAGTAGCATGATAAAAAACTGTTTTGAAGGCAGTAAATGGTTTCTTGGCTATTATGATGAATCGCACTGGGTTATGAATTACATTGTAATGATTCCCCTGCCTTACTGAATAACCAAGATACTTCATTACATTTACATGTATGTGTAGTGTTACTAATCAATTTATTCTGGGATAGCGTCATTAAAACGTTATTTTTGTTTTTCTTTCTTTTATTTTTAAATGGAAATTTCATTAAGTTAGCATCTTTATTTCTTAAAATTTTGACCCAAAACATTTGGCTCTAAAAATCTGTGGTGAGTTTTGTCATTAAATCTATTTTCTGCGGTGATTTGCCAAATGTCAACTGCAATATGGATCTGTCCCTAAAGTGCATACCTCTATATACATGTACCGTGAATTTTTGGGTGAAGAATCTTTTATTTAGAGCATTTCATATTCACAAGTTGGCTCATAGGAGTCTTTGAAGTGTAGTTAACTGAGCCAAAAGAATGAACTGCTTAATTTTTTTTATTTGAATGGTCATACTTTAGGATTTTACATGTATCCCAATGGACTCAAAACTTAACTTGCAATTGACCATCTATCTATGTGGCTTGATAGCTCAGTGGATAGAGCATTGCACCGGTATCGCAAGGTCATGGGTTCGAATCCTGTTCAAGCCTGAATTTTTCAACATATCCTCGAGGCCGGAATTATGATTATCATAAAATATCAAGTGCCCATGAATTTATGATTACCATAATTTTGTGGCACAACAGTAGAAACCGAGAGGATCTGGGGTTAAAGTATTGGAATGCTCGACTAATCCAAGATGGACGACGGTAATTCACGAAAACACTGGAACAACTGTGAGAGCTGTCTCGGGTAAAATAAAAGATCATACTAAAGACGAAACATGATTATTCTATTTTACAAAATAATACACTCACCAGCCATGCTTGACCTTTGTTGTCCTTCGCGCGCCGTGATGCGATTTTGCCTAGTATTTTGTATTTTGCCGAGATCGTTGATTAGAACTATAAGTCTTTCTTCGGTTTCTACTGTTGTGCCACAAAATTATGGTAATCATAAATTCATGGGCACTTAATATTTTATGATAATCATAATTCCGGCCTCGAGGATAAGTTGGAATTTTTTGAGGTTGCTTTTTCAACTGCTTAAGTTAAGAGCACACTGCGAGGATCACAAATTTCACTCGTGTTTATCCGCAGTTTAAATATATGATTTTCATATACTCACACTTAGAGCCATGTTGTACAGCATAAAAAACAGTGTACTAATTGTAAATGGTTGTTCGATTAACCTTCATTTCAGCACCAAGAGTGTAAGGACCTTTGAGATATCTCACCAAGACGTCTCAAGAGTGTCTGTATTTGCTGTGGACAGCACCCCACAGGATAAATATGGCGGAGAAGAGACAACCGGAGCCTGCTGTATCAGTGGAAAGTTGTGTATTCACGCAGGAACGTGGCAAGACAACAAAGCGAAGTGAATTATTTTATATGTAACATAACTGAGAATCAGTTTCAGTGTGTTGCAAAAGCGCAAAACGAAAACATAAAATAGTCATGTCCTGAATAGCTTTACAAAGCTACATTCGCCCTCAACTATAGATCCGGTCGTAGCTTTTCCTAAATGGTCACATTTCTTCGATGCGCAAGTAGAAATACTTGTTCCATTTTTAACTTAGACTTGATAAAATGAGTGGTGGGTCTTAACAGCTGACCCTCTTTATAATCTGACAGCCTGAAACATGGCAAATAATGTACACATTTATGAAGTGTTACCGTGAAGTTGATATACCAAGTGTATCTTTTTGCTTGCGTCAATAGTGGTATAAAAATGTACAAAAGAACGTAAAATTGAAAATAAAATCGTTTCATGTTATTGTTACCCTCGTTTGTTTTCTTGTAACTGTTTTTTACTGCTGTAAAACAGGACCTAGAACCAGTAAGATGTAAGCTTTTGTTTTTGCAAGGTATTTTTTTCCATACAATGGAGCGGCTAGATTGGACTACGTCGTCATCCTCTCGATCCAACTAATCCGGGTAGTCCTGCCCTCTAAAGAAAGAAGGAAAAGGGAAGGGAAGGGGAGGGGAGGGAAGGGGAAAAAAGACAAAAATGGAAATGATCGGAAAGTGAAGAACTGAGGTTAAGCGTGAGAGAACAGGAAAATATGAAAAAAAA
Organism: Dendrophyllia cribrosa; assembly: GCA_024195265.1. Taxonomy (NCBI): domain Eukaryota; kingdom Metazoa; phylum Cnidaria; class Anthozoa; order Scleractinia; family Dendrophylliidae; genus Dendrophyllia; species Dendrophyllia cribrosa. The sequence goes on along the minus strand of JAJLRJ010000006.1, from coordinate 35,447,807 downwards.
ATCAAGCGCTTTTATTTGGATCATTGAAAAGCGGCACTTGACAAACCGATGTAGTGGTTTTCTCATCGAAAGCCATTTGATGTAACAATCAATAAAGTATGTCAAATGAAGAATGATCCTCGCAGTTGTGAACGCAATTTAAGCAATTGCGAAAAGTCCTGAATTTTTTTCAGGCTTCTTTTCGCAATTGCTTAAATTGCGTTCACAACTGCGAGGATCATTCTTCATTTGATTTCATTTCCGCAGTTCATATATGATTTATTTCATATATATCATTTCACAATAAAGTATGTCTACCGTATTTCCTCGGATAATGGCTACCTTCGGTTTATCCCCCCCCCCTTTTTTTTGGGTGGAAATATTTGAAATAATCGCCCCCATCCCCCCCCCCCCCCCCCCCCCCCCCCCCCCGCCCCCCTTCCTTTCACATCCTCCGAGTCAAGTTAAAAATTCACTTCTTGTATAGGAAACAATCGTTACAATTACAGAAAAGTTACAAAAGCACAGGTTCATAGGTTTTCTATAGTGACGTTCGTGTATTCGACTCTTTCCTTTATATTTCTTGGAGCTCTCTAATTAGCACGTTAGTACAACCCGCGACAGGAGCCCATGGGTTCCTGCCCGTGGCTAGTGCAAAAAAAGCCTTCACTTAGAAAACCGCCAACTTGAAATAGAAAAGCATGTACATAATTTTACAAAAGCATGTACATAATTTTCTTTTATTTTGGCATTTATATTTGGACCCTTGTAATTCCATTTTTTAATAGAAGTTATTTCATATTCGGAATAATAAGAAAGCTAAGAAAATCATATTTTTATTGCAGCTGACTTCTTTAACATTCTTTTTGGCAACAATAAGAAATAAAAGAACGAAATACTCGGATCATTGCAGGCAGCGCACGTTGAAAACAAAGCAATGATTAATTCCATTTTCGGACTGAAGTGTTGGATGACATCGACTGAACAAATCTAATTGCAACAGTGCTTAAATTCAATTCTTAAATTAACAAGTCTTTTGAAGCTTTCGACAAAAATTTTTATTTGCTGATTTCTAGCGCGCGCTCTGTTTCCCGCGCAACAAACGTCATGAATGGCGATTTGCCGTTTCCATAGCAACGACATTTCTCCTCCGCAGCTGACAAAAGTTTGAACAAGATAGACAAGTTGTCCGGGAGCCACGAAAACAAAAGAACAGCTAAACTTCTAATAATGTCTGAGTCCGCAGGTGGACGTAGATCGATTTCGGAGTCCCCGGTTGACAGTTTGAAAGATAGTGATCAATTTAGCCTCAAGGTTAGACTTAACTTGGATCGAAAGCGACAAGTGAAAACACAATTAAGCTATTTTTTCACCGATAACAGTGCAAATGGCTTATTCTGTTTTCCTTCAGGAAGATGTGCTCTTAGAGGAAAACGAAGACGACGAAGCCGCTATGCCGACTGAGAGCGCCGGTGGTTTTTTTGTAAAACACGGTACTTTCATGGGGACAGAAAACGAGTCGATGATTTCTCAAGGCTCTGATGCGGCAGCTAGCGACAGTGATTATGACACTGATCTGGAGACGGAAGGTGAGCGTTTTAGATTTTGCCTCGAAATTTGGTCTAAACAGTCTGCGAATAAATTAAATTGCTAGTAAACGAACGGTCAGTTTTGCATAAGTGGATATTTAGTAGACACTCCGCTTCGTTGTCATTTAAAATCGTAAATTAATTCTCCAAAACTAAACTTTTAAAAATAAGTGCTTAAGCCTTAATGTTTTTCTTAATTAAAATACAAAATTAAAGCTCAATAATTTTCTCATCTCATAGTGTTCTTATATAAAAAGTAAACAGGTATATACTAATCTCGTCAAATGAATTTCTCCTCGGTTTATCATTTTCGATAGGAAATTTCCTCACTTTTCAGTTAAGTTTCAGTGAAATTATCAAACAAGAGCGTAAACCGTTTTGATCACTGATCTAAATGATTTTAAATTTTGAGCAACTCCCAGCGATTGACATAGAAAGGCTTTGATGTAAATAACTAAATTACTGAATTTAATTTATTATGTTAGGCGCAGAACAAAACAAAAAACACGCAAGAGCTAGGAAGCAACGAAAGCTGTAGCCATTTTCTCAGAAGTAGATGTAACATGAAAACTTAATAACTGATGAAAACGGGAACAAAAAAAATGAAAATTATGCATGTCAGCCGAGCTGTCATTTCGATGCTTCATCTTTTAAATTTATTTAATAACTGAAAAACAGCAGACGAGTCTCATATTGGTATACTCGGTACTGAAAATTGATCATAAGTGTCTATCTTAGACACTCAATTTAGTAGATTTAGACAATAAATAAAGTAAAATCGACGACTTCATTTCGTGGTTGAACTAAATCTCTCTGGACCGCCTTTACCAGAGCAAGTTCCCTTTTATTTCTCAAATAATATTAAGAGCGAGATTTTGATCCGTGGGGCCCGTTTCTCGAAAGTCCCGCAATGTTTACATTATATATTCAAATTTTGTTCCTTTTGAAAGCTAAGCAATAAAATTCTAAGTTGACGACACAAGTCCTGCTAGTTTTTCCACACTGTACATGTATGATTTTATAAAAATATACCTCCCAGCCCGAAAAGTTATTGGAACTTTCTAGAAACGGGGAACCTGTGATCGAGTCTCATCGCCATTTATAGATCTCGGCCAGACGATAAATGACGTTTTTTGTAGTTTATTTGCAAAGTAAACCACGGGTTCTGCGGGCTCACCATACTCTGTGTGTGGTGAACTTGTTTTCAAATGTCTGCGTAAGTTTTAAATTTAGCCTTTTCTATTAAATCATCGATATTTAAGGCTTTTTAAAACAAAATTCATCACCGTGTTCATATTTTTGAACGTTTTAAGTTCATCTAAGTCTGTTTAAGCGCCCGAAATCTCGTATTTAGAAAGCTAAATTTATACCCGATGCAGCCATTTAAAAGCACAGTCCACCACACGGATGATCAGGGTAAGCCTGTGGTTAAACTCACAACAAACTGCAATGCTCATTTCTGATTTATTTCAGAAAAATCAGAGAAATATGATGCAACGGGAAGGAATCTGTACATCGCTGCCTGCAAATGCTTGGATATAACACCAGCTTCATTTTTTCTAAAGAATATTCAGGAGAAAGAACTTGACTTCAAACACCGTCTCCTGGGACCAAAAGGGGGGCGGGCTCTTGCTGCTGCGCTAGAGGTGGGAATTCTTAAATTTTATACCAGTAAAATCTCAACAACTTAAACTCCCTTCAACTCGAACGTTTTACTAACTCGAACCATATACAGTTTCCTCTGCCTCGCTTCTTTAAATAAAAAATTAAACCCTCGATAACTCGAACATGAAGTCTATAACTTGATGAGTGTTGTTTTTCCCCTGATGGTTTTAGTTTCGGGATTCTTCTGTAATGCTCAAGGCAACTCGACAACTCGAACTCCCTTTAACTCGAATCATATACAGTTTCCGCTGATTCACTTCTTAAAATAATTTTACCCTCGATAACTCGAACATTCTATAACTCGAACAGTGTTGTGTTTCCCCTGACTGTTCTAGTTATCGGGATTCTTCTGAAGCCATTTTCATTTCAGCTGCTTGGCGATTTATTTAGCTACAGCGCGATTTCGACTTCTTCTTCCACTAAGTCTCGGCTCTAATCGTAAGCTCAGTATTTTGGACTGCCCATGCTCTAATGTATTGTTCTCAATGCGGTTCTCCCATTGACTAAAAAACTAAAAAAGAGCCCGTTTTCGTTACTGCAACACGAATGGAAGTTTAGGGGCGAAAAATAGTTGTGGAAACGCGAGCTGAAGGCGGGTGTCACCGAAGCTGTTCGGATTTCTCACGCGCTGAACATTTCACAGAAGGATGCTACTGGTACTACCGGAGTACCAGCCCTCCTTAGGGAAGAAAGACAGGAAGGACCGTTTTCTATTCGTTTTATGATATTATATTCGGGCTCAAAATACTTTATTTCCAAAAACTTATCAAAAATGGTTTTCAACCAGTCAGAGCGTGCTTAGTATCCAGACGGTGACTTTCAATAATGCCGTACCACTTACGAAAAAAAGAAATTCTTTGGTTTAAGTGTAGACAAGTGAAAACGATTTAGAAACGGTAGAATAAACCAATAGACTTTCATTGGCTGTTCGTATTGCTTTTTTCAGTAACTTATTTTGCTTGTTGTGTTCTTGTTTCCTCACCAGCAAAATACAACATTACTCAGCCTAAACCTGCACGATAACTACTTAGAAGGGGACGGTGGGGCAGCTATTGCAGCGATGCTCAAGGAAAACTGCTACATCACAGAATTGGTAGGTGTGAACAAGCGAGAGTAACTGATATGTCAGTGGGTTCGAACTGTGAGTGGGTTCTTTAACGTCCTCTGCCATTAAGTGTAATAAAGTGTAGGGGACAAGGCCAACGGCTTAACGTCACCTCCCAATGACGTGATCATCTAAACTAAGACAGGTGTTGATCGAGCACAGCCAGCATGATTTTACCCGATTGTTGGTTGTCCAGCCACGATTCGGACCAGACCTCCCGCTCGGACCAGACCTCCCGCTCGGACCAGACCTCCCGCTCGGACCAGACCTCCCGCTCTCCCGACTGGTGTTCTTTCGACTGAGCTTCCGGTTTTTATAGAACGTTGTTCATGACGATCATGACGATCATCAGAAGACTTCGATTCGTTTCAGCGCAAACATTTTTACGTTTGCTTATTATTTTTCTTGTTTGCAGGATGTGTCTTCAAACCATCTCAGTGCTCGTGGCTGTTACTATATGTGTGATATGCTGCAAAATAACGTCACCTTACTGAAGATAGATTTATCAGACAATGGCTTTAATGATAAGGACACTGTCTCTTTACTTGAAGCTTTTAAGGTACGAAGTATTTGAGATAAGACAACAGTCGAGGTGGAGTTATAAAAGCCGCGATACAAGCTAATGTTACAGAGGGAGAACCACTCTGAACGCTATGATACATTTTATGGTAACGTTCTTTCCGGATCTCCTTCAGTGGAATGGATGCGTGTACTAGACGTTACTCGTAGTGTACAACAAACGCCTTAAAATGCAAGGATAGAACAACGGAGATAAAAGAAGGCAGATTTATTGTTTGTTTCGTTCTGTACAATTAGGCTATACCTATGCCTATATAGGCCTGCTATATAGTTACGAAAGACGCCGAATGTAGTTATGGGTTTTGGGTCGTTTTCATCCAAAATATATATAGGGTAAAACCTTTTGCCCATTTCGATCTGATTCACCTAACGATATCTCATTGACCTGAAAGAGGGTAACGAATTAGGGTATCGAGGGTTCTGTATATCAAATTTGATCTGAAATTACACACCCCAATGGTTTTTTTTTTCTTATTTTCGCAGGGTAAAAAAATTCTCCAAATTTTATGCGGGTACATTTTTTGCAATACATGTATAAATATCATTCATTTGTATTTGTTTTTATTAAAGGGCAACGATAAGCTCACTTGGATGAACCTCAACCACAACAAGTTTTCGGAGAAGTCAGGAGAAAATCTGGGTCTAGGAATAAGTACGTTCACTAATACTATAAACCTCTTCCCTCGGGTTCTACTGTGATATAATAAAAATAGCAATCGAAAGGATTTTTTTTCTGAAACGAGAACATAATGATATTTTTTATACTTTTGTTTAAGTTTCGAAAATAAAGACTCGCTGAAAGAAAGGATCAAAAGAAAGACCTCAAACGCAGCTTGACTCTGATAACATAAATATTATCATAAAATTAACAACTGCCCCGCAAAGTGGAGGTTGGATGCCTGAAACATATCCAGGCTCTTCCAATATTAGCAGCCAGCTCCTACATGGAGACCGCTCCCATGGCTGGCAAATCCTGGCAACCCAGCCATGAGCCCCCACGCGGAAGGGGATGAGAGCAGGCACCCATCACACTGATAAAACAGTGAAAAGAGGGAAGGAAATGGGAGAAGGCCTAAGAAAAAGAGCTCCAAGCTCAATACAACGTCAACGCTCAAGAAACGCTCACGCTCACGCCAAACGCTACAACGCACTTGGGTCCCAGCATTCTTGTCCCCAGAGCTCCAGGGTTTTTTTAAATTGCGTCTCGTGTAGCTCTGGTAACGGACAAAAATTTGAATTTTTTGATTGGCCATTTAAAAATGAATGCGCAACAAGGTAAAAAATTTTAAACTTCTACGCATAAGGTTTTACTTCCGGTTGAATTTCAAATGTTGGCCCGTGTTTATCAACCTGTGTGGAACTGGAAATATGGCGACTACAGCGACAAAACCAACGTTTCAATTTCAACGCAATCAGTATGTGGCTTGAAGCAAAATTATAAACGACCCAATGTCACCTAGTTTTGTTGTTTGGTTTAGCAGGTAAAGATACGTCTGCTAAATTTCAAAGTGTATCGGGATTGTCGCGATTTTCAGTATGTTTCTTGGAAGTTGAAGCTGTGAACGGCCACAAATATTGAAGAAATATGTATTTCTTCGCGAAAAGAACAACAAAACTTGCAAGAGATGAGTAAAGAAAGGGAAAAATTCTAAAGAAAGTGCTAGCCAAGGGCGAAAATAAATATTTTATGTAACACTATTGAGGCAAAGGTACAAATAAAAATGAATTACCACTTGGAGACCCATTTTGCATAATAACAAATAACAACAATGTTATCAGCGCTTTTGTAAGCCAGTTATATTTTGTTTGTTAGGTAGCACTCTTTTGCTAAAAGTTGAAATACGGCTAGGGAAACGAAGGTCACTTCAAGCCCAATTAAAATAACATGCAAACAAAAAAGCAATTCCTAGATATTTCTTATCATTGTACGATGGAATGAACCTAATCAATGATCACAGCGTGTTCAAAAACAAACTTAGCTGTCCCATACACTGATTTGATCGGATATGATAGTGTTCAGTGGCGAAATGTTAAATTCACAGTGTTGTTTAAGTCTTGTACAGTTCTTTCAATCGCCGCTATTCCACAAACACAGTACATTAATGCATTAGGCATGCGCTAACGGATGTCGTGGATTTTACGACATCCGGAAGGCTTCGATCCCAGAGCCTTCGTTTTTCCCGCTGACCAAACAAAACGAGGGCTCTGGGGACGAGAATGGGTTCTCAGGGCACACGAAATCCTGGTGCATGCGTATATCTAAGTGCCGCTGACCGCAAGGAAAGACTAGTGCTCCTTGTTGTTAACTGCATTAAATTGTATTTAACTGCATTATAATTATTATAATATAATATAATACAATACAATATAATAATATAATATAATATAATATAATATAATAAATATAATATAATATAATATAATATAATATAATATAATATAATATAATATAATATAATATAATATAATATAATATAATATAATATAATATAATATAATATAATATAATATAATATAATATAATATAATATAATATAATATAATATAATATAAGATAACATAATACAATATAATAAGCCTGACATTCTAGGGAATTTTAATTGAACTGGAGAGAATTCTGAACTTTGGATTCGCGTATGTCCTTTTTTTACTCCTTTTTGCTTGTTTCACCTTAAGTCTCTTTCGTCAAAAATACGATTTTAGGCAGAATAACCGACGTTCTCAAGTCGCAAAAAATCCAATATGCTAAAGCATGTACAAGAATGGCATTTTCATCTCTTCTGTTGATAGGTTCAAAACTTAACTACTGCAGTACGTATTGATTCCTTATTGATCCTTTTTTCCTTACAGTTTTTAAGGGTCTTTTGAAAGTGTTCTGATATGAGTTGCCTTTCAAAGCAAATGATTCCGTAAACAAAGTTTCTGTCACACCACAAAGTGAGATAATCTCAGGTGCACTACCAGTAGTGGCTGTTGTGGGGAAACTTGTAGCTGCACACGATGTCAACAAAACGTTTCCTTGCTTCAAAGGGTTCGAGCAGTTACAATTCACTCTGTTCACGTCCAATTGTGGCATACAATCGATCGTAGTGACACTAGACGGATTCCTGGCTTTAACTGAACATTGCGAGGCAGTCACGGATATAATTTTATCGACGTTGAAATTCCAAATAAGCATTACTTCTCCGTCATCTTCGACTTCATCTGGGCGAATCTGCAATTAAAATTTGTTAAATTGTGACGCTTATTTCGCCAAAATTGAGATAAACAGTGCGATGACTATGATTGAGAGATATTCTTACCTGGAATTCGACACTGGAGACAACATAAATAACGCAGGGTGAGACCAAATTTCTCAATTTCTTGAGCACTCGATCACACTGTGGAAGGCAACCATCCGCCGCTCCGAAAGAGATTTGAGGAAACTCACATGCCCAAACAGAAATTTTAGCTTAAGAAAAGGTTAACTAGGTACTGTAAGCTCAAAAACAAACTCGAGATCGACACAATACAAATATAATAAGCTTAATTTCCGAAATATTGGCGCTTGCCACGCTTGTTCCTCCATCGCATCCTTTTGAAATGAAGTGATCACGTGACGAATATACGTTGATAATATAGTTGGAAGTGATGCATTGTGGGATAGGTGACTTGTCCTCCTTTCAATATGCTATTATTTCTCCGTTCATTTACTATATCGGTTTTTTAACTTTTAACTGTTTTAGAATTTTAACTTAAGTTATTTTTAATTTGTAAAAAGCATCGAGATGTTGTTAGATGCATTTTTAAGAACCATTTAACAACAGTCTGGATAAGCAGTCAGATCTGTTGGGAATTTTAATTATTTTATTTTGTTATCATAAAAACAATTCCGAAGTTAGCGAATCTTGATAAACAGTAGGTGCTTTTTGATTTTTCGCGTTCAGTTGTTCAATGACTGGTTCTTGAACTCGTTCCTCAGTTTCCTCTATTTTTTTTTTACTTAACGCCAGGTTCTAACGATGCTCTAGAGTACCTGGATTTAAGCTGGAATCACATTCGCCGTAAAGGTGCCATTGAGATTGCAAATGGGTTACGGGTAAGGAAGCCTAACTCTCACAGCCTGTGATTTCAAAATGGGGCTAAGTCATGTTTTTTTTATTTTTGGGCAAGAAATGTCCCAATTGTTTATGGCAACGTACCAGCGTACCTTGGCTCGCCCACGAATGCTTCCAGGGCAGCTAAAATGCTTTAATACTTTAATGACTTAATCCTAAAAACAGTAAAATCTATACTAGCAGTAATCGGAGATTATGATGACGCTTCGAAGGAACGTCTGGCGGAAATGAGCCCCTGAAAAAAACAATAGGGGCAGCCATTTGGAAGACCGGCCACCAAAAAATCTCAAATTTTACTGCACATAAACCACAGGACAACCAACACGAAATTAGGATTGAGTTCTTCGAATGCGACTAGGAGGCAAAAAAATAAGAAATTCAAATTTAGAATAAAATTAGTTTAGAATAAAATTGGTTTACATTAAGAAAAATAAAAAGAAACTTATCTAATCTAACTAGTAAGATAGTAGATAAATAAAAAGATAAATACATGCATAAATAAGTGGTAATAATACCATAAATCTAATAGTTGGAATATAATTGTAGACTTAAAAATAATGATGCTCTGCAGTGGTAATTTACATATAGGAAGTTGATTCCATATTACAATTGACCTAGGGTAAAAAGAAAAGAGCAACCTCATTCCCAGGGCTTTTCCCCTGGGAACGAGGTTGAGAAAAGAGATATCGTCGAGTGTATCTTTAAAAGCAGAGCAAACAATGATTAATTTTCACCTTGAAGTTTGGTGTTTCCAAGTTGCAGTCATTTCCACTTAGCCGTAGGTAGCCAAATACACATTTAAATAGTAACAGTGTATTTCGTCTTTTACTTATTCCTCAGACCAACTGCACTCTTAAGAAGTTCAATCTGTCATACAATGGATTCTCAAATGACGGAGCAGTTGCTTTGGGAGAAGCTTTTAGAGCAAATAATACACTTATTGAGTTGGATATCAGGTGAATATTAAGAGAATTCCGAGATTATTGCAACAATGGTCTTGGTAGTACATCCTCAGAGAATGCTAGAAGTTGGATTTAAAACACACACGTATGTGAACATAGGTCACACAGAGCCTTTGTTTTTTCGAGCAATTGACAAACAGCTTCTATTTTGCCATACGTCTGTTTAGTTCTAGCCTTTAAGATCACGGATAATGTACGCAAGTGGTAAAAACAAAAATTGGGTTGTTATCGCATTTTGACATTAGCCTGCGAGCAAGCTCTCGGGCTCGGGTTTGGGGGAGGGGGGGAGGGGGAGGGGGGAGGGGGTGGGGGAGCCCGAGAGCTTGCTCGCAGGCTATTTGACATAGTCTTTCGTGATCCGGGCATGAGCAAACCCACGGCCGAAAAGGAACCTATTTGTTTTATACAATTAAATTTAAAATGTCTAAACTTAGCTTTATGTTAACTTCAGCCGAGTGTTTTCATAACCTGCCAAATGTAGAGATACTAAACGAAATCGTATCTTCATGTTTGGTAAATACCTTAAAAAGAAAGTGCAAATATTCTTTTCAGAACCTAAACTTCTTACCATGAGAAAAATTTATCTTTACACTAGTTGCATAGAGTCCTTTCATTGTAGTAGGGATTCTTTTCGATTCTTTCTTGTTCGGAACTTTCTTTTCTCTACCCAGCAATAACAGAATTACACCCCAGGGTGCTTTGTGTATCGCTAAAGGACTGGAAGGAAATAACACACTGGAAATACTAAAGGTAATTTTTTACTCTGAAATGGTACTTTAAAGAATTATACTTAAAGCATCTAAAGAAGGAAAAAACCATTCTTACTACTACATCAGTTGCTTATCAAAAAGAAGTTGATGACGTCAAAGGTGGCACACATCGCTTGAGTGCGCCTGAATGTGTGCGCTGTTAGGGGTCTAGGCGTGCATGCATCCCAGGGTTACATCCTCACCAGTCTGGACAAATAAACCTGACCCAGTATTTTGTTTGACATAATGGTTCATTAGAACACATGTTACAGGATTCGAAAAATGAATGCTTGGCACGAATAAGCGAACTACACGAAATGATTTCATTCATAAATGATAGAGCGGTTTTTTAATTGTCAATGAGTGTCGTAAAGCATAGAGCGCTTTTCAATTAAGTATCGAAAGTAATTTCGCAATTGCTTTGGTTTTGCATAGCCACGCTTTGTGATTGCCTAAAACATCTCGCGTCACTTTATTAACCCATCAGAAAAAAAAACCTAAAACCAATCGTGACTTGCTCGCACGCATTTTCCCGCGCTTGGCGCCGGCTACATGTATTTGGTTCGAGTTCTGATTGGTTTATCGGATTGTATGCGAGTTCTGTGATTGGTCAGAGTAATTACTTTGGTTTTGGTTTTACGATACTCAATTGAAAACCGCTCTAAACCACCAAAGTAATTACTCGCCAATCACAACAGACGCAGTCAATCCAATGAACCAATCAGAACTCGAAACAAATACATCCCGCATGCGCCAAGTGCGGAAGAACGCGTGCCAGTTAGTCACAATTGGTTTTGGTTTTACTTCTGATTGCAATTGGTTGATGAGAAAGTGGCGCGAGATTTTTTAGCCAATCACAAAGCGTAGTAATTTAAAACCAAAGCAAACACGTAATTACTTTCGACACTCAAATGCCAACTGCTTCGATAAGTTTAGTTCAGCCGAACGATTGCCTATCTTTTTATTCTGCATACTGTATTAGGTTGGAAGTAATCCCATCGGTACCGAAGGAGCAAAAGCCATTTTGACAGCGGCCAAGAACTACGCTGATAGTGCTTTGACAGAATTGCACTTTCAGGTAACTTTACACATCGCAAGACAACCGTTTTAATTTTTTTTGTCAAATCAAATTCAACAAACTTAAATACCTAAGGGGCTTATAATGTTGTCCGAACATGCTGGCTGGACCGGACAATTCGTAAACAGGGTTAATCGTTTTGATGGACTTTAGTAACAAGCGTGCGTTTTTCAAAAGTCTCAATTACGTTTCGGGCCCAAAAAGCTCTGTTAGATGCAGAAAGTCTCACTTATGTCCAGGATTGTAGATAATTAGATGCCTGGCAAATTTTGATATCCAGCACGAAGTGTCCCATTAAGTCTAAGTGTTAACTATCTGTTTTGAAATGTAAGGTAAGCAATAGTGTTAGTGTTGTTTTTAGGTTAGGGTAAACGCACCTGTTTATCTTAGTTTACTTAAAGAGCAGAATTTAGGGGACACTTTGTGACGTTTATTGTCTGAATTTTTGAAAACAAGTGATGTTGAAGTTGAGTCAAAGTGCAAGAGGACACTTTGTGACGCTTATTAAATTTGTCATGCATCTAATTATCTGCAATCCTGGACATAACTGGAAAGTCTACCAACAAGGATTCAATATTCTTTGATTTTGAAAGCTAAGCAAAAAAATCCAAAGTTGACGGAAAATTCTGCGCTGGTTTGCGGGATAAAAAAAATAGTTTTCGGGAGTTTTGAGAAACGCACGCCAGGTCTTCAGAAACTGAAGTCGCATTTCATTTACAAGTGACCGGTTAGGGCCGGCCAGTTCGGACAAATGTTAAGCGTCCCTAGATACATATATGTTATTAATAACATTTCCCTAGTGTGATGATAAAAAGGGGTAAATATGAAATTAATGTAGTTTTAAATGCATTTATCACTGAACTGTCTTCAGCTGAATTTTTTTTTTCATTTTTTTAGTTCTTTTATATCAATGCACTGTGAAGCAGACTGGTAACGAGATTACACACGACTGAAATTCCCTCATAGCTGATAAAAGAATTGGTTTTAAAGCTGCACAATAATTGTTACAAGAGTTTGCTAGAGCTTTTGGCCTTGACGGTGCACAAACATCAATCACAATGGCTTTGAACTGTGTTTGAACATTCAATCAATAGAAATGTTTCAAATATTATTCAGCTATCTGAAAAAGTTGATTGTTGTTGTCACGGTTGTTGTTGCTTCTATGCCATGCCATGCCATGTCTTACCATTTCATGCTGTGCAATATAATGTCCAGTCACGTCATATTGTTAATGCGTTATGTTACGCTCCTTTTTAGGATATATATTTAGACGAATCTTTCGACCAACTTTTGGAAGAAGTTCGTCAAGTCAAGCCTGACATTAAAATCATAGCAAACTTGCGACCTGGTGTCAAAGATCCTTTAAGTGTTGTGAAGAATTTTATTTCAAACAATCAAGATCAGTGGACGGAATTTTGTCAGCAATTTGACACGGAAGGCGCACTAAAGATTTCAAGAACTGACTTTGTTAAATGCCTAAAGGTAAAAATGTATTTTATACTTAGATACTATATTAATTTTTCGTGCAGAGTGTGGAGATGACAGAAATTTGAAGACGTTTTTGTTAACGCATTTTGGAACCCTTTTTCAATTCTGACAATCCTCCCACCAGGAAATAACAAGTCACCCTATACGAATTAAACAATCTTTCGACGTTGTATTGACATAGCTCAGCACTCAAAACCAAGATCTTACTGTACGTGGTCAATTTCTTTACAGAAAGCGGACATTGAATTTGGAATAGAACAAACAGCCCGTCTCCTCACTCGGCTTGATCCCAAGAAGGAAGGCTTTATAAATTACACGTGAGTATCATTTGATTCCTGATTAGTCAGTTGCATCAACTAAAACTGGTATACAGTCTAACAAAACACTTCCAAATATCCTATCAAAACGGTTCAAAACCATAGTTTAGTTTATTAAATTTGTTACAGAAAACAGAAAGCAATCCCCCATAGAAAGTCCTTTATAACGGTGACATTTTCGAAGAGTGAATTAACATGTCCCCCTTCCTAAGGAAGAACCCAGATACTCAGATTAAGAGTGAATGGGTTCTTAAACGTCTTTTGTACTGCCATTTTTAGTGTGAAAAGGTTAAGGACACGACCCTATGATGCAATCATTTTAATTGAGACAGGGTGCTGACCATATCCAGCATGATCTTACCAGCTGTTTAAAAGATCCTGGTTGGAGGTCTGGTCGGGTTTCCAACCCGCACACTCCCGCTCTGCAGTCTGTCGCAGCTTATAACTGAGCTGACCAGGTGGCGGAAACCATACAAAAGAACTGAACAACACTCTTACATGTACCAATCATTGAGTCAGGAAGCTGTTTTCCCGTGTGTTAGTCGAGATCGATCCTTGAAACTCAACGGTGTGCTTAAAACTGGGGAGAATACAAAAAATGCTCAGGAGGTAGGGGTGGGGAATGGATTCAGGCGTTCCTCCACCACTCCACGTTGTCCTCACTTTCACGAGCAGTGTTTGTGTACTCTCCCCATTTTTTAGCGCATCGTGATATTTAAGGGATGGCAGCTAAACAAACTCAACGATTGAACTGGACAAACACACGGGAAAATTGGGGAAATGTGAACAGTCTAGTGAGTCAGTTATGGATATGTTTTTTTTGTCCATGATTTTGCAGAAGTAAGATGCTAGGATATCGAGAATTGCCATCAGAAGTACCAGAGAGCTAGCAAAGATTGAGGCCAGCTAGATAGTCAGAACAACATTAGTAATATTATTTCTATAGATACAGCATGCAAATGTAACCAATTGTCATTATTTGTTACCTTTAGCTATAAATATCTCAAAAGTATGGCATTAAAAACTGTTTACTGTTATACACGAATAGATAATCTATTCTGTGTTTTTTTAATGCAAATCAGTTTAGTAGTCTTCAAAAGGGGTGTGACTTACTCGTGGGTGCGGCTTTGGGTGGTTTAAAATAACACCATATACTATAATTTCTATAATGTCCCCAAACATGAGAAAATGAAAGGACAGAATTACCGTATTTGCAACTAGAGCACCGGATAAGTGCATGCATTAATGATCCATGGGATACATTTCTTGTTCATTGAATCGCTTCTTGATGTTTTTTTTTTTGGATGACGACAATATTGGTTTGCTTTCATAAAATGTAATTCTTAAACTAGGTACTTAAAAGAGGTCAAGTGTACAGTAAATATGGGGAGCGATTCAATTCTGGGATTTGTTAAGTAACCGCTTAAGGTGATTCCCTAGAAATAAAAGTTGACATAATTTTTTCTTTAAACTTTCCCTGGTTGTTTCCCACAATATTGTGATCCGAAATCTGCAATAAAAAATATAGGTCACCAAGCTCGTTTAGGAGATATAATTGTCTCAAGTTACCCTTTAAATCCTTGCAACTGCACTTATCAAGCGCACGTTTATTCCATCAGCTCACACTACGTTTCGCAGGGACAGGAAGCACAGCTTTAAAGTAATTCTTGAAATAACAAAATATATGTAATGTATTGACCAAAAGGAACGATTTGGTTTTTGTTTTATGGCACAGGAACACGTCCTGAAAAGGTGTCAACTAAAAATATTCGTCGGGTGCGTGATCTCGAGGATAGAATTTTGTGTCCACGAGCGATGACTACGTATGCTTTTTTAGCGATAATTTTTTTTTCTGACATGATTTTTTTTTAAACTTTTACAGCACAAAGAGTAAAATGATGAAATTATGCAAAAAAAAAAAAAAAAAAAAAATAGGTCACCAAGCTCGTTTAGAAGAAAACAACCGCTTATTTACTAAGAGAATGAATCCTCAAAGGAAAACCTATTGCTTCGGAGTGCGCACGCGCTCGTGCACGCGCAAACCGACGCAAGATATTATGCGCAGTAGTGATGCGCAATGCAATACTAGGGAATCACCTAAATAGAAGGTGACCGCTTAATGGAGGTTTGACTGTAGACATTATTGCTTGTCCTGTTAAGCTAAATGTTTTAGGTTATTGAAAGCATCATCAACAACAACGACAAAACCAACACTCGCTTCGAGACAGGCTAACATGGTGGCCATAGTGATTACAAGGGGTGGGCTCCGCTTGTTGTTATGGATGTAATTGCTTCAGTTCACTTTGGTAAACCGGGGGCAGATTGCGCTCATCCGAACGTCTGAGTATTGAAATAGAGCGCTTTTCAATTGAGTGTCGAAAGTACTCTCGCAATTGCTTTGGTTTTGCATTGCTACGCTTCGTGATTGGCTAAAAAATCTCGCGCCACTTTATTAACCTATCAGAAGTTAAACCAAAACCAATCGTGATTTGCTCGCACGCGTTTTCCCGCGCTTGGCGCCGGCTACATGTATTTGCTTCGAGTTCTGATTGGTTCATCAGATAGTCTGCGAGTTCTGTGATTGGTCAGAGTTATTACTTTGCTTTTGATTTTACGACACTCAATTGAAAACCGCTCTATCATCATATCTCTATAAATTAAAAAGTCTTTTCCTTCAGTACAATACCGAAATTAAACTGACACTGGCCATCATGTCTAGAATTAAAGGAAAATATCAAGATGTGGCATAACAGCTATGTAGAAAAGTACCCTAGGTAGTAGAATGTTAGCTCTTCACGCTACACTTAAAGGGTCTCTGATGTCAGTATTTTTAGTGTTTTAAAAAGCCCAAAAGATACATTTATATCATTGGACACCCAAACATAATGGCACAGGTTTGTTTAAAATTATTCTACAAGCGCTGTAAAAGTGAAAATAAGTGTCTTGGGCTGCAGATGGCCAGGATAGAAATGGATTGCAACTGAAAAAATTGGGTCATTCCTTGATGTTTATCACCTTATATCTTGGAGGGGTCTTGGAAGACTCGCTTAAACTCAGATTACTGTTGAATCTCTCTTAGAAAATACTCTTGATATCTTCCTATCCTATTGTAGGCATGTTGTGCATGCCAAAGGTACTTAGAGGTCTACTTAGTATTTATTTAGAGAAGTTTTGCCCGAAAACGTTTAAAACGGCAGTTTCATTGGTGTCCGTTTGTCAGATGGAATTATAATTATATTTTTTAATGTTTCTTTCAAAGTCTTAGGTCTCTTCTTGGTTATCGCATCCCTCAAGAAGTGAGCTTTGTTATTTCCACTGTGAGCAGCCCGCGATGAAGACTCTGATGTGGATGTATGGTTTCCGTAGAGAGGTTTACTCAGGGAGGGCACTAATTTGGAAAGCAGTTATCAGCTTCGTTACCGGCCAGCAATAAACGATATCACTGTATAGACAAGCCGGAAAAAATTGCGGCACGTTTCCCGTCGGACCGTTGCTGTGGTACAAGGACACAACCATAGCAAGATGCAACTAGAATAACGCATTGTAAACCTTTCGCGCTCAAGAGCGTCAAATCCATTTTCATAAAAAAAAATCAAGCGGTTCGGTTTTGTAAATACTGAAGTTTTAAACGTTTAAACGTTATCTAGAACTACATCACATAACCCAAATGTGACCCAAAGAGCGATAGGGATGTTTTGGATATTCTGAGGTTAGTTTATAAATGATAACCATGGATGATAGTTTCAAAGCCGGCGTTCCATATCAGTGTTTTATGAACAGAGTATGTTCGTGAGTACGCCGAATCTCCTTTAATGTCTTTAATAGAATATGGAATATAATATAGATATATGATGTTAAAAAAGTCCATTTAAAAGGAACACTAAGGATGACTGTTCGTAACTAAGACGACGCATGCCGAATATCCAAGTTTTGTTTTGGCACTAACAGATGTATACAAAATAAATTCCACATTTCACAGGCCCCCCGGGGGAAGTTTTGTTTTAACAGGCGATTCGTGTGAATTCAACCGAACAAAAACTGATTATCTGCATGGACAGACTGGAATTTATTCGTTGCTGCACTAATTAAATATCTGTTCACCTGAAGTACCTCCACTTGTGAATTTAGATTAACTAATAGTGCCTGTTTTCTTAGAACATGGCATTTGCAATGTGCCCGGCAGGTAGTTCTGCGTCCTGCGAAAACTGCCCAACAGAAAAGAAAACCATTCGAGAAAGGACAGCGCTTTTGATAAATAATCCTCTTATGAGCGATGTCAAGTTTGTGATGAACGATCCAAACCCAAATAACAAGAAGGATCGTGAAATTATCTATGCTCACAAGTTTTTACTATCACTTTGCAGTCCTGTTTTCAACGCCATGTTTTACAGCAACATGGCCGACGCCAGACAAGAAATCCCGCTCTCCGACTGCGATCCTCGGAGTTTCATCGAGTTTCTTCGGTATTTGTATTCAGATGAAGTACACTTGACCTCTGGAAACGTGTTCGAGCTGTTGTATTTGGCGAAGAAATATATCGTGCCTTTTCTGGCAGAAAATTGCTGCCGTTTCTTGGAAGCGGAGCTGAGAGAAAACAACGTTTTCAGGATCTTAGAGCATGCCAGGTTGTTCTCAGAAGCGCATCTCGAGCAACGCTGCTGGAAGCTGTTAGAAGCCAAGACAAGTGCCTGTCTTCAGAGCGAGGGTCTGCTCTGGATTAGTCACGATACACTGTCATCTCTTCTCATGAGAGATGCTTTAACTTTAGTGGATGGAGAATGCGCTGTTTTTAATGCTGTTAAAAGGTGGGCGGCCGCAAATTGCAAAGCGCGAGGTTTGGAACCCACAGGCGAAAAGATGAGAAAGGTTTTAAAGGATGCGATCTATTTGATACGTTTTCCTATGATGCCGCCTCGACTGTTTGGCGAAATCGTAGTACCAACAGGAATTCTTACTGAGAAAGAAGCCTCACAAGTGTATCTTTTCCATAAACAGGGCGCCGTACGTGATCCCGAAATGAAATTTTCATGCATTCTACGCGGGCCGCTGCTTCAATCACAAAGCTCAGGCGTCGAGTTGTCACGTTGTTATAGATACAGGGAAAATCAGACATATCCCAGCTCAGAGAGTTTCGTCTCCGTGTCTGAAAGCCTCAAGTTCTCCACAAGTAAAGAAGCCTACTTTGCAGGAGTTCGCCTTTACGCCCATAAAGATGTGGGAAAATACTTCTCGGTGCAGATCAGGGTTTTAAGGTGTCATGGATTGAAAGAGGAGGTATCCAGTGTGCGTGGTACGTTTACTGTGGGGAGACCCCCAGGGCAGTTAAGCAGCAGGGTTGGATTTGATGTGCTAGTTCCTAAACCATTCCTTGTTTCTAGAGAGGCTCAGTTCAATGTCAAGGTTACAATAGTTGGAAACGACGAGGCAAGAGCATCTCCAAATAGAGGGATTCCAATGAAGTTTGTCAAGTGCGAAGGAATTGAGTTCAGGTTCGAGGGGCAGTCGAGACAAATACTGGAAATATTATTTTATAACCTGGATTAACAATCACACCTTAAAACCCCGATCAAGTGGGGCATGATAGTCGATTACAGTTGAAACTCGCGCTCCCGTTTGAACACGAAATATCATAAATTCTCCGGCGCTATCATTTTCTTTGAACGTGTTCAAAATTTTCACTGTGTAGTAGTTGAAGGTAGTTTTGATCGTTTGACCGAGCGCATGATAGTTGATGAAGAGTTAAAAATTTTAATCAGCTGCTGCCACC
Organism: Dendrophyllia cribrosa; assembly: GCA_024195265.1. Lineage (NCBI taxonomy): Eukaryota > Metazoa > Cnidaria > Anthozoa > Scleractinia > Dendrophylliidae > Dendrophyllia > Dendrophyllia cribrosa. The sequence goes on along the minus strand of JAJLRJ010000006.1, from coordinate 35,428,432 downwards.
TACAAGTATCGGACTAAGCTGTAGATCTACCAGAGTAATCGCAAAACGGCAACAGTGTCTGTCGAGGCCCGAAAAGGAAGAAAATATCAGCCAACAAGTTGCTTATTCGTCGTGTAATAGTATTTTGCTCACGTGACTTTTGACCAACAGTCATGCGCTATCATGCACCGTTTGCTCGCAAGCATGATAGTCATCGACTATCATGATGATAGTTTGGGATCAAAGCTCTCACTGCCAACTCTCATCGACTGTTATCATGCACCGTCTGTCGGTCGGAGCGTAAGCCAGGATTCTTTTAAATTTTTTTTTTTATGTCGTAAAGTAGCAAAATTATTGTTTTACAAAAAACTGTAAAAAAAAATCCTCTGATACGGATAATGGAGCCCCTTTCGATTTGTTCCAAATATTTTATTGGCACAGTAATCTACAAAATAAAAGATAAGACGGCGTTGTCACTCTGATAAGTTATGACAATAATAATGTGTTCTTTAAAAATATTGACAATTCTTCAAGTTTTGAATTTATTAACGTTCAAAGAGTATTATTCTGCCTCGGTTTTTGTCACTAATGAGGAATGGAATGGAATGGAAACTCCGACCGGAAAAGCTCCGGCGCGAAGAAGCAGGAGGAAGTGGGGATCAACCCCGGCTGAAACAAGGGTGGGTGGGCGGGTGCCACTACTTAGCATTTCGGATTTCTTGCTCAAGCGAAATTATGACAGCGTCCTTTTCCATTTATATGGCCCAATAGCCTATGAGGAGGACTGTTGAGCCAAAACGACCAACAATTCCACGGTCGGAATGTCATTAATGATACCACCTCGGCAGAATTTATATATTCAATAACTTTGCACGGTATTTCTTTTCTGGAAAATTCGAATCCGGATTCATATTATAGAGCAGACGGATTCCTTATTAATACTCGGAAACGTTAAATCCGAAAATGGATTTTTTTTATCATAGCAACCACGGCGCGCATGTCTATCCATGTACATCTGACGCTGACCACAAGTACTCTTTTCGAATCCTTTCCCAAAGAAACGCCGGGATCATTCTAAGAATCCGGATTCAGTTTCCATCCAGTGAATCTGACCCAAGAATGGATTTTCGTTTTATTAACCCTTACACTCCCAGAGTCAGTTATGGAGACGTGTAACACAGCTCTAACTTTTGAATCTGTGGGCGAAATCCTATGGTGTGACCGTGTGACCATTCAGATGCAACCTCTTCGGCCGTACTTTCGCATGGTACCATTTGTTTTACAGTATTTTAAAAAATAAACTTGGAATTTTTTTTTGAATGTCTATTGTTGGCACTCTTGGGAGTTAAAAGGTTAAAGAAACGTAAAACATATTTTTGGGTTCAAAAGATCCGGATTTGGATTTTCCCAAAATAAAAACACCCCAACATTAATGGTTTCCTCACTTTTTTGTTCATCGGAAAACCCTACAGCTACAGACAAGCACAAACTAACCGTCTATCTTGGAATGATATTAACAATCGAACTAAAAGCTTTCTACGACGGATTATAAGAAATTTAAAAACAATACAATCATTGTCGGTGCTGAAATTAAAGGAAGAACCTGCCATTTTCACTGCGCCTCTTTTTTTCTCTCTTTCCAAGCATACGTTTCTGGTCAACCGTTCACTTCAGAATGTCTTCAAACCGCCTTTAAAGGGGCAATGTCAGCTTTTTTTAGTATCACTTTGAAAAGCCAAAAACATATTTGTTTCAAAGGAAACCTACAAATAATGGTCCACTAGTGCACAGAAGCTAGAACTTGTTATCTTTGGCTGCGGATGGCCAGGATGGAAATGGATTGCAAATTGAAAACTTAAGGTGAAATCTTTCAAGTTGTTTCCCCGTGTCTTTGAAAAATCGATAAGTTTTGACCATAAATCAGCCAAATCCGCGTATCTACTGTACAAGTTCATTGATTTGACCATTACTATTTTGATGCTATTTGGCTGCGGATGGCCAGGATGGAAATGGATTGCAACTTGAAAAAATTGGCCGATTTTTTTAAGTTTCTCCCAAGTGTCGTGGAAAAATCGCAGAAAAACCTATTATGGTTTGTTCTTCCTTCAAGAAATCACTTGATATTATCTTCTTGGTGTTCTAAAAGGAATTGTATGTTTGAGCAAAGGTACTTTGTCAACTAGTTAACAAAGTACCTTTGCTCAAGTATTTTGACCAAAACGCAGCAAAATCTGCGTGACAATGCCCCTTTAAAGGCGTTATGTCACCAGATTGTAATATAACTTTGAAAAGCCAAAAGACACAATTGTATTAAAGGAAATTAAAGAAAAAATGGTCCAGTTTTGTTTTCAGTTACCATATTAGTGGTGATTTTAGCGGCGGTGGCCAAATAGGAAATGGATTGCAAATTGAAAAGTTAAGGCGAAATCTTTCAAGTTGTTTCCCCGTGTCTTTGAAAAATCGATAAGTTTTGACCATAAATCAGCCAAATCCGCGTATCTACTGTACAAGTTCATTGATTTGACCATTACTATTTTGATGTTACAGCAAAATTACATTACATTCGTGTGCCCAACACTCGTGAAAGCACCTGCCTTTCTCGGCTGTACAAATCTGATTACAGACCTGGACAGAAGGATGGCACTTTAGATGACATCCCCTACCAAAACACCTCTGTGTACATGTATCTGCATCACACTCCATCAAGCCGCAGTCCTCCCCGTTGCAAACCTGCGTGCACTCTCTTGCATTGCACGATGCCGTGTAGCACTTCTTGCCGGAGCAGTTCTGATAGCAAATATCGGAACCCGTGCAATTTAGTAAGCAGAACCCATCGGTGCAAGTCTGGTTGGAGATTTGCAACGGGTTGGTAGGCCTGTTCGCCAAAGCACAACCAATCTTTGATGGACATGTTTGGACGCACGTATCATCCGAAATGTCGTCACAAGTTTCTTTCGTTGTTATGCCTGGAGGCTGGTAGACCGCGTGCCTGCATTGCCCGCCAAAGCATCTGGGGTTGCAATTTTCACCCTCACAGGAGGTAGTACAACCTCCTCCAGTGCAGGTCTGATAACAGAGTTTGGAGCTTGAGGATAAGCAGCCCATCTTGCAATTTCCTCCTCTGCAAATCTGAGTGCAGATCCTTGAGTAACATTCCATATGGCAACCTCCAGCAATGCATTCTTGAATGCAAACGTCTGACGTGCAGGTAACGAGCTGACATTTTCTTCCGACACAAACCTGGCTGCACTTATCCTCTGCATTGCACCTCAGGATGCAATTGCCTCCGTAACATGCTTGACTCTGCATTGAGTAATTCGTAACAGACTCGAGTTCACAGTCCCCATTCATACAGTGCTGATAGCAAATGTTCTCCCTGTGAGCTATTGCTTGATTGCAGGTTGATACTACAGCTAACGCAGTTACATTTTCAGGTTGAGCACTGTAAATGCAATTGCTTCTCCGACAAGAACGAGCGCATTCTTTTCCATCACAGAGCATTGTACATCTCCCTGATTCGCATATCTGCTGGCAATATCGCACCCCGGATGGACAATGCATTTTGCAGTTTCCTCGACTGCATTTCTGTATGCAACGTTTGGCATTCTCAGGACACTTCATTTCACATCCACCGACCTCACACGTCTGAATGCATTCGTCGGAAGTGCACATCATATTACAACGCCCACGAATACAATATTGATTGCAAGTCTTTGCATTGCAATTTAGAGATTTACAGAGGCTGCCAAAACATTGCTGTTTGCACGAATCTGGAGAAGAGCAAGTGAGATTGCAGTTTCCTGCATTGCAGATCTGCTGACATTGCTTGAATATCTTACCAGTCACTGAGCAGGTCATACTTCGTCTTCTTGTGATTGAATACTGATAGCACGTCCTGTTCTGTCTCAAGAAACAATGTCTTTCATCAAAGACGGCCTCAGTATGGCTCACAATGGCGACGAGAACGACAACGAGAAGCTGCACTAGCAGTAACTCCATTGTTTTCAACTCCCTAAAAAGACAAATGATATACAATTCCCTATTTTAGCGGATACAAAAGCTGGGTTCACACTAACGCCGATGGCTGTTTTATAGAGTAAACGCGTTTAAACGAAACACGTTTCCCTGAACAGGTTTGTAATTGCATTTGTCACAATGGGTGTCTGTTTCAAACAAGTTTCGTGCCTGGTTCTTAAAATTAAGGCGGTTTTACGAAACACGCATAAAATCTTTATGATGATGTAATGATGTAATCTCATTTGTCAAGCCCTTAGGATCTTTCGAGCACTCAATTCTCTTTTACTCTAGGCTTCCGTTTTTAAAGCCTTGTTCACACTAGCGACATAACGCCGACAAAAAGAACATGAACATAATGACATAAAGAAAAGATCATCATGTTTATGTTCCTACTGTGTCGTTATGTTGTGTTGTTGACACTGGTGACATAAATAAAACATCGATATAAGTTATGTTTGGTTTTCGTGACCTAGCCGTTATGTCGCTTGCGTGAACAAAGCTAAAATGTGTTCCGTCTGGCTTAGATCGAAACTACCTCGCGACGTAGTTTTAGTTATGACAGTTATGCTCATGATTCGTGAGCCAAGCCGAAACTATGCGCGATTCCTACGTACGTGACTGCTGAGGCTGCTATTAAACCGATCCCTCTTTAGCTAACTAGATATATAGTCGAGCGGGCGAGTTAATCACGCTATCGGGATTGGCCTGCCCGCGGGCGAGTAAATCACGCTTTCGGGATTAGCCCGTCCGCTCGACTGACTGAAAAGGTACTGCTAGCATAGCAGTCTAAATTCTGACGAGAGTGATGAAAGGTTTCGTGTGCGCGGTGGTATTATATCAAGCTGTGTTCTCATGTCGACGGGTAAGGTGTGAAATACCGATTTATATCGGACAATACTTGAAGTTATCAACAGCCACCCTAGCCTGAGAGGCGGCTGTATTCGCAGACCATAAACAGCCAAGTTTTTGGTTCAAGTCACATGTTTTAAAACTACATAATTATGATAGTATGATATTTGCCAGATTTTATCAGTTTCAACTTTTAAATAAAAGACGGATTTAGCGACGTAAATGTAATATATTTTTGTATCTGTGACCTTAGTTGTTAATGCATGTTGTGTGAAAAAAAAAAGATGCGTGTAATGATGTTGCATGAAACATGTTCTGGAACGTGCTGTGCAGACAACAGGAAGCCCATGCGAAATAATTTCGCTTTTGGTATCCCGTGTGGTGTGCCGTATTCTGTAGTTTTTCCGATTCGTGAAAATTACTCAGTGTTGCTTTTCGTTTTTAGAATTTTTGTGGATGAAATTCTGAAGTGCGTCTTGGGCAGTGCTTAAGCTAAGCTTTCCTCGTGGTCTTTATCACTTGGCAAATGTCCACAAAACGTGATTGTTTGAATGCCGGTACTCAATTGCTCGGGGGGAGGGGGGGGGGGGGGGGGGGGGGGGGGGGGGGGTACTCGAAAGATTTTCCGGTAAGGCGGTGTGGCTCAAACCCGTTTAAGACACAACTCTCCGTCTCCGATCTCTGTGATTTTCCTATTCTTGAGACCCCGTCTACTCTGCCGTCTACACGTGCCATTTACAAATTGTCCCACTGGCTTGTTGCGTCATTAAACTTGGCATCAATGCCGAAGTCAACGAAAGTTCATAGCTATAACCCCAGCAAAATGCTGGTTTAAATTCGGCTTGTGGTAAGGTTAGGAAAACCATATCTTGTTCGGCGGGAGTATCCCCCTCCCCCCCCTCCCCCCCCTTCAATTGCCATCACCATATTGTTCATTATGGATGGGCATTCTTCCCACGCCGCAAGAGATAAAGAAAATATGTAATTAGTTTTAGCTTTGGGGGAATTCATGATTAGCAGTCTTGATTTTAAATTAAGTAGTCTAGAAGCAGCCTAGCCAGCAGGAGTTATTTTAATACGGAAATTTGAAGAAATAAACAAAGAACTTGTATTCTAAATTGGAACTTGGTCATTTATAATGCGACACATTTAAACAGAAAATCTTCCGCCGCATTGAACAGTTTCTAAATATAAATGCACGCGCGAAAGAAACGAAAGGTCAAAAAGTCAACCAGGGATGATAACAAGAAAGTGAAACATCTACGAGAACAGTAGGAGACGTAGGACACTTTAACTTTTCCGGTCGCAAGATGACAACGATAAAAGAAAACACTTGGCCAAAAAATCCTAAAAATCCGTTTTCCATACTTTGTTCCTCGGTTTAACACAAGGTATTAACCCAAACGACAAGGAAACATGTTTCTTTTGTCCATATCGATGTCTGGGAAAACAAACCTAACAGGAGGTCAATGTTTACTTTGGCGGGAAACATGTCGCAACAAAAGAAATATTTCGGACACACAAAGGTGCCTTTCATGTGCCGTCGTATCAAAGTTTATTATATTTCATCTTGCTAACTAGCGAACAACGACCTTTCTCGTTTTAAGGTTAGTTGCGGTTGTTGCAAATTGAAGGCGTAATATTTTATTGCAGTTTAGCTCTGTATCATAGGCGATTTACAAGACTCCAGTTCGTAGTTATTAGTGACAACTCGAGAGACTAACGGAAATCTAGAGTAATTGGGGTAATTGTATGCTTTTTCCATATGTCGAGCTTTCAGCTGGGCAAAATATGCCGTTTAGAAAAGTCAAGTGGAGATAACAATGACTGCAGATTCCATTAATTTGGGAGAACGTTAGAGATGCTCAAAACTTACACAACGATATCTAGCTCTAAAAGCGTAAAGAATAATTCGTAAAATAACAAAGATTACGTTGACACTTATTTAATAAATTCTGGCATTCTTTTACAAAAGGAAAGAAGTGACAGAGAATTATCTGATGCTTAGTGTTAGAGATATAAATTATTTTCCTTAGGTTTATTTGCGAGCACAGATCTTCGATTCAACGTACATACGTGTAGTTAGCGTAAGCGGGCTTTCGAAGTGCGTCATTATATATAGAGAAATCACAAACAGCTATTGAACGAAGCGCGTACCATATCTCATCCTCACCGCACATGAAGCGCGCTGAAAAAGTTATGACGAAAAAATACTCGAATGTCAACGCAAGCAATCCATTCTGTGAAGGCTAGAAGTGTCGAATAAGCTACAATATGTACATACCTTGCTATTCTCAGTTGTATTCTCAGTTGTCGTTTAGGGGTATCACGAAGTCAAGATTAAGAGCACAGCGCGAAGTGTAACAATTGTCAATAATCGCGACTAATCGTGTAGGACGTCACAAACTCCTATTGTGTGCCCCACCCTTGAGGTGCGACTTCCGAGCGGGTTGACAAACAGTGGGATCTCAGAGACGGAAATTAAAAGAAGAGACACCCTGGAGGATCATAGGTCCGCATAGGCATGAAAGTGCATGTACTTGGTAGTTTATAATGACAAGAATCGCAAAAGGCAATATTAGAAGCATGTTTAGGGCACTGAGTGAATTGTGTCCGTGAGGTTCATTCCCTCCCTCAGATTTTTCTTAAACCGGAAATGTAAACTGACGTTTTCGAACTTAAAAGAAAACTACGCCTGACGTTTTCGAGAGGATGAAAATACTATTTTTGGTTCTCAGAAAGTCCAGCTTTAACGCTTTAAGCCCTAAGAGTGATCAGCATCAAATTTCTCCTTGTAATATTAATGTCTTATCAATAAAAAAATCATGAGAATTAAGGACATGATCACACAAGATGAGTTCTCTTGATATTCAAATAATTTCTCCCCACTACTTCTATTGGAAATTTATAGGTCGACTAGAAATGATAAGTTAAATTTTGATGTTAGGGCTTAAAGGGTTAAATCATCAAAAGAAACAAATATGACTTTCTAAAGCCTTTGGTGAGCTTGACTCGTATGTAACTGTTTCGCTATAAAAGAACGAGAAATTCTGTCTGTATATAAGAAGAACTCCAAATCTCGCCGATGATCATCGGCGAAGAAATTCTGTCTGGATATAAGAAGAACCACGAAACTCGCCGACGGTTCAACGGCGCCGGTAATTTCGTCTCGCGAGCTTCTTCCAACCGTTTATGCGGTTTGTTAATTTCACTCATGATATTTAGAAAACGGACCTTTGGATCCAGGGTGACTTCGCCGCTGATCATCTGCGAGATTTGGTGTTCTTCTTTAATATATACAGACGGAATTACTTCGCCGTTGATCATCGACGAGTTTTGTGGTTCTTTTTACTGAAACAGACGGAATTAAGTACAATGTTTTATTTTATTGCTTCGTTAATTATTTTTTTTGAAATCTTGACTAGTAATATTACCAGATATGAAAATATGAATATATGAATATTGTCAACAATTCTATTTCTCATCATTAAAACTATTTTTAGTTTAAAAAAATTATATATCTAGCTAAGTTGCAGTTGACCTAAATGTAAAGGGATCTATAACTTCAAGCATTTTTTTGCTTTTCTATAGACTCCCTCATCACTATTATTTATCTTGTATTGTATAGTTACCATGAACTACAATGTATTAGTGATGGAAGCAATAAATTGAAATTGAAATTGAAATTGAAAAATTACTTCGCTACTGAACATCGTCGAGTTTGCCGTTCTGAATATAAAACAAATTAATTAATCACGTCAGTTGTAATATTCACACGAAAACATTCGTGTCCATAGATATAAACAGTCACATAATATGTGACTATATGTACTCCCGGGTCGTATTCGTGACAACTGGATTGACTATAATGGGGTTGAATTTTTTAACAGAACTACTAGAATAGGGTCGCACATATGCGGGATTTTGGGAGTAAGAAAATTCTGGCATTTTTTTCCTTTTTTTTTTTGGGGGGGGGGGGGGGGGGGGAGGTTGTTTTAGTAAGGATTTGAGGTATTAAAAACGGAAAGTGACCAAGTTGGGATCGCGAAGTTTACATTTTCACAAAGGTGACTAGGATGGGGTCTATAATTGGCCACAGAAAAGACTATAATGCAGTAGGGGCCCTGAGAGGCCAGCAGCACATAGCGTGCTCCTAACTTAAATCAACTAAACTGCAGATACTGAGAACGATCTATTGCGTCACATTGGATCAAATACAAACAGTGATAAGCAACAGACCACTGCAAGGACCGATCAAAAGTTTATGTTTTTTTTTCTAGCCTTCGGAACGATCTTGTTTTCGTACGTGTCAAGGCCCTCGGGGGGAGGGGGGGGGGGGGGGGTTTGGGGGGAGGCGGTAGACTCCCATATGAAAGATATGGTGAGTGCTCGTCGTCTCGTTTATGGGTGTAAATTACGGATTTAATGACCCATCCATGTTTTATCTATAATGTTACCTTAACCTCCTGCACTCCCAAACCTCGGTTAGTTAGAGAAGCATGCTTCTAACTTGATATTTATGTAAGTTTCTTTTTGTAGCTTTTGGCACGCGCACGATCTTGTTTGAAGTCAAGGCTCTCGGGGTAGGCGGGAGACTCCCCATATGAAAGCTACGGCGAGTGCTCGTCGTCTCGTTTAGGGGTGTAAATTACTCATTATGGTATCTGTTCACTTATGGTGTTCAGGAAAGAACGCCGATATTTTCAGCTGTCAAGGTATCATTTAGGGTGGCACGCGAAGAATTAAAAAAAAAAGAATTAATGGCAATGCATTTAATTCTATTAAAGATAAATACGCGTAAATTTGTCTGGTCGGATAGTTTCTCTTTTACCCGTATTTATACATAGCAAAGTACCAGAACACAGATTCAGGGTCCATCTTTATAAATTCAGCCAATCGTAAGTTGTTTGTTGTCAAGATTTTTTTACAAAATTGTTCTTCTTTTTCTGCAAGAAAAAACATTTATACAGCATACGGTATAAAAAAAGAGAGAAAATAAAGACCTAATTTTTAGTTACAGAACTTTATTGACTATCGTGTTTGTTTCGCTTGGACTGGACTTCTCCCGATTTACTTTCAGTTCTGATTGATACAACAGAACATTATCATTTTCTTTTTCTATTACTTCAAAACTGAACTGAACAATCTATCATTTCAACTCCTTCTTTTTCCGTCAAAAGAGACATTCGTTTTTACAGCGCTATGTAATTAACAGTACGGCGCAACTCAAGAGAAAAAAGATGTAACCTCTTTTTCTCTTGGTTGAGCTTTAGTACAGAACGCGCATAGGAAAAGCCGGGAGCTAGCAACGTTCAAATTCGCAAAAACTACCGAACAACGGGTAAGCGAGTTTAATGTTGACATTGGTGTTAAAGTCTTCGTCGTGCTTGTACATCGATCTGAATCGCTTTCTCTAATTATACGACGTGCAGGATCAGAAACGAGAAAATAACAAACATCAATTATATTTCAACGCCGGAAAATACCAAGTATCATTGTCACACATCCGACTTTTAACGAGATCAAACTCAGTCACAGTGGTAAAAAGAAAACTCCTTTTTGGAATCTACTTTTGAGCCGAATTTAAAGAAGATTTTTCTTTGGCCGAGATCGATTGCCGATTTTTTTTGCATAACTGCGGCACAGTCAAACAATGTTAATGTTTCTTTGACGATTTACATTGAAAAAAATGATTGCTTGAATTCTCAGCGTTAAGTCTTAAAAAATAGACTGCTACAGTCTCTCTCTGGAAAGCCGAACAGGCGGGCATCATCCCGTGATCTGCGATCGACCAAGCGCGGAGCAAATTAAAGTAATACGACTGACTGAAAGATATTTAGTACACAAAAACAGTACTAACTTCGTCTCTGCGACTGAGGCTCTTTTAAAGTGAAAAATTAAGGTTGCGGCACGGTGCATTTAAATCCGATACAGTTTGAATAAGCTCAATCAGTCAAAAAGAGTAAGTATTTAGAATCTCTCGTAACCAAGCAACCATCTTATTCTCTCACAGTCAGCAGCAACGAATCCTTTACCTCGTTCTCAGTTGGCCTTTAAGTCTGTGAAAAGGTTCCTTTTAGGAGGAAAAATCGCGAGCCGAGCAGGGACTGGGGAGAGGTAAGGGGCTCGGCTCGCACAACTCGACGATTTCTTTTTAATTCATGATCAATTCACCTTTAAGTGAGCCTGTTCACAAGCTAAGATGGCCTTAGGAACACGTTTAGCATGCCCTTTCCGTTATACTAGCCTTACATTTAGAATTGTTTGATCTACACCGTGATTGACGTCTAGTACAAGCATTCCTTCTTTTATTAAAGGAGACTCCGGAAAAAAGTTACCACGAAATTTATAGTGTTGAGTGTTTCTCTCCATTTGTACATTTGCAACATATTTTTTTGGCTGAAACATATTCTCGAGAATCTATGATCTTATATAAATTTGGCAAGCCAACTAAACAGACGGTAGAGTTGGTGTTTTTTCTCGTTATCTACGTTATAAAAATAGCTTATTAACAATCAAACTTAGTTTTTGAAATTAGAAAAATACATATTTTCCGCCGGCTTTTTTACTACCTGTTAAATTAATAAGCTCAGCAAGCCGTTAATTTAAAACCTGTTCCAGATAAAATGAAGGAGAACTACTTTAATTACAACTGCCGCGATATGTTTTAACGCACTGCCGCTGTTAATTATCATATCAACATGTGCAAGCGTCTCCTGCCGGGTACAAGGAATTCAAAGACCTTCGCCAATTCTTTTTTACTCTGGCCCGTAGCCAGGCATTTTTAAATCTTAGGTTTAATGAATAGGAAATAAGTTAAATGGGCTAACCGCCTCAATTGTTTTAATCGCCTTGCATTTCGCGAGATTTTCCGTCTTGATCGAATTTCAGTCGCGCAACAGCCAGGATTTTGAGAAAAAGGGATGTTTTTGGAGCTCATCAGTGCACAAGGCTGAAGGGATCGAAATCGGTTTGGACAGTTATGTGCGTCCATAAATCTTGAGCATTCCTAACGGTGTCATTCCAATCTTGTCTTAGCAAAGATTCTTACCTTTTTCGAGTTCAGTCACCTCGATCGAAATACGGATTTTCTGTAGTCTGTGGACCCTATAAGTGTCAAGTACGGTAGCTGTTAAACTTTGTGCAATCCTCATGAAGACATATTGCTTAGAAATTAACTTACAATGAAGAGTATGCCGTAGCTTGTCTCGCCTCTTATCGCCGTTTAACTTTCTTTACCAGATATGCTATAAAACTCGAAACAGTGTTGAGGTCACATGAATGGCAATTACTCCGGCGCCTATAAATGCATATAGTTGTTACCATAAACAAATTAATAAGCCATCTGTCACCAAATGACTGCGATGTATTTAATATGTGGAGGAGGCTTTTGAAGTCCGGACTATTGGTGCAAAAAGAAGGCAGAGATTTAAGAATAAACCATTTCATTTTTGGGGCATCACCCCAAAAAATTCCTGCAAAACTTCAGTCGGAGGAGAAAACACCGTGCGTAGCAGAACAAATAAACAAAGTCTTGCAAGCTGGTGAAAGAAAATTCAAGCACACTGATTTAGTCGAAAAAAAAATCGTACTGGAAAAATTGCCCAACCCCTTTGCCCCACCCCTCCTCCTCCTTTCTTAAAAGTAAAATGGTCCTTCGCTTGCGACAGTGCTCTCTATCTAATACGTTGTACTGACACAATTATAATGACGGCAAAACCACAACGACAAACCAATGTACCTGGATCAGTAAAACTCTTGAAATAGTATACTGTAAAAACGGCAAACTGATCCTAACGGCAAGGAAAAGAGATTGAGGTATGGGCAAATATATTCAACTGTTTGTTTTTTTATTTCACTTCTGTTTAAATCATTGCCGTAAGGATCAGTTTGCCGTTTTTACAGTATACTGACACAATGCCGGTTACAAAATCGTGTATACTAAAATTAGACGTTGTCGCCTACAAAAAATGTAAGTTAACGCTCTTGTTAATGGTTTGTTTCGGTACCTCCTTAGATAAAGATAAATTGTTGTTACACCTAGAAACCAAGGGCGCTCATGATTTGTCAGAGCTGGTGGGCCGGACTGGTCACGTCAATAAGTACGTGCCCTGTCAATATTCATCAGGACGGACCGGTGACCTCGTAAATAGTATGCCCTATTTGGATGGACTTGTGGAACAAATCTTCAAAAAAAAAATGGCGCATTCTGTCGACCAAGAGAACGAGGTTGTTTCTTTTTGCAGTTGGCGTTCAATTCGTATAGAAGCTGCAACTGTTGTCTTTAGAGATTGACTTTTATATTACGTAACTTGCAATATTTCTTACCTACGTGCCACTTGGCTCCCCTTCTTGGAACGCAGTCATCGATTGGACGCTTCAAACCTACCGTACAGGAAGCCCTGATTGAAGACAAAACGGGTTACTTGTCAGTTGTCGTCAATTACAAAAAATGGACAGTTCATGATGAAGAACGCGGTTGTCTGTCTCGCAACGCTCCTCGCCGCGTGACGAAACAAATAACGGTTGCGTAGAAGACTATTCTTCTAGCTTCTCAGATATAACTAAATGCGAGGTTGACTTTAACCCTTCAACCCACCAGGCGCCTTAATGAACGTCACAAAATGAACTTTATTTGTTTTGTTTTTATTTTTTTAAGTCTTGGCGTTTTGCACTCGTACCTCAGTGGATGAATGAATATTTTGTTCTAATCCATCTTTTGAAGCAGTATTTTTGACAAATAACCTTGAGTTAATGGCCGGCAGCGAATTCCTAGCCAGTAGAGAAATTTGGCTAAGTTTCAAAGTATTGATATCCAAAAATACATGATACAAAATGATTAATATAACAAAAGCAAACAATGTATTTATACTGCCTAATAGTGTGTATAATTGTCAAATATATGTGTAATTGTCACCTAGTTTTAATATGCTCAAACTAAAAGACTTGTTTGAGAGAGAAATGCCATTTTTCAAGTTTAAAACAAACAGTCCTTTTTTTCATTTGGAATAACCGGGTAATGAAAAACTTCCAGCTGATGAAAGTATACCTTGGCATAGCTTTGGTTGGTGCGCACACTTTAGGAGTTCTTATTACTGGAAACCATATAAATAACTTGAAATCTGACCTAGTAGTAAAAAGGTAAAGATCAGGTTAGCTATACTTTATACTTTGTATTGAAAGATCTAGAACTATCACTGAAAAAAAAAAAAATAATAAACAACTAAAATATTCGGCGTAGTAGCAATATTTTCTAGAAAAAATCATGGTTTAGAAAAATTCAAAGTTTACCCTTGGCTTGTGCGCAGATGTAATGTATTTACCTGCTGTCAGTGGAGACCCGGGGGGGGGGGGGGGGGGGGGGTACTCCCTATAATCGGCTATACGGGGATGCTCCGCCCGAAACGGGTACCTTTTTTTAGGCTGGCGGTATATGAAAGGGTAGGGATTTCACAAGTTGAAGTATATGAAAGGGTAGGGATTTCACGATGTATAAGAAGGGGTAGGGAAAACACCGGTTGAAGTATAAAAAAGGGTAAGGAAAACTGCCATTTAAGTATAATAAAAAGTGCCTTTCAAAATTTATCAAACAGACGCACGTAAAGGCTATATGAAAGGGGTACCATTTTCAATGAAAGGTATATGAAAGGGGTACCTTTTCAGTCAAAAATGGTATATGAAAGGGTAAGGGTTTGGACCATGGGGCGGAGCATCCCCGTACAAAACTTTGTTGGGTACCCCTCCCCCCTCCAGTGGTATGTAGCCTGGACATGTGGTCCACACTTGTAAACTCCGTCCTCGCATGTGCACGAAAAGATCACTCGGGGTCATGATATTGGTAATCCGGCCCCTTTTAAAACATGCATCCCGAAACTGCAAGCCCCCGGCGTAGGCGGGAGAAATTAGTCTATTAGCTGAAATTTCGATACAGAAATAAAATACAACCTATTTGTTTTTAACAAATATAAAGGTTAAAACAAAATAATATATTACCAGATAAGAATGAAAATAAAATACAATAAAAATCTAAAACTATGACCAAACTACAGACTGCAATTATCCAAAAGCTTTCTATTGGAGGATGTGATAAAGAACAAATTTTCCTCGTAGAGAGAGAGAGAGAGCTAGAGGCACTAGCAGACATGCAGCTAAGTTTGAGCTAGTTTGAGAACCAATCTCAGTACATTGCTCCAACACCTTTAGTTATATTGCACGTTCAACTATTGGACAGATCAGATCATTATTCATTAAGAGCAAGAGAAAATTTTCTCTTGTTGAAAGGTTTGCCTATCTTGTGTTTCTTAGGCTTTTGTATAAGGAAAATCTTTTTTCCTTATAATCTAAAATAATTTATTTCAACCAACTGACTGAAAGGTGAATTTCATTCAAGTTTCCACACCTCCTCAATTTTTATAAACAATTCATACAGACATAGGGCGCTTTCCATTTGAATGGAAAAACAGAGTAGAATTTCCTGGAACAGGAAGAGTGTGTTCCTTTTGCACGGAGTTGCTTTTTCTTTCTTGAGGAGACTGGGTACTTACGATTTACAACAACAAACATGGCCTTTCATTCATCACGGGAGCATGGCACTCGTGGAACGCAGCAGATGGTACAGTTTTCGATCATTTCGGTAAAAGCGAGAATAGCGGACTCCTCTGTAGGTATTCCTTTTTTTTTCGAAAAATTCCAGTGGAAAAGTCATTTCCATTTGATTTGACACCGGAACAACCGGATTTTCCATACAAAAAAAGCGCCCATAGACTGCAAAACAGTCGTTTTTTCGCTTTTCCCCAGACTCACTCTCGGTATTCACACTCGCTCCAGACCACGCGCATCCGTATGACCAACACAAAAAAATGTGACTGTTTTTCAGTCTACTATAGACACGTTCTTAGGTTTCAGGAATTCTATGGATACACACTGTTTTCCGTTTTAAATCACGTAATCATGGCTTTCTGAAAAACACTAGAATCATGAAAAGCTGTGAAACTATCCGCGAGGCTCCTCTTTTGTTGAAAAACAATTTTCCCTTTCTATTGAAAAAAGCGAGTATTAAACTGGAAAACGCTAAAAGCTTTCCTTTTATTCTTATTAATGGTACATTTTTATTCATAAGCTCCATCTTTTCATTAACAAGTGAAGCTTGACATTTTAAGCCCACGTATGAATTAACGGTTGTCCCCAATAGAACACGCCCTTAGATTTTCAGTTTCCAACCCCCCAAAAAAACTTGAAGAAAAAGGTAAGCTTCCCAAAACATCATAATTATGGCTTCTTGAAAGTTGTTACGGGTTGGTAAAAATGGTAGATCTATAATAGGCGGAAACAGAAATATACCTGATAATTTTAGTATAAAACCGATACAACGAAGGTAAAATTTTTAAAGGTGTACTATATTTCGGCTGGCCAAACCAGCCTTCTTCAGGTACAATGCCCGGGGGGGGGGGGGGGGGGGGGAACTCTCATATAAAGATGACGGGGGTGCTCGTCGTACCTTTCAGGGTCAAACTTTGTAGTTTGGTACCGCTTAGGGTGTTAAAATCTAAAATAACCACCGTTAGAATTATCGCGGTACCTTTTAGGGTATGAGCCGAAAAAATATGACAGAATATTACATGTGTTGTTTTCCCATATGTATTTCCCATGTATTTTGGAAGAAGAAGAAGAGGCTCCAAGTAGCCTATACTCATGCGCATGCGTAAGAAAGTTTTATGGTATATTTGAAACAAGCTAACAAGATGTCCGACATGGCGAAGAGTTACTCCTTTCATTCAGTCATCGTTCCTGCAAACCACGTTGTTACTATTAAATGTTCTATTAATAAAGAATGTACCACAAGGAAGCCAGTGATTCTTCTGTGTGTTATATATACCTCAGGAAGTGCACAATCGTGACACGAGAAAAACGGAGGGCAAACCTTAACTCGTGCCGCTCTGCGCACGAGTAATGAGCATGTCGTACATGTAACTCAGGGAGTATAGGGCAGCAGTGTTAATTTAGTTGCTGGGCGCCTTAACACAGTGCCTCTTGTGTCTTATTGTGTGCATGTCTTGTGTGTCCCTTCACTGGAGATGACAAAATATTTTCCAAGGTATCACAAACTAATCCTCGTCCTTTCGTTAATTGTTTTTTTACAGTCTGGATTCCGACTTCTCCGCGGGCTGCACTCTCCGAACATTGCCGCCAATGAACAGTATTGAGGACCGAGCGTCAGTTACCGTCAAATCCGTCATTGAATTCTTTCTGCCCAACATTTTAATCAATGCCAATCTAAATTTTTTGTATTTTATCGAATAGATAACGGGGTTGCAACAGCTGTTAGCAAATCCAACAAGCATAGCCAAAGTACTGTAGGGCCCTTTCACTTTTTCCCCTGTTCCTATTTCAATGAAAAGCAATACACAAAATGGAGACCAACAGATGAAGTACGCGAGTGTAACTATCATGAGTGTGACCACTCCCCTGTTTCGGCTTATTTTGTTGGCCACTTTCATTTGTTTTGTTTTATTTGTTGAAGTGAAGTCGTTCTGTGTTGTTTGATCCGCACCGTAAGTAACATCTTTAATGCGTCGAAGTTGATTTCGGATGACGCGCGCGATCTTGAAATAAACGTAAACCATTGAAACCAAAGCTATTCCATATGTCCCTGACACAACAGAGATCGCAAACGCGAAGTTCAGACCATATTTAGACCAGTCTTCTGCTTTGCATCTGCCAATGTAACTGATGAAACATTCGTATGAACTTACACCAAATAACGGCAGAAACGCCCATAAAGCCGAGTATGACCATAAGACAAGACACAGCAAAAGGGCGCGTGGTTTTGTCATCTCAACGGGATAATGCAGTGGTCGAGCAATCGCCATATATCGGTCAATTGACAGAATCATCAGGTGCATAATGGACGATATACAGAACAGAAAGTTTCCAAATCCATTGGCCCTTCCCCAGATTTTTCCACATCTCCATGTGCCCGTGTTGACAGCGTCCAGTGCGCATGGCATCACCAGAGCTGCCACGAGAAGATCCGCGATTGACAGAGAAATCAAGAAATGCGTATTTACAGTGGATCTGAACACGTTTGAATACCGAATGACAATCATGACAGCGATGTTTCCAACCACTGTTAATACAAGGACGCTGATCATTACAAACATGACAAGGATTGTCCAGCTTCGCGGCAGATTAACTATCTTTGTGTTGTCTTTGAACTGCGAAGCACCCTGTGTCAGCGAAATTGTGGTGTTCATAACTTTCTGTTGTCTCTGTAAATAATATAAACATGCTATTTAGTAAAATTGTCAGATAATGCGAATAATTAGTTACACTGTACATTATAAACTAGACCGACAGCGTACCTCTATGTGTATAAACACATTTTTAAGGTGGCAAATGACAATTCTTTCTTATGCGATTTCTGAATAAATGTATATATAGAGAGTTTTCACTCGGCAGTCGTGTTGGTGTCCCTAACAATTAATTAAGTTAATTAAAATTATTTTGTACGGGGGCACCAATATGGCGGCTACGTCAAGTGAAAACGCTCTATACAGTCAGATTGTTTTAACCCTCTCACTCCCAGAGTCAATAATGGAGACATATAGTGTAGTTCTAACGTTTGAGTCTGTCGACGAAATCCTATGGTGTGACCATTCAAATGAAACCTCTTCAGCAGTACTTTTGCATGGTACCATTTGTTCTAACTTTTGAGTCTGTGGATGAAATCCTATGGTGTGACCATTCAAATGAAACCTCTTCAGCAGTACTTTTGTATGGTACCATTTGTTTTTCAATATTTTACAAAATGAAATTTGGGATTTTTCTCGGATTTTGATTTTTGGCACTCTTGGGCGTCATTGAGGGTCAAACACGTGATTAATTTGAAGCGCAATAAAGGATAAAAAACTGACACTATGATTGCCAAAGGTGACAGTTCAAAATCTTAGTATGAAAAGTCTGCACTTCTAAGAGCGATACCCACAGGTGTTTCTTTATCTCTGACTTTGGGGTGATCCTTTATCTCTGACGTCTTTTATGAATTTTATGTACATGTTTTTTACTGCTTACTGGGAAACACAATTCAGCAAACCATGTATTTGCATAAACACTGTTTCGAAGGTGACAAGATTTTTAACACTAGAAATAAACGCACACATGCTTCAAATTTGGATGCAAGATTTATTTCCGGAATTTGTGTAGTATACTCTGTCCTATGTTTAATACTTAAAAATATCTTACTCTTTTCTGCCACTATTACTTCAGTATTGCAAAGGTTAAAAATAAAACACATTACGAAGCAGCGGCTGAGACTGGACGAAAAATCGCTTTTACCATACACCTGTTAAAGGTGCCGGCGAAGACCCAGTCTTTACCAAATCGAATCAAAGATGACAAAGGCTGTCTTTCTCAAGTCAATGGTACGTACATCTTTGACGCTTATCAAAGGTACAGTAAATTAGTGTGCTGTCAAATGTTGCTTTGACTTGTAAAACTGACACGCGTCAAAAGAGTGTTAAAAGCAAAGTCAAAAGTACGGTAAAACCTTTGATCGCAATTGATGCTGTGTCGCGCAACTTTTTCACACCTTTGATGGAAATCATAAGTGATCAAAACCAACTTTTCTAGAAGATACGTTCCCTCAGTTTTCTCCCTTGTTC
Organism: Dendrophyllia cribrosa; assembly: GCA_024195265.1. Lineage (NCBI taxonomy): Eukaryota > Metazoa > Cnidaria > Anthozoa > Scleractinia > Dendrophylliidae > Dendrophyllia > Dendrophyllia cribrosa. The sequence goes on along the minus strand of JAJLRJ010000006.1, from coordinate 35,408,927 downwards.
TCCCCCCGGCGGGGGGGGGGGGGGGGGGGGGGGACTCCCATATAAAAATGACGGGGGTGCTCGTCTGAAATTTTCGAAAAACACCTTAAAAGGTACCAGAATCTCGTTTGATGGGCGTGGCTCAAAAAAAATTTACCCTTAAGAGGTACCAATTCTTTAACAACACGTGTCGTATTCTGTCATATTTTTCGGCTCATACCCTTAAAGGTACCGCGATAATTCAAACGGTGGTCATTTTAGATTTTAGTACCCTAAGCGGTACCAATCTACAAATTTTAACCCCTAAAAGGTACGACGAGCATCCCCGTCGTTTTTATATGGGAGTCCCCCCCGGGGTTCTCCCTTGGTCTCCCTTGTGTTCTGCTGCCCTAATTATGAGTGAAAAGCCTCTTAAAAAGAAACAATCTTTTACATTTTAATCAAAACTTTCAATAAAACTAAAAGATTTCACTCAAAGCAGCTGACTCTTTGTTTAAAAGGATCTGTTTAAAAGGATTTGTTTAAAAGGATCTGTGATCAAGTGCGTCTTCCCTAACCAGCGATTAAATAGTGAAACGAACGACTCGGAACAAGTCTAGATCTATGGAATCATTTTCGTTATCACTTGGCACCTTGGTTTGAATTTTTCGTGTCGATTTACCTGCCGAAACAAGTTTGAGAGTAGCTAACGGAGATTATGGTTTCATGCACGTCAAAAAAGGTATAGATTAATATAAAGACCGATGTATAAAATTGGATGTCGAACCGAACTCATGCTCCAAATCCCATGTTCCTTCTCTGCAGCAATGGGGTTGGTTTTTTGGCTCTAGGACGAAAAACTTGGCTTTTATGCAAATGGCAGCACGCACGGAATATATGAATAGCTCGTTCCGCAGAACCAGCCGCCATCTTGCTTTTAGAGCCCGCGCGCGTCTTCCCTAAATATAACCAGCGGATTGAATAGCGAAACGAGCGACTCGGAACAAGTCTAGATCTATGAAATCATTGAATTTTTCTTGTCGACTAACCTGCCGAAACAATTTCGAGACTAGTTGACAGAGATAATTGTTTCACGTCAACAAACTTAAGCCCCTTTCCCACATACACGAATTTTCGTACGGTCGATCACGATTTTGGAATTTTTAAAAATCGCGGTCTACCGTGGCAATTTGCGCGCGAAATTTCAAGGTCACTCGAGTGCCACGTCATGTGAAGAAGGTAATAAGACGCTAGCAAGACGACGTCATGATGTGGTACGGTAATTATACGGCATTACCACGGCAGTGCCACGGGTACAGTTACGATATCATTATGATTGGTCACGGCGTACAACGAATAAGGAAGAGGGTACTACGACTACAATACGGCTTCACTACGATATACAAAGACGCCAGTACAAAGTTTTTGTGATTTATGCGATGCGATGGGTATCGATATCAGATGGGTAGTTGCATACTGTCGTTATAATTCTCCTCAACAATCCGCTTTTTTATTCCTTCTGAGCGTCGGCATCATGCGATTTGGTCGGTTTCACTTTTCCCATGATCCATGTAGTCACGTGGTACAAACAGGAAGTGAACAGGGTTTTTGAACAGAAAGTGAATTTGGTTCTTGTTGACGTCTTGACGGTATCTTGCTAGATCGAGCTAGGTCGTAGAGCCATCGCAGTGGCATCGTCCTGGCATCGTGGCGTAGTCTTGGCTTCCCGTCGGTGAGGTGTCCAATGTGATCGATCACGAATCACCAAGACGGCTGTTGCGGTCGACCACGGCAACGCTACGGTGGTACTACGATGCTACTACGAAGGTGTTACGTTTGTCTAAGAATTTGTTTGTGCTACGATGCACCACGATTTTTTTTTTACATGTCAAAAAACATCGTGGTCCTTTCAGGTGTCGTCACGGTCCATTAAGGCGCACCACGAATTGCTACGGTCGACCACGAATTTCGTCCCGACGCCACTGCGATTTTTAAAAATTCCAAAATCGTGATCGACCGTACGAAAATTCGTACATGTGGGAAAGGGGCTTTACATAGATTAATATAAAGAACGATGTATAAAATTGGATATCGTACCGAACTCGCTCATACAATCATTCCCTGTGCGATGCGCATAGCATTACTGATCCGGGTGCTGAGTTCATACCTTGATCGGTTAACATTACTTGACTTTCTCGTAGCCAAAGCCGTAGTTGGTTAACAATCCAAATGACGGCTGCGTAGGAGACTTTAACCAAAGCGGCGGCTGTTTTTTGTTTTATTTGTCATTACTTTTGGTATAATTACATGTGATTAAAAATGGTTGTAGTAAAACCGATTAATTAATTTAAGTGCTTCATTTAAATCTTTAGTGTAAAGAACTTTTTGCCTACATTTCCTGAATAAAACTAAGCCCAATATAAAAAATGTTGCTTTTAATTTTTTTAAAGTGACAATAGACCTCTTTAGCTTGTGTGTTTTATTTTCCCAATGTAGGTCGTGTGATGTTCTCAAGGGAATTTGTCCTTTGTCTTTTCATAAATTCTGCATACATATGCACGTGAAAAAAACAAAATTTAAAAGAAACAGTTCTCTAGGGTAACATCGCATGAACTACGTGGGAAAACAAAACATACAAGCTAAAGAAGTCTATTGAACTGATTTAAACACGTTTTACAACATGAACGCAAGTGTTATAAATTAAGAACTTGCGTTCTGGTGACACAGCAAACAATGCGACTAATGAAGTGCAAAGAAAAATTAATCATTTCCTAGTCGTTAATTTCCTTGAATTTATGTTCGAAGCAGCATTGACATAAATATCAGCCTCGCCACGATTAATTGAACGACGCCGTTGTCTTGCAATTATGATAGCGTAAGGTTCGTTTTGGGAAAGTGATGGTCGAGTTCCCTTTTTTCAAGTTCAAAACTGCAATAATAACAAAAACGAGACTTATGTTTCCCAATGTCAGGACCGAAGAAGCTTCTTCAATAAACATTGTTTATAATTACGTGTCTTTGACAAATTTAACGACAGTAGAGAATAAATATTATTGGCAAGCACGCGCCCTTCAAAGACGAAGTTGACAATGAACACAGTTTTTTCATGCCTACTGACTTTCGCAAAAGCAATGCCAAATTGTAGAAACGAAACCCAGATAAAAGGTTTCTACAAAGCAATATTCTTTTGAACATTTATTCAACTTCGAGAAATCAATTCGTGAGCGTTCCAACTTAGCGGTCACTTTATCTACTTTTGATATTTTATTTGAAAAAGTGACACTTCTGACAAACTTCAAATCGTGCTGAAAATATTGTGACTAAAATTGGAAATTTCACGTGCAATATAGTCGTGTAATATTATCAATATGATGTTTGAAAGGCTTCACTATTATGCTTCATTAACTGATCGCATAAAATTTACAGAATTGTTTTGGGTGTTAACCATGACTTACCAGAATTATCTTTCCATGATGGATAAACAAGCTTGAAACGTTCGGTTTAAACAACTCTGTGCGACGGCAAATAAATCCACTAAGAGTAAATAATTAGAAGGATGCCATTTTTCAAGCATGAATAAAGTAAGATGGCGGAGAACACGACGCCAAGATCTAGAAGTTGTTTTTTGCGGCTGTGCGAACACGTTTTGCGGTGAAATTTTACGATCGTTTGGCATGCTGAACTTATTATTTTTGGTGGATTTTGTACTTGTTAGGACATTTGCATGTTACTTTATTATAGCATAATAATCTGTCATTTACATATTCTTGGCGTATTTAAGTATTATTTACATTACATTTAATTACATAAAATTACATATACATGTAAATTACATATTATCTACATAAAATGCACTAATTTCTTTGGAGACAACAGGAAAGTTTTTATAATTATAATGACGCCGTCAAAGTCATTATCAGTTAAAGTGAAATCTGAGGTCCTTTGAAGAGGTACTCATGATTCCAGGAAGTCGAGTCTAGGTTACTTGCATGAGTTTCATAGCCAGCATAGAGTGCGTCACCAGCTATGGCTCATGAACGCATGTACAACGAGATAGAATCCACCAATTGAAAAGAGGTCAAGGTAGTTCAAGTCACACACTATAGAGTTACAGCTGGCCAATATAAACGGCCATAGATTAACCCTATTCAGCCTGTGGTGGCGTGGGGGGGGGGGGGGGGGGGGGGGGGGGGCACAAAGTGCCCGCGCTAACTTTCAACATTCATAACTTCTTCAATATGTATTCAAACGCCATCAAACTTTGTGACTTTTCCTAAAATTTATCTGGCAACAATTTCATATGACAATTTATTCATCACGTGACTTGATGTTTCCATGGCAACAAGATTTTTGACAGCCATGTTTTTTGAAATTTGCTGATTTGTGCCTTTGATTGAAGAAAAACAAAGTTTTTTGGTATAACTTTTATATTTTTACGTCATTTAGCGTTTATTTATTGGTTTTGATTAATTTTGAGTCAATTTGGACGGTTTTTAAGAGGTTTTAAAAATTCAGAAATCCAAGATGGCGGATTCAAGATGGCGGCCGTATAACTAATTACCTAATAACTGCGTCATATGACGTCATCGTTCCATTGTGCGGACCGCAAAGGAGACAGTTTTGGACCTACTATGTACCCTCTAGGTTTCATTGTCGTAGCCTTAATGTTCTTGAAGTTACGGGGGGTGGGGTGGGGGGGGGGGGGGGGGGGAGGGCTTCACATCCCAGGCTCAGGAACTCATAAAAAGCCCAGGCTGAATAGGGTTAACCCAGCTTCTGTAGCATGAAGCAACTTTGAATATTGCTACACCCCCCCCCCCCCCCCCCCCCCCCCCCCCCCCCCCCCCCCCCCCCCCCCCCAACCACAGTTGAGGTTAGGGTTAGCAGTTTATATAGTTAAATTCAGGCCTAAACAATCCAAGAAGCTACAATTTCAAGTGTCGACTTTACGTTATATAATCCTTAATAAGGTGTCCGACCTCCTTCTAAGCTATAGCAGGTAGACTCTACCACGTCGTTTCTTCGATAGGTGTATAATTTTAAATGCATGCAAACTTGACTCTATTGGACTTTTATTCAGGTTTATTACTTTCTTTCCATAACAAGTATCTGCTCAGACAGAAATTAAAAACTTCCAAAAGAACCACTGTCCAATTATTCAACAGCACTTGCAGCGCAAATTATTTCAAGACAGTAAGAAAAATTTAAACTCAAAGTCGATTTTGTGATTGTCATAAAAAAGACGTTTTGTGCTGGTGAATTTCTTTCGCGTAGTTATATTTCGAATTGTTGAAACAACGGTCTTCGTCTCTGTGACAGCCGAACTCGGCGAAATTAAAATATATAATCTTGGCGATTTAGCGGGGAAAAGTCTCGAAAAGAAGCCGCAAAATTATTTTTAACATTTCTTTACGCCCACTACCCACATCTCTTATGAAACCTTTGTATGTTGTATGGGTGTATTTATTTATTTATTTATTTATTTGCCCCACGACTGCTAAGGTATATAATGCATATACGGGCATAAAAAATACTCATTCTCCAAACTTTTTCACGCAAACAACAAATTTACAGTTGGAAGTCTCCAGTCAAATATGGCAACACCCACATTTTGATTGTTTTGTTTATGGAAATATCTTGCGTATATTTAGAAAACAATTGCAAACCAAACAAACACCATAGGACAAAACAAAACCACAATAGAAGGTTATACAACCAGTATGCTTTTTTGTTTTGCTTTTCACTATAATTTGGAAGATATTTATTATTAATCTAATCCACCCGATATACGAAAACACTTAACAAAAAGATTTGAACTTTTCTGTCACATAATCAAGTTTAAGCGTTTTTGTTGAGGGAAAGATAGTATCCTTACGTAGTGAGACCTCGCTTCTGGTGACGTGGTTCTAATACTTATTAGTATATACTGAAACAGTGGATAGCATTGTTGGCGCGCTCTGATTGGCTACTGAAACTCGGAATAGCAAGTGCTATTCACCTCCCAGCAATTTGCGCGCGAAAATTGTAATCGTTGACAGGAATAAATGAGTTAAAAAGCATCATTTTCGTTATATTGTCTCACTGTTTCAGTATATACTAAAACAACTATTCGCCTCAGTGTAGGTGGGTAGTGGTGGATATTTACCGAGCCGCGAAGCGGCGAGGTAAATATCCACCACTACCCACCTCCACTTCGGTGAATAGTTGTTAAAAATTCTTCAACAAAAGTTAAAAAGGATATGCTATTGAAAGCAAATGAGCAGTACTTTCCCGTGAAACTGTTTATTATTCATACTGTTCAAGGTGCTTCTAACTATAAAATTTGTGTCTGTAGATGAAATCCTGAAGTGTAAACATTCAATTGAACTTTCGAGCCCGCGCACGTTCCTAATTCATGTTTTTTTTAATAACAAAAAATTTGGGTTTTTCTCTAAATTTAAATATTAATTGAGTTCTCCACTGACCAAAAAGGATCCAGTAGTGAATGTAAAGAAATAGTATAAATATCACCATCTAAAAGCGATGTATACTCTTTTTCTCCTGACTTATCATTAGTTTGCCCAGCTGAAATTAACGATTATTACTAATACACTTACGACACAGCCTAGTACGCCAGTGATGCCAACTAATATCTCCTGATGAACTGTTTTACCGTGATAGTGAGTGATAAAGTGAATTCTAAAGCTAAATGCGTGCGTTTCGAGCCCTGTTGATTTAATAAGTAGAGTTTCCTCAGTGTTCGCAAAACAGTTCGTATTTTAATCCAGAGATTTCCGGAATGACTTTGACAATATTGACTTTTTTTTTTCATATAAGGTTTTTGTTATTATAAACGTGAATAATAACCTAGCTCAGTATAACTAGACCGTGTTGACTGCCGATTTTTAGTTTCGACAACAATTGGTCATCGTGGGTCAATCTTAATAAAAGTTCTCAGACATTGTAAACAATCGCATGGACAGTATGATTACAACTGGTACGTTTGTTTATCTTAGTTTGCTTAGTAATCAACGCTTCTACGTGTTACACGGAAGATGCTTTTTATGTTATAGGAATTAGAAAATCGGCACCCGTGCATGCTTGCATAACCTACCTGTTGGTAGGGGTTTTAGAATAATAAATTCGCAAGTTTATAACTGAAGCCGAAAAGCAGGCGAAAGTTTTGAGAGTACGTCGGGTTATAACTTCTAAGTGTTTTACCCAAGATTGAATGCTGTTCAAGCTTTTATTTGACTTTTCATAACATTGTCGGAAGATTTGGAAACTGATTATCCGCGTCGTTCGACGTCCTGATCATTGCATGGCGTATTCCTAGATAAACGAAAATAACGTAAACAGTCCGGGAGTATGCCAGTTTTGGCAGAAGCGAAAACAATGGTCTACGTCACCAACCATAACATGATCACCAGGCGATGGTCTTTTTCAAAACATTCAAAATGGCGGACAAGTGAGAGGAATCGAAGAGTATGGACAAAAATGCTCGTTTAATCGTGCCTTTTTCCTTGTCTTCTCGATGTCTGTGAATTGGGAAACACATCGAGGGTAGAGAAAAGCCATTTTTGCGCTAGAACTCTTAGTTTGTCGTGCACTATAGTGCTAATGGCACTATGTACGTAGTCCTACTTCAAAAAATATAGGTAAGCACGCTATCAAGTTTGCGCCCGTTTATTTCATTTAATTTTCATATTGTTAGAAAAACGAATGCTTTGGAAACAAATTAGAAAGTGAGCTGCTCTGTATTTTTTTTCCTGATGTTTGCAGAGAGTAATTTTTTGAGTAATTTGTCGCGAGTACGCGGTTTTATATCATGTAGCCGGTTTACACATGTAGTAATAATATGGCGAGGTTAAGCGTTTTTGTTTTGTTTTTTCGTTGATTCCGTTTCGGCACAAGCTTTTATTTATGAGTAAAATCTCTGGTTTTTCGAATTTGTCTTTCTGTTTGTTTGTTTTTTTTTTCTGATGCGGTTCTGCCCTGGTGTACGAGTTTACAAGGGATTTCACAATTACAGTAAAAACCCCAGTAGAACCTACATTTTTTAAGTCTGGCAAAATAGGTTCTTGTATTTTGGGGTAGTTATTGGCAATTTAGGCTTATACCACTGTTGCGCCATTTTACCGTATAAGGGCAAGAGAACACGCAAAATATGCCAGCGTATTACACTGTAAAATCCCGGTTTGACCGGTTTTAGCTAAAGGAGGACGAAGAAAAAAATGGCCGGACTGGACGAACCAAATTTCGACTTGTTTACAACTTTTCAACTTGACTTTTTAGACGACGAACTTATTGCGGCAGCCGACTCTCTAACTGAACATACAGAAAACACTGAAACAACTCAAACTGGTATTACTACTGAGGAAAGTGAACAAACTGAACAAACTGAAGACAGACAACTTAACGATACTGATATTAAAACATTTATTGAACAGAACAGAAACAAAAATACAACCAAAAAGACAGCAAGTGACCTTAACGTCTTTTACAGATGGGCCAAATCTGTAAACGAAACTAGACGACTGGATGACATACAGCCACAAGAACTGGACAAGATTTTAGCTCACTTTGTTTTAAAAGTACGTAAACAAAACGGAGACGAGTTTGAGCCTGACACGCTAACTTCACTGTTTAGAAGCACTGACCGTTTTTTACGTGAACGAGGAAAAAAGTACAGTATACTTACAGACATACAATTTTCCACGGCCAGAGAAGCTTTGTCTTCCAAAAGAAAACAGTTACGTCGCGCAGGCAAAGGGCAAAGGCCAAATAAAGCCGTCGGACTGAGCGAGGATGAAATCCAGCAGTTGTGGGAAGAAAAACAGTTGGGAGACCATTCTCCGCAAAGCCTTTTGCGTACCATCTGGTTTAACAACACTATGTTCTTTGGCTGGCGGGCTCGTGATGAACACCACCGAGTTAAGTTTGGCGACTTTAAGATTAAACGAGAAAACGGTCCTCACGGAAAAGAGTACGTTGAGTGGATTACCGAGCGTGGAAGCAAAACCCGCACTGGTGAACATGAATTTGTTCCCGATCGCTCTTTCAACCCCAAAATGTACGCTACAGAGGGACCACGGTGTCCAGTGAGAATCTTCCGAGAATATCTGTCCAGGCGACCACTTGAGATGAACAGCCATTACTAAGCCTGCTTCTACGATCTGGTACAAGAAACAGCCACTTGGCAAGAACTCGCTTGGTTCATATATGAAGTCTATGAGCGAGGCCGCAGGATTGTCCGGACGACACACCAACCACTCCGTACGAAGAACCATGATCTCAACTCTTCGGAAAGAGAACGTGGAGCCTTTAAACATCATTGCACTCGCTGGACAAAGAAATCTGAAGTCCTTAGACAGCTATTCCAGCACTTCCACAGAGCAGCAAAAGGACATGTCAGCAAAACTCAGCAACTACATTGAAGATTCCAAAACAAGCAAGTCTCCAGTTCAAAGCAACATCCTGAAGCCTCAGATTGCTTCAAATGGCCAGCACGATGATGGAGCCAAAAATATGTTCACTGGAGCAGTCTTCAACAATTGTCAGTTCACCTTTGCCGTCGATGCACATGGCTTCGAAACTGGCGAGCAATTCAGCTTATTTCAGAGAAAAAAATTTAAGAGAATCTTGCCTCTTTCTGATAGTGACGATGAACTTTAAAGAAACTTTGTAGTGTTGTTTAGCCGATTTAGAACACAACTTTCACGGCCGCTAGAACTATTTACGTAAATTTTTACGTATTTTTTGTAAAAATGAATGAATGAAAAATCTGACACGACGCAAAGCTATTTTTAATCGCCGTGTGTCAAAAACATGTCATTTGTCAAATAAAATGCATTTTACTGGCTTTTTGTTTGCTCACGTCACTCACGCGCGCCATACGAAGAATGAGAAAATTGCCGCTTTCTGTACTCTAGCTGAAAAAATAGATGATTGATAACAGAAAAAATTCAGTGGTATAATAAACCTCTTATTCGATGTTTTTTGGGAGATAATACGCGCGGACATTTTACTCATTGCTCGCATTTTTCCTCGCCCCCGGGGGGCTCGGAAAAATACTACACAACTCGTAAAATATCCGCGCGTATTATCTCCCAAAACATCGAATAAGGGGTATGAATTATACACTGAATAACGGAGGTATACGCGGTAAGGAAGGTGACAATGATTAATATTACAATCATCGAACAACAGTAAGCTTTTCAAAATGATTTTCTGGACGACCAGATTTTGGGGAGCAAATTGAAAGAGGGATATGATTAATGCTAAAGGTGGCGATTTCCGACCCTCCGCAGGCAGCTGTGTTAACTTTATAATATTTGACTCAGTCTGTTCGAATTTGCTCACCGTCTTTCTTTACTGCTGAATTATATGATGAGGCTACTTCAACCATACATGAAGATACTGAAACTAAACCAATAGACAAAAACATATATAGTGGCTGTTAATATCATGTTCGACTTGCTCCAGGATCAATTTATCATGTCTCACAATTTATCATGTATCTACCCTGCGGGCTGAGGCCAGCGCAACTGTTAGGCTTATAGCTAGAACGTTAAACGAAGGAAATGAAAAAGGCAATACAGCAATATTACAATAACTAGTTTTTGCGAATTTAGTCCAAAGTAAGGAAGTCCCTCTGTATAATCCCTTGTTAATTGTATGCAATTGAAACGATTTTCCATCAGGAACAAAACACAATCATGGTGAAATATAAGGCATATCTAGAAAAGAAGAGAAAGCAAAATTAACCTGACCTGAAAGCAGTTCCCTTCACTGTGTTTTTTTCTACCCGCGAAAGTGACAAACCTAACTTTTAGTTCTTTGTATTCTGTTCCTTCATAAGATGGAGTAGAAAATAAATACGTCTCAATAATTTTAAAAGCCATGCACGACAGCTGAGAAGGTGAGGAAATAGCTCGTTTCCGAGATGATTTCACTCTACTTCTTAAATGAAGCCAAATGCGAGGATTGTCATGCTGATATTGACTTCTTTTCATATGCAAATAAAAGTCGTTCAGTAACAGGAAATATTTTTTAGTTGCTCTCGCTTTGACAGAAAGGCTCTAGACAACACAATTTTTTTGCTATGGGAAAAAAAATTAGGTTAAAAATAAAAGTTATTATCTGGGTTTTATTAAGAAAATAAAAGCAATAAATAACTAAAAACAGCTAAACTAGTCGGTGTTTGTTAGTGAGCCGTCACTTCGAAATGTCAAGAGCGGTTTGCAGCATAAGACGACGGCAAGCCGTCAAAAGAACCAATTCAAGATGTGCGTCGCCAAAATTGTATTTACAGCTCGTTATAACAAACTGGCGTCAAACAAGTTCTTTTCCATGTTTCTCTAACTTCTCATCAAATATTTCCCTTAGGACACAATAATAAAAATACATAAAATACTTACAATTATTTAAAAATTACATAAAGTATTGTCTATTTTATCTATCACTCAACGTTACTTAAATGCTTAAAACTGACTTATCCATAAGGTTCTCGATAATACACACAGCCATCACAATTATTGCTGTCTTCGAAAACAGTTAGAGGTCTGTTTTTCGAATAAACCATTTACATATATGATTACAATGATTATAGACCAGAGTTAAAGCCCTGTCGCCGGAACGACTCTAACGGTATCATAACTGGTGAGTTGAGTCATCATTCAAAAAGAGATCCCCCATTTCTTACTCCTGTTAAAAGGCCGAATCAATATGTCACGTGACCAAATAGCTGAAGCAGCTTGACTCTCAAATTTCAAAACGAAAGGGATTATGCTTTAATTAGCCAAGCTACCAATTTTCAGACCAAGGGTGCAGAAAGAGGAACAAATCATATCTGTTCTAGCCCATTTTGAAAACGAAAATGTGTGAACTCGAAAAAAGTCAGGCTAACCTTTTTCGAGTTGCTAGTCATTGAGACCCAGTCCGTTTATGACTAGCTAGAGACACTTAGTTTTGGTACTCGAGGGTGGTAATTTATCGTAAAATTGGACCATATTTTCAGGTTAAAAAAAAAATTTTTTAGAAAAAATTTTTTTGGTTTTTGAAATGACACTAAATCCCGGTAACGCTGCTCCTTCAAATGTGACAGTTAACGACGGTTTGATTATTGTCAAGATAAAATGGGAAATTATGTGAATGGGAAAAGGCCTTGCGAAAAGGCCTTGCGAAAAGTGGTCGGATCGAAAACAAATTTTCACGATAATTAACCGCAACGGAGAAATTTTGTAACGGCTTGAAAAGTTACAAATCGTTTTAAATTTTGAAAGAATCGATAATGGCCATACACAGAAATGACGCCCAATTAACGATTCAAGCTTGAAAGCTTACTACAAATTTGCGTCCATCGTCTGGTGAGTTACGATTCAGTGTGAAATAGTTAAATGATACAAAAGACTTCTTCGTTTATGGCCAGCAAATCTTGGCAAAAATGCACTTTGGTTTCATTGCTTACTGTCTGATCTGCCATTTAACAGAGATCATCTTGTCTTTCTAGGTCGAGTCCTAGTCAAGCTAGTTTTTTAGTTTTTGCTTTTAAAGGGTCTGGATAATAGCAAGCAAGTAATAATTTTCAAAGCAACGACAACTGACTTGATTTTAAAAGACATGTTTCGGCAATCCTTTGTCATCTTCAGTTTAAAATTTTAAGTTACAAAGTTATAACAAATTTCAAACTGAAGATGACAAAGAATTGTCGAAACATGTCTTTTAAAATCAAGTCAAATGCAAATTTAATTTAATCAATGATAAACCAAAGAAAGCTTCCTTTGTGCACTGGTGTTATACCAAGTCCTATATTTGTTTACTTGTAGGTTTCTCGTTATTACAGCTTATAAATAAACATGTTACACCATAAATTGCGAGATTTTCTTTAACAGAAATTTGCTACAATTTTAGATTTATTTATTTTTTTATTTTTTTTCCTTGAAAGTAATAAAGAAAGAAACCTATATCTAAATTTTGCAACTTTTAAATAAAAAAAACAACATGACAATTAAAGGTCCAAGGTTCACAGTTCACAGTTGATGAACACACGGCGAGTCAGGATTTCTATGTTCCTTTAATTTTAATATCTTAATATTCGACTGTGTTTTACTATAATGCTGTGCATTCGACATGATGCTTAATATATGTCTGCCTTTGTAGCGTATTACGAACAGTAAATATATGACTGTAATCATAAAGCAGCCGTTCAAGAATATAATCCTTCCGATTGAGGTAAAGAATCTAAGGCTTATAAAATTTAAATATTTAATTTATGACAATGGCTAATTTTGTTCGACTTGAAATAGGTTTTCTGTTTTACTTCATGGCCTAGGAAAAAGAAACTTGCAATAGGTCGTACTAAGCTCACAGCAGCTTTCTAAAAGATAAGACTTCAAGCCATTTCCTAAACGAGTTGGTGTAAATGGCTACTTTTACATTCACTTTACATAAAGTACAATTCCAAAAACGTTCTGATTTTTTTAGTATCGAATCAGTTATTCTTAAATAAAAAATAAATACTAAAATAAAAAGGTCAAGACTTACCAATTAATTGTAAAGGCTCTCGTGTTGGTTTCAAACAAAAACTTAAAGTGCTTGAAATATACTAGTTTTCTTATCAACATCAAATAACAACAACAACTTAAGGTACATTGTACGTACACTGGAAGTTTTATTTCAGGCTAGCAACACGCAATCTTTTAAATAACCGGATTTTCCGCAATCAAACATTTTCTCTAAATTATATTAAACCAATGAAAAGATTTATACCGGAAGTGCAAGTCAAATCACTATGAGATACTCTTTTTTATTTTATTTCTATGCTGAGATGACAGCGATGTTATGATATCTGAATTTTTATTAAATCGGAAAGTCAAATATAAATAAAATCAATGTAATAAAATCGAGCACTTTATACACGTGGAGCTATTGATACTCTAAGGAAGGTTCTCGTCCTTATTTCTGTAATCACAAATTTATTTTGATAACCTTGTCATCTTTGGAAAAGAAAGCCCCGCAGAACGATATTCTCGATTATTTCGATCAATTACCACCTCAAGTTAATTGACGTCCAAAGTTAAATTGCGTTCTTTTCAAAGCCACTACGGATTGCATATTCAATGCTTTTGTTGTTGACACAAAACCGTGAATGTAATTAGCCAAGAAAGAAAGCCAGGATATTTTGTAGATTAAAAAATGAGGAATAAGAAGATAAAAGGAAAATGAAAGAAACGTTCTGAAAAGGGTAAAAAGAAACTAAAGGGATGTTCTCAAAGACATAAGGATGAAACTTGTTTTATTTACAAATTAAACAATAACACGTAAGTAACCGATTAACCGGAAGGCGAATGACACGATATACTGCCAATTCGCAAAACCAACAATAAAATCAACCAACTGACGCCATGTTTAGGATTCAGATATTAATAATGGTGAAGTAAGCATATATGCCTATTATTCAACGCATTGATACACTGCCCAAATAAGGTCATAAAGATCTCGATATACATTAGGTCTACATGACGTATATCCAGTGAAGGTAAATTTCGCATTTCGAAGGAAAAGTGAAAGTAAACTCTGCTTCACCTCAGTTTCGTGTTTTGGGGAGAAAAAAATGCGTAAAGTATTGGATAAAAAGGGAAAAGAAAGAAGAAAAGATCTAGAGCAGAAAAGAGAAAACTTATTGATCACATGATTGGACAAAAAAGGCGCGAAATTTTCTCGTTGTGTCGCAGTATTTCTCGGCGAAGCTGAATGAAAGCCGGTTCAAAGTTCAACCGGCGCTTAACATAACATAACATAAAAACTTTATTAACGCGTCAATAAAATATCTAGCAGAGGGGAAAACCCTCCGAGTCGGCTACTATGATAGAGGACACCTAACTAAACATAACTCCGCTCGACACGGAGTGAATAAAGGAGCACAATTTTCGGAAAATACCTTACAGTAATCACCTCTGGTATAGAGCAGTTTTCAATTGACTGTCGAAAGTAATTACACAATTGCTTTGGTTTTGCATTGCTACGCTTTGTGATTGGCTAAAAAATCTCGCGCCACTTTCTCGACCAATCAGAAGTAAAACCAAAACCAATCGTCACTTGCTCGCACGCGTTTTCCCGCGCTTGGCGCCGGCGACATGTAATTGCTTCGAGCTCTGATTGGTTCATTGGATTGTTTACGACTGCTGTGATTGGTCAGAGTAATTACTTTGGTTTTGGTTTTACGACACTCAATTGAAAACTGCTCTATGATATAGAGTTGATACTTCCTCAGAAAAGTTTCTGATCTTTGTTTTAAGCGTATTGAAGCTGAACGAGTCGCCATTACGGCTGTAAGTAGTGTAGGAGCTAAAACAAGCAAGTTCATTGTAAACAACAGCGATCGACTCAGTTTGTACTATCTTCGATGTTTGAAAATTTGGTGCTGGTGGAAGGGACTAAAAAGCCACATCAACTTAGGTGACGATGTTTTAACCGTTTCTTGTATTCTTTTAGCTGTGAATTTTTGTAAGACATTCTGTTCACGCTGCAGTTCTTTCAGACTTTTCGCCACTATGTTTAGGTACTGCCGTGTGTTTTTTCAATTTGTTTTGATTCTGAGTGACGGTGAACTTTTTAAGACACGAAACCGACTTAATCATAGAAATTCTCTGCCATTTCACATACAGTCGACGACTGTGTTTTAATTCGTGTTGTCACTACTCTGTCCCGTTCTTTAGGTAGACGAAAGCTCTTCGAAGAAACTCCCAAAACTAAATTAATTTTAGCTTGGCAAAATTTTCGGCATTTGCTGCTTGTTATGTAAGAAATGGCGCGAGGTAAAATATTGTTGTAAGCCTTTTTACTTTATAAAAGGTTGTATATCTCAATGAATTTTTTTTTTTGAAAACTGCGATTTGTTATCAATGTGTTAAATTATCAAACAGTTATAGTGCTCAAGCTTGCGCAATATCGCCTGATTTTAGCCAACTGACGGCCTACGGCCTCATCGGCTAAGTATCCGGCGATATAGCGATTCGCTTTCGCACTATAACTGTTAAATATTTCCACTCAGTTTAAGTCCATTTCTTCTTTTTTTCGACAATAAAATGTAAGCATTACAAACTTGTTGTAGGAACGTTTCACGACAACGTAGCTCATACAATTTGTATACAATTTTAATGGACGACGTTTTCGCTATTTTGCAGACGTTATATTGAACCGCAAAAAAACTCGAAAAATAATTTCCTTAAAACTGTATCAATCAAACATCCTCAAATGTCTTAAGGGGGTGACTTATCTATGTTAAACATCGCCTTAACCCTTTAAACCCCAAGAGTGCAAAACATCAAAATTAAGAAAAATCCCAAATTTCATTTTTATAAAATATTGAAAAATGAATGACACCATGCACAAGTACTGCAGAGGAGGTTTCATTTGAATGGTCACACCATAGGATTTCGTCGACAGACTAAAAAAAGCCACACACACTCGCACCAATGAAACCCAAAAAGAATGGGTCAGTTTTGTTTAAAATTAGCCTTTCTACTAAATAAGCTTTAGCGTTGGCTGCTGATTTGGCTAGGATGTAGCAACAAGCTAAAGATGGCTCTTACTTCTATTGTTGCCGGATCGAATTGGAATTTAGATACGTTTAATTTGGTTTTGTGGAAGGAGAAAACCCGAAGTACCTGAGTATACAAAAACCCTCGGAACAAGGACAAGAACCGTCCAACAAACAACCCACATATGGCGTCACCTCCGGAATAAACCCGAGCAACATTGGTAGAAAGCGAGTGATAGCTAGACGTGCTCTCACCACTGCGCCATGCAAATAGGCGATTATACTCTAAATCCGCGGCAGGAACAGTCAGTTTCAGCTGCTAAAACCCCGAGTTAAACAAGGATAATTTTATTGCAAAATTTATGACATAACAGATAGGACCTCTGACTATAGTAATATCAGTATTTTATCAGCATTAAAATCTCTTCTCTAAAACACGAAGTTCCGATATAAAGGAGCCAGGCCTGGCCATTCTCACCTCCAGTCGTCAATCAACCACTCTGAAGCATTAACAACTGACAAAAAACATGCGTCATTACTAAGACCATTGCTAACACAATTTGGAAAAACTTTTTGAAAGTTTTATCAGAAGTTTTGCTGGACTTTTTCACTCTTTTTAAACTGCATTTGAATGAAAAGCTCGATCTCTTTATTGCCGAGGAATTAGTCAGAGCTATTTGCAGAGAGTAATAATTTTAGTCTGAGGAAACTTTCTGTGGTAATTTAATGATAATTTGTGAAACCTATGGAATGTTTTGACCGCTTCGTATATTTCAAACATGAAAAAACACGTGTTAAAAATGTTTTAGCGAATTATTCAAAATCGAACAGTTTAATTTGTTTGAAAATTTCCCATTTAGTGTGCTACATTGTGTAGATTATAGCGCATTTGTTCGCTTGTCGTGGGTAGCCCCAAAATCGAAAGATATTTTGGAAAAAGTGTTTTTCGCCATATTTGTTTACCGTTGCTACAAACACTGATTAGCATAAAAAGAGCATTATCCAAAACTTTCATCCAAGCCTTAAACATCTGGTATCAAATTCAGATTTATTGGGCTTAAGTAATGATTATGTATAAGCGCATTCAAAAAGGGAAGTGAGACACAAAAAACACTACTTGGAGCCACCTTAATTAGATTTGTGAAGCAAATTACATTTAAAGGACACGCAAGTTAACCACGTTTTGTGACTGAAAGGCGTCTTCATTTGCATTTCACACCTAAAAGATGTGAAATGGGGGCTAAGCCTTTTATACCGGAACGTCGTGTTTAAGGCAAACTGACGTAAAGAACGACAAAATTATTCGTTACTATTTTTGTTAATAATATATAATAGAATTGGTAGCGATATTGTCTTGACTATGCAGTGACTATGCAGTGACTATGCGTGAAAAAAACAATGGCCCGATTTATACTGGAGACGGATGATCCGTCTGGACGAACTTGGGCAAACATTCGCTAGTTCGTCTGATAATTCGTCTGTGTATAAACACGGGCAAAGAGACGGATTATCCCTTAAGATGAACTATCTTGTCCTCCAAGACGAACTTAGCAGATAGTTCGTCTAGACGGATAATCCGTCTTTTTTCCCGTGTTTATACACAGACGGATTATCAGACGAACTAACGAATGTATTCCCAAGTTCGTCCAGACGAATTATCCGTCTTCAGTATAAATCGGGCCAATAGGTTTTGAACTGTGTTAAAAGGCAACAAACCATCAAATTAATAAAATTAAACGTTTCGGCGTTTCATTATATTCAACAGCAGTGAGGTTGAACGTGAACCAAAAGATTGTGCACGGTTGTGTTCACATAAACTGTAACATCTTTATCATCCTCCTCAAAGGCTCGTTTACGCAGGCGATTGTTTTGTGTAATTTTTGTTGCACTTGTCGATGCAATTTTTGTCGCTCGCAAGTTGCATCTTCAAATCGCATGTGTAAACGGGCGGTGATTTCAGTGCGATTTGGGCGTGATTTGTCGCGCGATGTCGCAGAGCTTACGAACATGTTCGAAACCTGATGCAACTTGGCGGCGGTGTTTGGGAAATCGCAGCAAATATCGCATCCGAATCGCACAGGAAATCGCCATTAGTTTACACTAAACGGGCCTTAAAGTGTGCAACGTTTCATGACCCGCCTTTCAACCTTAATACTTTTCTTTGAGAAAATAAACAATATTTTAAAATGGACTATTTTGAGTAGTCTTTACAAACACTCGATACATTATACATACCGTATGCCGTGCGTAGTGTTCACAATTACTCTTTTTTCCTAATCCTTTGTGTGGTGGGGCTTGCACATATAATTGAGCTAAAAATTAGCCCAAACGTGGCTCTCGACGTATTATTAACGAATCGTTTTTCTTGATATGCGACAGACATCCAGTAAGGGCTAGCAAGGGCGACATTTTGAGCTCAGCGTTCCCGCTTCATGGTAGTTACGAAACTGCATGGTCAGGACATGCATGTAAGTTATACTTATAGCCAAATTATCGTCTTTCACCTGCCAAATGCTCAAAACAATTCGCTGTTTATTTAAACCAAATTGATAGATGTATTGACGGCTTTGAGTAGTTTAAGCAGGTTGATACCATATGCAAGGACAAACCTCCCGCGTGAAGTTGCCATTAACAGACCATCCATTTTTAATTCATAAACCAAATGCGAAGTCTTAATTCCATTCACCACAGGTTATTTTCTCGTGTAATTTCTTTTAATTTTGTCACAAAGCCCGCCTTTTGATAAATATAAAGTAAAAATATGGCTATTAGTTTCTTCAAGTAAAGGTATAAGGTTTTATTTCCGTCTTGGTAAAAAAATATTTTACTGAGCTTAAAAATAATAAAGCAAACGAAGCACGCAACAGATGACTAAAATTAACATGCCAAACTTGCGACAATGGCCGTTTTTATGCTAGAGACGTTAAAGTCGTCTAGACGCAATTAATGTCTCAGACGTTAAATGCGTCTAGTATAAAAACGGGACGCTTTAAAGTAGATGGCCACAGAGAAAAACAAAGGATTTTCTAAAAAAAACTATTCTCGGAAGTAACTGGACACGACTAAAGTCGTCCCCAAATAAATTTTAAGAGCACGAATATACAAATAGGGCTAAATTCGTCCTCGTTAAGGCCGTCCCGTTTTTATACTAGACGTATTTAACGTCTGAGACGTTAAAGTCGTCTGTTAAGTGCGTCTGAACGACGCACTTAAAAGAAGACGTTAAAGTCGTCAGACGTTAAATCCGTCTGGCTTATTTTCCGTTTTTATACTAGACGTTAAAGTCGTCTCGAGACGACTTTAACGTCGTCTGTAGCATAAAAATGGCCAATATATATTTCGGTTAAAACAACGACAAGCAAAATTATTTCTGAATTTCAAATTGACAAATAATACATCGTGAAAATATGACGCGAAAAGAAAATGTATACGTCACGTAAAATTTAAAATAAGGACGTCATTCTGACCTTTTTAAGATGCGTTCCGTGTAAAAACCGACCGGTCGATTTTGGGCGGAAAATATATTTCTCTCATTTTCCGTGTAAAAGCCAGGCAAATCACATTTGTTTGGCTCAGCTTGCTTGATAGTTTATTTCGACCTCTGGACAACGAAATCCTTCTTTCGTGACACCTGTCCAATATTGGCTCTTACCTCGCTATCTTTTTACTAGGAATGTTTGGTTTATCAAATGAGATAAAGAATATTTAATGCCTTGAGTTTGAAAAGTCATTCAAAACAAGTCGCAAAAACTGATAGTGACATGTGTCCATTCTAAACAAGTGGACATTTAGATACCGAAAAAATATCCATTTATTTACCCTCTTACTACTTGGCATACATTAGATTCTGCTACTGTCACCGAGTCTTTTAGGCAAAATAAATAATACTTAGCTACAACAAAAAAAAAATACATAACTTGGTCTTTTTCGTCAATTACTTTAGATCGGTTTACGTTACATTTATACCTTCAGTACCTGCCGTGTAGCTTAACCATTTTATTCCCAGAGTCAATTTTGGAGACATGTAGTGTAGTTCTAACTTCTAAGTCTGCGGATGAAATCCTATGGTTTGACCATTCAAATGAAACCCCTTTGGCAGTACATTTGCATGGTTAACCATTTGTTTTTCAATGATAAGATTTATAAAAAAATGTTTGTTCCGTTTATTTGATTGCAAGTGTTAAGTCCGTTCGCTAAGGTCTTAGCAAAAGACAAATGTTCCCACCAAAATTCATCCTTTCCTGAGGTCATCTCATTATATTTCAAAGACTGTGGCGAGAAAAGACGGCTGGCATGGTATAGTAGATCACGTGACCTTAAAACCTTCAAAACATGGCAATTTCTTGGTGGATGTTGCGATATAAATAAACTTAAGATTCAATAGACAATGAACAATCCATACACTACACACAACACAATAACAAACCAACAATAGTTTCCGCAACATAACCCCCAAAACATTGCTTCCAAATGGCGGTACCCTCTCACTAACCGGGAGGTTGTTGTTATGGTCAAATATTCTGCTGTTGAAAGAGTCCTCTCTCGCCGCCATTTTAACTGACAACAAGAACTGACCTTAACCCATTGACACCTGAACCGCCCGTAACCGCCCGTACAAGACTCCACTGCTTTAAAAAATTGTAACTTTCTCAATCGTGCGAACATTGCCTTAACTAGCAGTTGCGAGCATTGACTAGAAAGTCTTTCAAATTGAGATACCCAATAAACACAAAAAAGTCAGCGATTTTTGCAGAGTATCAGCGTTTGAATTTGGACAATAACAAAAATGACCGTTTTTAACGTCATTTGATAGAAAAACAACAAAAATCACGTTTTTGCTTTTAGTTTTTTTTTTTATTCAAATCATCGTGGCAAACCCAAAAGTCAACATTTACAGCAAAATTCAGTCCTTGTCCTAGCTTAGCAGTGAACTTTTTTGCTCTTATTCGTTGCTCGGTCCGAGCTACAGCTTCTTATTCTAGTGCATACTCACCTTGCCTCGATTTTCAACATCACCACCGCACTGCATGCTGGGAAATAACGAGATTTTTTGACAGCGTTCCTTCCGTCCTCCACACATTTCATATTTATACTAAGTCCACAGCCGACTCCGACCCACCGCCGAAATTTCACGCTGGTTGTGTTCTTTAGTAGTCGCAACTTCCAAAATATGCCAGGGTAGGTCAAGAAATTCATCCAGAGTCGAGTCCCAAGGCTACTTCGTTTCGTGGCGGCCATTTTTCCAGTTCAACGAGCAACAAGCCAAATTCGTTCACGAAGTACAACACCTAACTCGGTTCATTGAGAAAGTGGACTGTGAACTACCTTCAACTGAGCTTAACCCTATTCGGCCGCGCTAACTTTCAACATTCATAACTTCTTTAATATGTATTCAAACGCCATCAAACTTTGTGACTTTTTCTAACATTTATCTGGCAACAATTTCATATGACAATTGTTTGATCACGTGACTTGACGTTTCCATGGCAACAAGATTTTGACAGCCATGTTTTTGGAAATTTGCATATTTATACCTTTGAATGAAGAAAAAAAAAATGTTTTTTGTATTTTTACGCCATTTAGCGTTTATTTATTGGTTTTGATTAATTTTCCGTCAATTTGGACGGTTTTTAAGAGGTTTTAAAAAAATTCAGAAATCCATGATGGCGGATCCAAGATGGCGGCCGTATAACTAATTACCTAATAACTACGTCATATGACGTCATCGTTCCATTGTGCGGACCGCAAAGGAGACAGTTTTGGACGTACTATGTACCCTCCAGGTTTCATTGTCATAGCCTTAATGTTCTTGAAGTTACGAAGGGGGGGGGGGGGGCACAATGTGCCCCCCCCCCCCCAGGCTCAGGAACTCAAAAAAAGCCCAGGCCGAATAGAGTTAATGATGCAAAATAGGCAGCTACTAAAGATGAAAAATGGCTGTGAACTTACCAAAAATCGCAGAAACATGATATTGAAGTCTTTATTGAGAACGAACGAAGCAAAATGCCAACGTCACAATGACGTTTCCAGTAAACTCGAGCCTTCAGTGTTTTAGAACAGCAGCACTTTCAATAGTAAATCCAAATATGAAGTCACGAAATCCTGTGGGGCGTGAGTATGCAGAAAATCACTCAAAAACGTAAAAATCCTCAGGTGTCAATGGGTTAAGGACATTAGGTTTGATGTTCATAGCTCAAATACATTGAAAGCGTTGTTTCATTGTAATTGTATAAACCTCGTTTCTCATGTAAGTCGGTAGTGTGCCTTGTAAATTCAATAACATCTTTTTTAATTTCCAGTAAGAGAAATACGTATATTACAATTCTCTGTCAAATTAATTGTAACATTTTTAGGAAATGGTTATAAATTAACTGGATTTACATTTTAACCATGAACAAACTCACTATTAATTCATTGGATTATCAGGAACAGTTTTTTATACTCTCCTTCCATCAACTTTGCTATCTCCAGTAAAACAAAATAACTGCTGCCACGCGCCCCACGTCCACAAATCCATTTATGATACACATATCCTTAGGAGATATAGAGGTTTTACGTCTATGGAATGTTACATTCACAAAACGCATAACTGACATTAATTAATCTACGGACACAATAATGCAGAGAGGGATAAGAGGGAGTCAGGGTTGCTATTTTTTCCTCAAACAGGTGTCAGTCTTTTTTTTTTATACTTTTTATTTAATTTTGGTTAGTCGAGTGACGCGCACGCCGTTCAGTGCTAGTTCAGTGCTAGTCCCTGCTAGATCCTACACTGCCTTTCAGTGCAGCTAGTCCGTTTATTGTGATGTTCGGAGACTTGATTTATTAATTTGAACAGTATACTTTTACAACTAATGACCTGATTTTTTAAATGACTCCTTTTTTACAGCGGTGACTAAACATCTCTTTCAGTCCGAGGCGAAAACTTCCAACAAATGAAAAACAGACAATTGGATTGACAGTTGAGGAGGCATACAGCATAAAAACAACAAAAAAGGACAACGCATTCTGCAAAGAACATGAAAAAACGTCAATATTGACACAGGACGATATCAAGTAGGGTATAAAGCAAACCCCATAGAATGATATCATAAAAAGAGACATTTTCACTGTCTTTGCATTTTTGTCGTGTTTTTGAATTTTAAGGTGTGCACACATCTGAGATAAATGTTTGTTTCTTCTTTTTAGGGTTACTGCAATTATTAAATATACAATGATGATGAAAACCAAGGGCGCGAAAAGGAATATAACCACCGTTGTCAGATTATAAGAAATTAAAAAGGTTCTGTTTGTAAAAGTAGAAGAATTGTCCGCCTGAACACAAATGGTATTGTCGTCATGTTTAGCCAGGTTCATAATCATTAGATACGGGAATCGCACGGTTAGTGCTACAATCCAGGTAGAAGCAATAGCGATAGCACGGTATTTGGATGAGATGACTCTAACTTTCATGGGAAACATGACTGCTATGGACCTATCAATAGCAATCCAAACAAGGCTTTGCAGTGACACAGTCAATGAAGCCGCCGTTGAAAATTTGTACGCCTTACATAAAATGATTCCAGCAACACCGGTCACTCGCCAACGAGACGAACTGGATATAATCTCGATTAACTTGATTGGTACACCAACAAGTGGAAACACGAAGTCAGAAATTGCCATGTTTACGATGAAATAATTCACTGTCCTCCGTAATTCTTTGCGTTTGCAGACGATAACAAGGAGGAAGGAATTTCCCAACAAGCCTACAAGCAAAACTAAACAGTAGGCCAGCACCTTGCAGATTTGAACAATAACAGAATCGGATAGGAAGCATGGCTTCGAATAAAGCTGACTGTTTGATTCATTTGCGGTTACAGAGGAGTTATTCCAAGCAGGCATCTCTATTTTTCAATGAGTTTAGTGTACGACCACTAGCTTCTAGCGAAACGAAAGCAGCTGGCATCATAAGTTTAAGCTAAGAGCAAATATAACACCGGAAAAGAAATCAGAAAGCAAATTAATAAAATCTCCCTTTGAAATGACGCCAAGTTTATAACTCAGTTATTTGCTTTAAGCTGCCGTTTTGACATTTAATACATACAGTGTAGGACTATGATAAGTTTTCCGTCATTTAAATTTATTGTTGATAACCAAACCCAATCAGAAGGTAAACTGACTAACGGCACAAAATAATTATTTATTTAGGGTATACGTCTGAAGAGTGGGAAGATCATGAACAGTGAATCTTATGTGACAGTCAACTACTGACAGATTGTTGCTTAAATTTATAGAAGAGTTTGAACAATAGGCTTAAAATAAATCTAACATTATAGCTTTTCATAACAAAAAAGCGTCTTTCATGAAAGAAAATATTAATATTTTTACCCATTTAGAATGGTAACTTTCTATATATAGGTGAAGAAATTGTACATGTTTTCAAAAGGAGCGTCAGGTATTGTGTGTTGTATACTTTTTGGTCCTGTTCAACATAGTTTCCTAATGCTACATAGTAAAAGTTTCTCTAGCATCAAATGAAGGAACAGAAAAGAAATTAATAAAGTAAGTGTATGGTGGCCCAGCATTCTCATAGCAATATTACACGAAAGCGAAAAAACAACTAATTTTATTAAAAAAAAATAATTAAAAGGAAATATTTCAATATTTAACTTTATTTTCTTAAATAAAATTTTTTATTTTAGAAATAAATATTCTATTTTCTATATTTAAAAAATAGACAAAACAAATTACAATTAAAAATTAAGTAATTCAAATGAAAAATTTAAATAAATTAATTAAAATTAAAATAAATAACAAAAAATGAAATTAAAAATGAAATAAAATAAGATTGAAAACGACATGTGAGATCTAAGAAAAAAATTAGACATGGAAAATTCAACACAAAAGTCAAAGTAAAATAAAAGCAAAATGATTCTCACATGTTGACGATCTGGTCGATCTAGTCCGGTGTTTTCTTATAAAAACAAAGTCAAAACGATACAAACTTAAAGTAAAATATATAAAAATAACATTGAAAATGAAATCACAACATTTGATTTTCAATTTCATTTTGAGTTTGCTATAAGAACGTACAATGAGCTGTAAAAATGGAAAATCAAAAAACAAATTGAAAATTTGAAGGTGTCTTCAATGGAGTCTTGCAACGCTTAATAAAGAAATGACCAACTTCGGCATAACGTATATTGAATACGCAACAAATATGCAAGCAGTCGAACAAGCTGTACGCGAAGAAAATGATGGACCTTGAAACTGCTGGGTCATAAATCCATGCATAAAAAATTGCGAGAGCAGCACCAGCTTGCAGTGCCACGAGGGTTGGTGTATGATCTGATGACCCTGGTTAACCCTTCAGATCTTGAGCGCAAGGGTAATGTCGGAAAAAAGAAGCGACACTGAGGGACCATCGGCACATTTACTTCACTGGCAAGGAAACTACGATGCTTTCGGTGACGCCATGTTTCCTTGTTTTGAAAGGCTTCGAATGTAATACGTTAGTGATGGGTAAAGTGTCCCAGGGGGTGGGATATACTCGGTTGAAAAGTGAAGTGGAGTTTGAAGTTCACTATTTCCGTGTTTGAGAGAGTATTTATTCATTAGGTTTACATTAAATGTATAAACTGGGCGTTTTTGAGATACGAAAATAGGGGAGTAAATTTTTGGATTACGGCTATTTTGATGTTACTGTCAAAACTCAAATATCCTAAATGAAAAACACTGAGCTTGTTGTTATGTAGTAACTCTAGCCCTGGATTCACCATGTCACTTGTTGGAATTTTCCTGGCAGTACCTCGTATATAAAAACCTTTGATGGGTATTATCCAGTAAATTATTACAATGTATCATTCAAATGTCCTTGCCACCCTCTTTGCCAGCTTAACTCTATTAGGTGCATTTCATTCAAGTCTGACACCGAGCAAGATCGTCAACGTGAGAATCGTTTTGCTTTTTACTTTGACTTTCGTGTTGAATTTTCCATGTCATTTTATTCATTTTTTTTTTTACATTTATTTTTATTTTTTTTTGTTATTTCTTTTATTTTTATATTTCTTTTAATTCTTTTTCTCTGTCAATTTTTTAATATAAAAATATAATTTTTATTTCTAAAATAAAATAAAATAAATAAAATAAAAGATTTTATTTAACAAATAAAGTAAAATATTTAAATATTTTCTTTTAATTTATTTTTTTAATAAAATCAGTTGGGAGTTTTCTCTCCTATGTAATATTTTATTTGCGCAATATTGCTGAGAATGCTGGGCCATCATAGTAAGTACATGGAAAATTGCAGTTACTTCCGTTAACTCATTGACCTGTATTGACACTTTTCATCAAATTAGTTCTTCCCAAAACATAAAAGTGAAGACGTCCTTTACAGCGGAAGGCGGATTTACACTTAACATGAATTACCTTTTAATAAATGCCTTTTGACCGGAGATAATTCACTGCTTTTTGTAATACGTCAAGAAAAATGAAAATTAAGTCTGGCCAAAGCTTAACCATAAGAAAGAAGCTTCGTGCGACTGGCTTCGGTTTCCAATGCATGCAGTGCTAGAAAAACGCATTTGCTCCGACCAATGTGTTCTCGCCAGCGTATTCAGTTCATGCATGTGTGTTATGAATTGCATTGTTTTTTTTTTTGCAGAAGATAGGCGTGTTTAATCAGTTTGTATAAGTTGCTTTTTATTCCACATATTTATTTTTATAACATCGCATACACGTTTAGTTACCGCGTAGCCACACTCTGACTCTGAGTGTAGCATACCGCTCAGTACTATATTATATACAGTGTACTAGAATACTTGATACGAAAATACAGTTTCAAGGCTTTTAGCAGTGTTGTACATTATTAGATTATGGAATACGACGCTTTTGTTACCACTGAAAGTGATAAACAAGGAAATACAAGAAATAATGTCATTTGAAGTTACATGATCTGAGTTTAAGTTTTAAAGCCTGAGGGAGTATTACAAGTTTGTGCTTCTCCGTCCCGAAAACACTCTTGATCTATAATTACTACAAAGTTATTATCTTCACGGATTTGAGAGCAATTTCCCGCTGGCTATATTTGTTACTAATGTCGGAATTATAAATTTCGCCTTTCTTGAAGCAATTATTGAAAATCTCTTTCAGTCCGAAGCGAAAACTTCGAACAAACGCAAAACAAATAATGGAATTGACAGTCGAAGATGAATAAAGCATTATCGCAACAAAAAAGAACAACGCGTTCTTCAAAGAACAAGTAAGAGCGCCGTTGGGCAGATGATAGGACCAAATTAAGTAGGGTATAAAGCATATACCATAAACTAACATAATACAAAGAGCCATTTTCATCGCCCTACTTGCATTTTTGTCATGTGCTTGCAGTTGAATATGTGGAGAAAGTCTTGCTAAATGTTTACTTCTTCTTTTAAGGGTTACTGCTATTGTTAAATATAAAATGGTCATCAAAACCAACGGTGCAACAAGACATATTGCCCCAGTCGCAAGTTTATAAAACGCGAAAGTGGTTTTGTTTGCAAAAACGGAGTTAATGTTCCACATGCCACAGTAAGTGCTGTTTCTATATTTACCTAAGTCCATAATAATGAGATATGGAGAGTTCATTGCTATTGCCGAGATCCAAGTGAAAGCAATAGTGAAAACACGATATTTTGATGAAATCATTCTAACTTTCATGGGAAAAACGACCGCTATGAACCTGTCGATAGAAATCCAAGCAAGGCTTTGTAGTGAGACGGTCAGGGAGGCAAGGAATGAAAATCTGTACATTTTACACAACATAGTCCCCGTAACACCGTCCACTTGCCAGTGAAACGAACCGGACGTCATCTCGCTCAACTTGATTGGTATTCCAGCCAGTGAAAACACAATGTCAGAAATCGCCATGTTAACGATGAGGTAGTTCACCGTTCTTTTCAGTTCTTTTCGTTTGCATACGATTATAACCAACAAAGCGTTTCCAACCCAACCTAACAGCAAAACTGTACAGTAGGCCAGAACCTTGCATATTTAAACAGCAACGGGATCAGTGAAGTAACATCTCTCGAGTTGACTCTTCGTGGTGGAATTTGGTGTCACAGAAGAGTTGTTCCAAGAAGGCATCGCCCTCCTACAGTGAGATGTTTGTTTATAGCTTACTGTGCGTGCGCTAACTGAGCAAACGCCTACACAATGCCAGCTAAAAATAGGTAGCACTCTCTTTTAAAGAGCAAAACCAGAACGCCGGAAGATAAATATTAAAATCAATCAAATGAGGCGCTGAAACATCACGACAAGAGCTTGTCACAGCACGTTTTTCGACTTCCCTTATTAAACGTGGCTAAGTATTAGATAAACGATTCAGGCCTTCAGTGAAGTATTTACTGCTTACGTACTTGAGACTTTAAATCCATTTAAGGCGGCTCAACTCATTTTTTTTTTTTTTTGCCGTGGGGTGTATGTTTTGAAATTAAATTTTCGAAGGAAAAGACATGCTTCGATTGCTTTCATACTTCTGCCAAGTTTAGTTCAGTTACTATAGCAACGCCAGGTTGTCCTTTGTTTTAAGCGATGTCGTTTTTCGAAAAATCTAGTCAGACACTTCATAATGACACTTTCAAATTTTGTAATACTCACGTATCACCAGCTGCAGACGAAGTTTCAAGGACATTTATAGGACATGGTACAAAGGCATATTGACTTACAAGAGTATTAAAGGCTCAACATAAATGTGAATAATATCATAATGATTTTTTTCTTTTAAGGTACCTCCAGCTCAGCCAGATATCTTTCCTGCCGGATTTAATGTCTACCTTTCATTTTATTTTTATCCTCAACCAACAGAATTACTTATTGAATTCACGGATTAAAAAAAGAAATTACTCCTTTTTCATCGAAGTACTTACGGTCACTTGTGTGTAATATAATTTATTGTAAAATTCATTAATTATTCATGAGAGTGAAAACCAATCCCAGCACAGTATTCAGATCACATGTGCACAACTGTAAACCCCAATACTTATCAACTGTCTTAAAGCACGGGGAGGGATTGAATAGGTAGAATGGAAAGGCTGGGGTTGATGAATTATTAAACAGTAGAATTAACTTGATATCTCCCGCTCATATTTTATCTACTACTTAAAAATGTATGTTTTTGTAAATACAATAAATAATGTTTCATCTCCTGTCTCTTTTCAACTATGATAAAAGAGACAACCTTCTAAGCAGAGATCGAAGACAGCTCGTGCACCGAATTACATCAGTCGGTTGGCAAATTGGAAATATCCGCGCGCCTTCGTTACCCTGGGGCCGGGAGGGATACTCAACAAGTTTTGTACGGGGATGCTCCGCCCAAGGGCGAAACCCTTACCCTTTCATATACTGTTTTTGACAGATATACCTTTCATTGAAAATGGTCCCCTTTCATTTACCTTTCATTGAAAATGGTACCCCTTTTGTACACCTTTACGTGCGTCTGTTTGATATATTTTGAAAGGTCCTTTTTATAATACTTAAATGGCAGTTTTCCCTACCCTTTTTTAAACTTTAACTCGTGTTTTCCCTACCATTTCCTATACTCCGTGAAATCCCTACCCTTTCATATACTTCAACTCGTGAAATACCTACCCTTTCATACACCACCAGCCTAAAAAAGGTTCCCCTTTTGGGCGGAGCATCCCTGTATAGCCCATTATAGGAAGTACCCCCCCCCCCCCCCCCCAACCCCCCCGGGCTTTGTTAGTAGGAGCTTAAATGTCATGGGGATTTTAACGTTTTTTGGTCAAAACTGCCCCAAATTAAAACCAAGTACTTTTGTTAACCCTTTCACTCCCAGAGTCAATTATGAAGACATGTAGTGTAATCCTATGATGTGACCATTCAAATGAAACCTCTTCAGCAGTACTTTTTCATGGTACCATTAGTTTTTCAATATTTAACAAAATGAAATTTGGGATTTTTCTTGAATTTGTTATTTGGCACCCTTGGGGGTTAACAGGTTGAACACAAATATAGAACACCAAGAGGAGATATCAAGTTAATTTTCAAAGAGAGAATAAACCATGATCATGGTTTAAGCGAGTTTTCCAAGACACAAGGCGATAAACTTGAAAAACTTGGCCCAATTTTTTCAAGTTGCAATCCATTTCCATCCTGGCCATCTGCAGCAACAAGACACTTATTTTTACTCTTGGAGCACTAGTAGAATAATTTTAAACAAGACTAGACCAGTATGCATGTTTCGGTTTCCACTGATATAAATGTGTCTTTTGTGGCTTTGAAAGTAACACTAAAAATGGTAACATAGCCTCTTTAACAGTGTGAATACATCTGTTTAGCCAATTAATCACTAGATCATGAGGCAATCAAAACAAAGGCCCGGAATAGTTCCGTGAAATTCTCTTTGTGGGGGAAAAGGGTTTGTATGATGTAACTGCGATGAAGCAACCATCTGATAAAGACAAATACAGACGGGTGATCAGACGGTATATCTCGATCGTAATAAGTGATCAGTGAATCATGATCCATATTAGTATAAAGTTTAGAGGCAAGTTACTTCGATTAAGAACATGTACATTAATAGAGTCAAATCTGTGAGATTTTCTCGCTTTCATTAGTTTCAATTATTATTCTTAATTATGTACATAGATTATCTCTTGAATATATAGGGAAGATATCAATGACGTCACCAATTGTTATTAATGTGCCAACCAGAGCCTTATTGGCTGCCGAAACAAAGGGTTCTTTTGTTCCAGTGGCTGGCACATTTGAATAACAAAAAGAATGTTTGTAAACAGATATCATCCCTATATTAGAAAAATAAAGCGACAATGTTCAACGTCTTGAGTTCCTACTATTACAACAACGTTATCGTGCATGACCTGGCAAGACAAACAATTTTACATTCCGAGATCTGCGAATTGCATGATTGATGGCAAGTCTCGACATTGTCCATGCATTTCATTTTGCATCCTCCTCCGTGACAAACCTGATTGCAATGTTCGGCATTGCATTCCATGTTACAATTGGCACCACTACAATATTGCAGACAGGTGTTGGCAGTACAAACCATTGACTCGCAAGCTCCTTTATGACACTTCTGCGTACATTTGTTGGACGTTGTGCAGTGCATCAGACGGCAATCTCCCTCGTTGCAGATCTGGAAAGTTGAATGGAAAACACCAAAATATGCCCATTCCAAGAAAGCGCAACTTCGTCTGGAAGGGCATTCCTGGTAGCATTCTCGTGTTATAGTTGAGCATCTTACTCTTCTTAAAATTCCCTTTAATGCTGAAGCTTTGTCGGAAACAATGCAACTTGCGGAGTCACAGTAATGTCTGCACTGTTTTGCGCTGCATCCAAGGATGCAATTCCCTGCAGGGCACCATTGCAAACATTCCTTGACGTTCGACAGACAATCCATGCTGCAGTCGCCACCTCTACATATTTGCAGACATGTTTTTGCCTCGCATTCCATATTGCATCCTCCAGCGACACATTCTTGAATGCAAAGTTTTGAGTTGCACAGATACCTGTTACATGCACCGCCCATACAAATTTGCGTGCATCTGAGAGGCGCCATGCAATGAAAATGACAATTTCCTCCAGGACAAAGTTGCAGTAAAGAAGCATGGGGGGTGTATTTATATTTCATGTTACAGTTTCCTTCGGGACAATTTTGTACACAAGTGTCCATATAAATACTATCGTTACAGTTTGGGTATCGAGGTACAATATGTGCTGACTCTAAATCCCTGGCAATTTTCATATTGTACACACATTGCCCTCCATCGCAAGAGCGCCGACATTTCTGAGCATTGCAAATCATCGTGCATTTTCCACCCTTGCAAGTTTGTTTGCATCGCTTGACGCCATGTGGACAGCGCATAGTACATTTTCCCGCCTCACAACTTTGAATGCATATTTCAGCGTCATTTGAACAGGCCATGTTGCATCCACCCATATAGCAACTCTGCTGGCATGTTTTACCGGCACAATTGATAAGCGGGCAGCTTCCTCGTAAGCATTTCTGACTGCAGTTCTTAGAATTGCATAGCATAGCTTCACATCGGCCAGTCATACATTGCTGCTCACAAGACAATGGTGCATGACACTGCAAGCGACAGTTGGCACTGTTGCAAGTTTGTTGACAAAAATGATATCGTGGGCTCTCTCGACATATCATGGTGTGATCACCAACCTCACGGTACTGGTGACAGGCATTTTTGTAGATCAAGTTGCATCGGGTTGATAACAACGGACGAAGGCCACAACCTGCTCGCAGAAGAACCGCAACAAACATAAGCAGAATCGTGCTAGACATGGTTTTCTGAAAAGGAAATGCATTCAGTGATTGGCACGTGCGTGAAGTTAACGTAAGATTTCAGGGCGTTTATTACTTGGCTGTGTTATTGAGGAGGTTTCAATTAAAAATCAAGGAAGTTAATGCAAGTCAGGTAGACATTAGATGGGGGGGGGGGGGGGGGAATACCGTAAAATTCCGAATATAAGAGTCTGAACCCCCTCGCCCACTTTAAGAACATAATCGCAAAAAATTTCCCTCCTTTGAATACAGGCCCGTAATTTTTTTTTTTGAAAAAAGTACTCAGAATTCAGAACTTGCTTCGAATTTCATCTAGCGAAGGTAAAGAACTTTATCTTTATCGATACTATCTGGGGCCAGTTACAACAATAACATGGCTGCCAAGACCATTCTTAGTTTACCAAGTTTTTCTTCGTCTACAGAAGAATTAGATGCACTTGGATAGATTTTAAGTTTGATACAAAGAGAAACATGGCATTTTACAATAACCGTGGCAAATCCACTTTTTATCTACCGAGAAATAAACGTAAGTATGGCAAGCAACGCTTTTTATACCAAGGACTTATCGAGCGGACTCCGCGACATAAATTCACTCTTACTTTTCAAAAAGCTAATATTAAGTAATTTTTTTATTCTGTGTTTTTATTGTGAATTTTAACATTGTACATTTTTTATATTGTATTTTTTTTACCTTTTTATTTTTAATGTTTCTTATTTAAATTTAAACTATTATTTGCAGGGCCTCACTGAAAAACACCTTAAGGTGACGTGATAAATAACCGTTTTAGCATTCTACAGTGCAAATATGCATCAAAATGTGTGCACATATGACATGTCATTACACTCTTCTGACCTCGCGTAGGAACAATACTTTCAAAAACGTAGATTTACGAGACGATAACTGTCGTGTAATAAGCGAAAAGCTGAGCAACACGACTGGGCATTTTAACTCGTCAGTTTTTATTTTTTCGAGCTTTAAAAAATACTCAGCCGTATTAAATAACATTTTGCTGAATAACCTCTGTCTATTACATGACCAGCTTGCAATTGTAAAAACTAGAAAATCTTCATTACAACTTTTCTATACGAATTTCTTTAATTTCGGGATTTCTTTCGCCTTGAGAAATGAAATTAATCGAATTCAATGTCAGTGAGTGTCAGTGGTTGCTTGTCGATTTCTATATCTATTGAAAATCACAAATTTTCCCGCGATCGATTGGTCATCGATTTCCCGCGATATCAATCGATTTTAAAATTGTTAGCTATTTATATCGTTTCTTTTCCGATTTCATCGATCGATCACGCCGACAAATATAATGTAGCCCTCCATGCAGGAAAATAAGTCCACAAAACGTCTTTCAAAAAAAGTGTGTACTGTGTACGATTCAGTTAAGTATCTGCTGAAAAAATAAAACACAGAACTAAAAACGGGAAATGAATATAAAATAATAACTTGAAGTTACCTTACCGATACCAATTCATACATAACAAACTACTATGCATAATACGTTGTTGTTTACTAGGTTAGTCAGCATTTTAATACTTACTCACATAAATTGTCAAACTATTATCAGGATGATGGTTCTTGACCTACGGGGCAAAACGATGTACAACAAAACGAAGTCAGATATTAAACCAAATTTCCCCTCAGTGCACCTAGCTTCAATCTACGATTCATTATATAATAACTGGATCAAGAAACTGAAAAATTCTTTATCTCTCGTATGTTGGATGGCTATTTACTTTCCTGTCAAAGATTATATGGCACGTATCAGTTTTACTTTTCCTGATGACTTCCTTCATTTCAGTATATAGGTTTCCCGGCCGTTAAGCATTAAAATTGGCAACTGGTTGGTTAATATTTTAGAACGCTCGTTTCTCAAGTGCGCTTGCTGTCGGACATAAAGTTAAAAGATGAAATTTTTACCAGACCTTTTCTAAAGGAAGATCGCGCAAACATCTTCTAACATATGGATTGTTTACAATTTTTGCCGCAGCTAGATAATGAGTCATCCTGTACGCAGAAATTAAAAAAAAATTGAAGATCACTGACTTAGTTCAGGTCACTGACTTAGTTCAGTTTAAGATAAGGCCTGATGAAAAATGTCCTGGTTTTAAAAAATTGGGTCTCGCTACACGATATATAATAATGGCTTATATAACTTATCAATCATCTTTTTTATTTTACCCGGAGAAGGGGGGGGGGGGGGGGACTCCCATGTAACAATACTCCCGTGTGGGTGATTGTTGTACCCTTTAGGGGTTAAAATTCGTGGTTTGGTACCACTGCCTTAGGCTGGGTGTTTGAATCGAACACGACCACTGTCAGAGTTCTTCTGACTGCGAATATACCTTTTAGGGCTGATTATTAAAGCCAGAAAAATATGCTGACAGAAACATTCAACTTTTCAGAAATAATTGGTACCTCTTAGAGGTAAAAGTTAATTAGCCACACTCCGCACAAAACGGTTTTCTGGTACTCCTTTAAAGGGGGATTCCTTTTAAAATTTCTGACGATCACCTCCATCAATCTTAAATCGAGTACCCCCGGAAATTTTATCAAACACGAAAATGTTTTTTCTTTTTTACATTTATGTTAGGATCTAACCTGATAAGAGCATCAGAGCAGATATTAAATCAAGGGATATCAATTATGACGCCATTTAGTGTACTTCAAAGATAGATAACCTTATCTTTTTTGAGATAGCAATTCAGATATCACTTATTAGTTATCTCCAAATTGCAGTGTTTATTCCAAGCTCTTCAGAATGATTACCTGGTCTGACGTTTGTAAGTTTTAAGAAATTATTTTTTTGAGCTTCCTTAAGACCAACGCTGATACCGAGCCGCATCAGAGCATATTCCATTTTCACTCCCAGAGTCAATTATGGAGACATGTAGTGTACTTCTAATTTTTGAGTATGTGGACTAAATCCTATGGTGTGACCATTCAAATGAAACCTTTTTGGTAGTACTGTTGCATGGCACTATTTGTTTTTTAATGTTTTACAATTAAATGAAATTTGGGATTTTTCTTGAATTTTGATTTTTGGCATTCTTGGGAGTTTAAAGAGTCATTTTCAATACAGTCAAATCGGTTTTTACGGACAGCTCGGTATTACGGACACTTCTATTGGTCTCGGCAAAATCTCCAAATATTTTCTATTTATAATAACCTCTGTAATACGGACCCACTGTAATACAGACAACGGTTATTAAATTTTGATAAAATGTTGAAGCTTTTGCTTCTACAGTTTATCAGTATTAAATTTTGGCCGCAGAGAGTAAATTCATATCGATGTAACCTCTTTATTATGGACACTATAAAGATCTTAAAAGGGTTAAATACGACTTTTAATTTCCAAACATTTTTATTGGTCACATCGGTTTGAAACGGCCTTTTTTGATAAGGTCCAAAGTTAAACAAAATTTGTTCCAGTGGGCTGATCAATAAAAGCGAAGTGTGTGTATTTTCGTCAAAAATTGACGTTATCAATTGTCACTGAGATTTCTCTATCTTCGAATAATTTTCAATAATGTTCCAATTATTACGAGCGATATAATCGCGTTAAGCAATTCATGTTTACCCCCGCCTTAATACAATGGCTAAAAGATGGGGCCGTTTGGAAGTATACTGGAGCCTGTCCGTGACCTCTATAATACGCACATCTCTCTGATAAGGACACTTGGCTTCGTCCCTTTGGTGTACCTATTAGAGAAGTTCAACTCTATATTTACCCAGGCCGGGATATTAACGAACCTATTAAGTGTACTTAAAAGATATGTTATCTAATCTTTATTGGGGCAGCAGATTTAAGTTATCACTTATCAGTTTATCTTGAAATTACAGTGTTTACTGCGGGCTCTTTAGACTGTACTTGATCTGATGTTTCAGAATTTCAAGATAACGATAAAGGCGATTATCATGTACACCATCAATGTTTTTTAGTTTAACGTTATATTATATACTACAGTCGGACTCCAACGGTGGTCACCTACCAATAACGGCCACCTCTTTACAACGGCAAGCTGTTAATTTTTTTCTTGACAACAGCCGTATCTTCTCGGCCTCACTCAGTTCTTAGCCATTCCCTCGTATCGTTTAATTGAAAACTTCCCCCATAAAAGTGCTGTCCGACGGTGGTCAAAGCTGTAGGGAGGTTCCACTCTACTTACACCCGGCTTATATCCGGGGGGGGGGGGGGGGGGGGGGGTACTCAACAAAGTTTTGTACGGGGATGCTCCGCCCCGTGGTCCGAACCCTTACCCTTTCATATACTGTTTTTGACAGAAAAGGTAGTACTACCCCATTCATATACCTTTCATTGAAAATGGTACCCCTTAGTTTCATATAGCCTTTACGTGCGTCTGTTTAATAAATTTTGGAAGGCCCTTTTTATAATACTTAAATAGCAGTTTTCCCTACACTTTTTATACTTTAACTCGTGTTTTCCCTAACCTTTCCAATACTTCACGGAATCCCTACCCTTTCATATACTTTAACTTGTGAAATCCCTACTCTTTCATATACCTCCAGCCTCAAAAAGGGAGTACCCACCCCGGGGCTTATATATGCTACACACTTATAATAAGCAACAGTCAAATCAGTGTATTAAACGGACCTTAGTCGACTTAGTCGGTCATTCCCCAAGGGTGACTAAGTATATATGGCTTTGAGCCGTTTTGTTGTGAAAAAAGTTTGGTTTAGACTGAATGTTGCTAGTTTGTTGGCTTCACAAAAATATGATGGGTTAAGTCTGAAAGCAGTCAGGACAAATTTCGTACCTTAATAGGAGGCAACATTTGTAGATTGGTACCTCTTAGGACACTATAATCTAAACTGCATGACTGTCGTTAGAATTATCACGATATCTTTTTGTGCTGTTTTAGAATTGTAACCTCTAAGAGATGTTGAGACAAGCCCACAAAACAGTACGTTTTTAGCAAAAATACGAAACCAGCAAGTGACACACTCGAACACCAACCCTGCAGTCACTTGCTTTTTACATATTTTTACTTAAACAAAAATGCTGATCCACCTCTCCATACGCATCCGTGGGAGGACGGCCGTGCTGTCCCCAGCCAACTGCTACCACATGTGTCGTGTGGAGCTGGCGCTTAAAGGGATGCTTGCATCCGCCTTGGCAGTAAAGTGACGGGGTCGATGATCTTATGTGAGACCCTGAGTCCTAACTAGGACGAAACAGCTGTCCATAGCTGCCTTTGCCAGGATGATATGGCTGTGCGTGTGCGTAAGGTATTGGCCAGACCAAGGGGTTGGTGTTCGAGTGTGTCACTTTCTTTTTTCGTATCAGTACGTTTTTAGTCTGGTACCTTTTAGGGTTTTTTTCAAAAATTTCACAAATTTCGATCTGAAAACAGTTTAGGGTTCCAACAGACGAAGTAGGCCGCAAATCCTACGAAAAATTGAAGGAGTCAATCGTAGTGATGCCGTGACTCACGAAAACTTCGTAAAAAGGCCACCTAGAATAATTTTGTCGGTGTGCGCCGGGGGCGGGGGAAACCTATATAAAAAATGATGGGGATGTTCGTCGTATCTTTAAAGGGGCAACACTTGTAGATTCGTACATCTTAGGGCATTTAATATAATTTAAACTGACTGTCGTTAGAATTATTTCGATACCCTTTTGTGCTGTTTTAAAATTGTAACCTCTTAGGGATGTTGAGCCACACCCACAATGATGGGAGTGCGTGCGCTCCTTTAATTTGCTTCATTCACATTCAGGCAATGCCTGGTTAGGAGTCACGACTTAAGGGGACACTGTCCCGGATGAAATACCCTGTTTTCGTGATTATAATAAACACTATCACAGGAAAGTGCTGCTCAACAGCTTTCATCTGAATGGCCACACAGACTCAAAAGTTAGAAGCATCTTATATGACTCTAAGCTAGCTAAGGTATAAACTATGACTGTTACAATCATGCCTGAGATGTATTATTGTGAGTGGTCTGAGATAAGCCCATATTCATCTCAAAGTATGTTTCTTTTGTTTAAGAAATAGAGTCTTATCTGAGAGAGAACTGAACCACCCAAGCTCATTAAGCTTAAGGGAGCGGCACGTGCCTTGTGTGCTCGCCTCCAGATGTAGAACAAGCTCGATGACATAATGGCAGTTCAATGAATCCTCGAATAACCCCTGAAATCCTACTTTGCACGCAACAAAAACATTACCCTCCATTATGGGCTTCCGGTTAAATTTAATTAATTGATATCACAAAAGGCGGTGCGTAGGTGTTATCTTTTGAATAAAGTTTACGTGATTGACCGATAATTCAGATAAGACAGAGAGGTCATCCACTATATTTAAAGGGATACTGTCCCGCCGAAATAGCAAAAATTCGCTTAGTTTATTTCCACGTTATATCGTCAAATGCCACCAAGTATACAACTAAGTTGATAAAAAGATTCTATGGAGCAAAACAAAAGCAGCAGTTTGGAGATAAAGTGCAGGATTACCAGGATTGAAGTGGATTACAGTTCATGAAATTTTATTTATTGACAGGCAGTCAAGAAATTAAACTTGCCATTCTTGTTACTTTTTCGCTTTTGTCTGTTTATATAATTAGTTTTTGTTTTTTCGATTCTAGCACTTTTGGCGATGGTTTCTTCCAATTTCAAGATAATAAGGTAAGCTAAAAGCAAGCTCCTCGCCATGTTGTGCGAGTTGGTTCTAGCTTTTTAGTCTGTGGATGAGATCCTACAGTGTGACCATTCAAATGAAAGCTACTGAGCAGTACTTTCCTGTGGTGCTGTTTATTATGCTGTACAAGGTGGTTCTAACTTTTGAGTCTGTGGATGAAATCCTAAAGTGTGACCATTCAAATGAAAGCTACTCAGCAGTACTTTCCTGTGGTACTGTTTATTATGCTGTACAAGGTGGTTCTAACTTTTGAGTCTGTGGATGAAATCCTAAAGTGTGACCATTCAAATGAAAGCTATTGAGCAGTACTTTCCTTTGGTACTGTTTATTATGCTGTACAAGGTGGTTCTAACTTTTGAGTCTGTGGATGAAATCCTATAGTGTGACCATTCAAATGAAAGCTACTGAGCAGTACTTTCC
The DNA here is from genome assembly GCA_024195265.1 of Dendrophyllia cribrosa. Lineage (NCBI taxonomy): Eukaryota > Metazoa > Cnidaria > Anthozoa > Scleractinia > Dendrophylliidae > Dendrophyllia > Dendrophyllia cribrosa. The sequence continues at coordinate 35,369,064 of JAJLRJ010000006.1, read as the reverse complement.
TGTAATGCTCTTAATTATGCTATACAAGTTGGTTCTAACTTTTTAGTCTGTGGATTACTAAATTGTTTTTTTCCTAAAGTGTTACAGTCAAATAAAAGCTAATGAGCAGTACTTCTTGATGGCATTGTTTGTTTTTCAGTTTTTAGTATACTATGAATCCGAAAAAGTTTCTCGAATTTTGGTTTAAGAAGTCACTCTTTGGAGTGCAGACACAGGGAGCAGAGGAGCCAAATTTGACCTTTACGCGTTCGATCTTCGATCTGTTGTTTACGAGTCTGTTTTTCGCCCCAGCGGGACCCCAAGCGTAATCGGAGCTTTCCGTTGGGTAACCGCAGATTGCTGACTGTGGGCGCCACAAAATCGTTACGCAGTAATAAAAGAGACAAGGGAGGAAACAGATTTGAGCCTAATTTTTGATCCCCGATCACACGCTTATGATTCAATAAAAAGTTCTGATTTTCGGCATGTAGCTTTATATGGACAATCTCTGGACAGCTTTTCAACAATTTCAATGAAGAGATCCATTAAACACTCCTTTCGGTGATCGCACTTTGTGGCGTTCAAAGTTGACTTTCGTAGGATGTGGACCGCAACATACTGGTGACGGAAATACGTCATACGAGAGGTGTGCGCATGACCGGAAGCCTTTGGCATGAGTTTCATCTGAACATGTTAGCGTCTTTTCCACGAAAACATGCCATCTTTTCCGGAATATCTTCGATCAGTGCCATTCGGTGATTTTTTTAGTCCGCTAGGTGAATATTGTGAATAATGTGAATTTTATAAAGGTCTGCGAAGGAAACAGGCAAGCTCGATAAAATGTAAGGACGTGGTGGAATTCGAATCCTTGTGGAATCAAGGCATGTCTGATGCAAGGTGAGAAGTTTTCACGCCTCTTGTGGTCCATGCTCTTGTGGTCCGTCTAAGCTTTTAATGTCAAGCTGATTGAAACTTCTGTTAAAACCCATATGATTGTTTAGGCTAAGCTGTAGATGAATTCAGGGCCACTTCTTGCGTTGACACTTAAGAAAAATATTATCTGTGAGTAGCAGTGTATACGTTCTCAGTTTCTTCGCATGCAATGAGCTTCACTAGACGACATTATAATATTTTCCTCATTCTCAACGCGTTTCATTTTAAATCTCCCTCCGCTCCGATCAGCTGCCGTGTTGTTTTGAATTTTAAACGGTTGGCGTAACTTCCGATTTATTGACGGCATGTCACTTTCGGAGTTTTTACTTCCGTCACCAGTATGTTGCGGTCCACATCCAACGAATCACGTGGTACTATGTTTCTTCCCTTGTCTCTTTTTCTTCTCGGCACTTCGTGCCTCGCTCGGAAAGCTTACGCTTTCCGGAAAGCGCCGATCACGCTTGGGGTCCCGCTGGGGGAAAAACTCGAAAACAACAGATCGAATAACCGTTATTCGATATAACGCAAGACACAGCGCGCGTATAAAGCTCAAAGATCGAACGCGTATTAGGTCAAATTTGGCTCCTCTGCTCCCTGTGGTGCAGAATGTAAATTTGAGTATTTACAGCGTATTGAAGTTTGAACAATGAAGTAGATACATTTTTTAAACAGGTGCGATAACAGCTTTGCCGCCAACGTCGACTTAAAAAGAACCAAATGCATGAAAGTGTTGCCAATGAATCATATATAAAAACATGTCAATGCATTAATCACTGAATTGCATCATTACTACTTCTCTGTGTGCTCTGATCCTTTGCTATTTTCAGTTGGAAACAGGTCCAGCAAGCTTGTCAACTTTGCATGGAACTTGACAACGAATTGGAGTGAACGTGAAGTTAGTGCACCGTAACAGAATTTATGTTCCATCCTGTTTATTATCAGCTGTGGATGAAGTCTACAAAAATAGCTAATTGAAATTGAATGAAAAATAAAAACATAAAACTATAATAGTTTTCGCAGTCAAAATATCAACATGTTAAAATATCCATTAAGGCAGTGAAAGCTTTTAGTTTTGAATGCACGTGAACGCTAATTATTTACAAAGAGGTCACGGCCAATCGGCCAATTTTTAGGAATTTTGAAAAGTCCCACCTTTCAACTTCTCTAGAAATTTCCCTGATTCTGTTGTTAATTATTTTTGCTATGTTAAAACAGCATCGACATTTTTTACTCGCACAATTTGAATCTTTCTAAAGCTGTGCTATTTCCGTTATGAGCTGCACAGTAATATTGTAAATCACTTTAGTTTAATAATTTTTGTGCTAGTTTTAGGCTCGTTTCAGACTAACATTAGGAGATAGTGTTTCTCTAAAACATTAGATAACAATCGCTAAAATTTTCTCGTAGTTAAAACTAAGACTGTTCTATTACCAGTCAAATCCGGCGAATTTAGTACTTAGTATTCAAGCAGTCTTGATTCTGTGTGCAGCGTCATGAGTGGGTAAAAAACGAAGCAGCGTTTTCGCTGTTTAATTAACATGTGTTCACTGCTCGAACTGCTGAAAGAATTCATTTTTGACAAGTGCGTCCATGTTGTGATCTCCATGGACGACACATGAAACTCATGAATGTCTTGGCATAATGTTGGGTACCAATCCTAACAAAACATTTTCCTTCTTGAAATAGCACGACAAAGTGTACTAACCTAAAAGCTGCGTACTACATGCAATACCCAGCTGACTATGCATGTGGGGTAGAAACCGTCAGCGAGTCCTTACTGCTGTGAGGTGCGATAGCGACCTCCTTCGTAAACATGGTTATATCTGTCAAAAGATTCTAGAATTTTCTTTCTTGATGGATTACGTCCCGCATATTTTTAGAAAACTACTTATTTTATTTACCATTGACATCCCATAAAAACAACATCAATTTCTAGCTCTAACACAAAGTATATTTACTGACAAAATAACGTAATAGCGATGTATAATGTATTTTATAGAGCTTCGTGTCTGAAAATAGTTGTAATGTGTCTCTTTAAAGATGTCTTACATTAAAATTTGTTTGTAAGGTGTTGTATAGACATTATCATATGATCGCCGCCGGTAAAGAACAAACGAGCATACTGCCCCAGGGAAAACAAAACTACTGATTTCGCAGGATATGGATTGTTTAGTGAACGAGATATGATCTGTCACCAACAATTCAGGTATAAAAAGAAACAGGTAAGGGGGGACTTCTCGGGGCGGGGGGGGAGGGGGGGGGGAGGGGGGGGGGGGGGGGGGAGGGGGGGGGGGAGGGGGGGGGGGGAGGGGGGGGGGAGGGGGGGGGGGTCGGTTACTTAGGAAAGTTTGGCATCAAACATAGAATACTAGACGGGTAGTTCATTTTAAACAGACTATATCTTTTTCGTTTAGAAACGTTTGAATGCAGAGGTCAGCCATGGCCCTGAGGAAGGCTAATTTTGTTAGCCGGAATATTGGCCGCTAAAAAAATCAGCACATTGCCGTAGAGCCAGCCTTGCATTCAGTTTGTCCTATTTTTTTGTTTATTTGGGTGTTTAGTAGGTACTGTAATTTAGCTAATGCAATTTAAAAGAACCCTATCCAAGAAGTCCAAGAATACCCTATTTAAGGACTGAGCCGCCTCTCAGAAACTATACCCTATCCCATGGCGCATACCTTTAAAGCTTACATATGGGAGTACCCACCCCTCCCCTCGGGGTGTGACTAGTACTGTGGCTGAAGATTGTCGATGTGATATCAATCTGGCTGTATTACTTATAAGTTCTGTTTCCAATTCAACAAAATCAGATCATCGACCAGATGGGCCACACTTTAGCACGGAAGACCACCTCTGACGCTGCCAAGAATCCTTGAATCGTTACCAAGGCTACTAATTAGTGTCTGTGCACGAGGCTTTATTCAGGATGATTACATCTGCCCTAGAAACGCTAAATAAAAAAAAAACATTTCTATCAATGGAAACCTAAAACTAGTTGTCTAGTTTAGTAAAAAATTACTACACTTACATTCATTTGGAACTTATTGTTATGCAAGGATGGAACTACTCTGTTGCAACCCTTGCATCTGATTATCAGGTTTAAATTTTATCTTCGCAGAATTACTTCATTTTCCTTTCTGTGTTCTTGTATCATTTCGTGCACAAATGCATTTAATCGAGGATGATTTTTTTGGGGAGAATCCGATCTTGGATTTGTGATCTTAGATCATATGGATTCTTCTCGGACCAAAAAAACGAAAAACGGATCATTTTACGTTGAAAAAAAAACATTGGTATGCAAATTTGGTATGCAATTTTGACACGCTCATGTGTTTCTATCTGCTTCAACATTCAATTTTTAAAATATATGCAATATTATCTTACCTGAATTACCCATGATATGAAATCGGGAAATAAATAAACCAGTGAACGGAACGAGTAAAGTTTCACGAACGACCGCGTGTCAGCTGTGCTTTGTTCGATTTTTAAAAAATCCGGATTTTGTATTCAATAATCCGGATTCTGATTTTCCCCAAAAAACAATTCAACGCAGCCTTAATTAAAGTTTGCTCGCCCTTTGATGCGGATTGGAAATGATCGATGATACTTAATTTCCGCAACATCGTTACGACTGCCAGGAACGGAAACGAAAATTAAAATTATATTTGACAACAATTTACGTGTATCGGAAAAATAGCTCACAAAACAAATACAAAGGCAGCTGAGTAGAAAGAAAGAGTTCACATCGTTATTCATCAATGTCGGGGTAATACATAAATCGTAAAAAAAATGTATAACTGCTTTTATTTTATTTCACTCTTCCATAACATCCCAGAAATATTACGGTTTATTTTTATCCATTTATGAAAAAAATCCAAGAATATGGAGATCAATAAACTATTTAAAGCTTTGATGTTATTAATGACTAGTTGACAGTTTGTAGTTAGAAACAAACTATTATTAACATGGCATTTAATTTAAAAGAAACAAAATATTTATAAACGAAATGACAACAAGTAATCAAATATCAACCAGAATATTAAATAAATCAAAATATGAATTTCAATTTTCGGGAGCAAATAACGATAAGTACTGCCGCAGAAGTTCTTCAATATTGATGCGCAGTTAGAATCTGTGACTATAACTAAAAATCAAAAAGTGTAAAGCAAACTGTATCAAATCAAACAGCAAGAACTGTTAAGGTGACATGGCTCAATGGATTTTGGTTGTGACAAGTTTCCTTGGCATTTTGGGGATTTTAGGAAATGGTCTGGTAATTTATCTAATGGCAGTCAGAAGGAGACTTCATTCATCTGCCAATGCATTTATTGCGTCGCTCGCTGTTGCGGATTTCTGTGTTGGATTATACATTATCCCATCTTCTTATGCACGCAGCATTTTGTCAGGATATCAGAGCCTAAGGATGTTTTCTTCATTTCAGTACTTCTTATTTTATTTATCGGCTTGTAACTTGTGCGTCGTAACAGCGGATCGTTTCATTGCCTTGACTCTTCCACTGCAGTATATGGCCTTCATGACACGGAACCGAGTGGGTTGCTTGATATTCATCGCGTGGATCATCCCTTTCGTCGTCTGGTTACTCCCTCTTGCTTGGATATTCTCCTCTTCTCCAGAAACAAAAACCATCTGCGACAAGCTTTACATTGCTTTTATACTGACGTTCTTGGAGCTTTTGCCTTGCGTCGTCATGGTTATAGCCACTGTACGATTGTTTCGCATTTCACGTGGACATTCCCGCCAAACGAACTTTGTATTATCTCAGTTGCAATTTAATCATCCAACTCTCAATGTCACGGGTTGGAAAAAACTTCGTGATCGTAATATGTCTTCAGCCAAGCTTATCAGCATTGTTGTTGGTCTATTTGTGCTTTGTTACCTTATTGAGATGACCTCCTCTCTTTTTCACCTTCTCAACTTGGCCAAACAATTTTGGAGCAGTTATTTTAAGAAAAACGTAAGGTTTTTGTTTTTAATAGCTAACTCAGCAGTTAATCCTATGGTCTACGCTTTACTTAAGAAGGATATCCAGACAGAGTTTAAACGCGTCTTCTGTAGACAGTAGTAATGTACTACACTCTGAGGCAATTGCCTCAGAGAATGTAGTACATCACTACTTTCTATCTGCTGGATTTAAAATATGGAAATATTGAATGGAAATATTAAATGACGAAATCAAATGGAAAAATCAAATGAAACTATATGTTAATAAAAACAAAGTGCGTTTATTCCATTGCGTGATTTCCTTTGCGTGACATGATTCTCGGAAAAACAGGAAGTTGATTTCACCAACCTTTATTCACCCATCAGAGTGGGGGGTTTTAATATCCATAAGGATATGTTTCGATACAGTTTTCAGATATGTGTTTTATTGCGCACTTGTCATATCCAAAACTGTATACCTTTTCTTCATATTTGTTTACGATTTGTTTGTTTTGTCTGGTTATTTTCTTTTCATTTACCAACGTGAGGTCTTTGATTTCGTTTTTTACCATTTTAATCATATTTGTGTGATTTAGTATTTGGGAATTTTCGTGGTTAAGTCTGAAACCTTTGATAACACATTTCTGTTTATTACTTCCATATATGAAACTATAATTTTTTGGACCACCTGATACAAAAGTGTCTTTTATAATTTCACCATCTAATTCATCTGTGAGATCACCTAACATATCTCCTGTTTCTACTTTCTTACTCTTTGGAGATTCAATGTACACAATACTATCTGTGTCAAAATATAATACTTGTTTACCTAAATAATCTAGTTTTTCATACAACATTAGCCGTGCACTGCTAGTTGTAAAACATGCTACAAAGATGTTAGTATTATATGAATTGTCAACGAACTGATCTTTATACGTATAAGTCATTTGTACCATTTCATTGTTTATGAAATTCATATTTAAATTATCAATGGTATCATCAAGTACTATTTGATAAAATTCATTAATATCAGTTACGTATTTACATTGATTCATATTATTTCGTTGACCAAATTTACCCCATAAACTGTTTAGACACATTTTAGCAATAGCTCGTAAACCTGCATTTTCATTTAATTCACCTAATTCAATATCTAATGTTTTTTGGACATTATTTCTGAAAATCATTTCTTCTTTTCCATTTTTGAAATTATATTTTGTTGATTCAAGTTTAAGCTTCATGAATTTTTTGATATATCCTCTAAATAAATCATTGCTTGACTTTTCAAAATGCCAAACCTCGTATATTTTTATGATTGTATAACCTTTTTCAATGGATTTATTTACTTCATCTGTTGTCCATGTACCTATAAATGATCGCTCATTTTCACTATGCTGACATTTGTCTTGTTGTTTTGTTTTTGCACATGATATACACAGAGGAAACATTAACTTTTCTGATTTTTCACATTTTATTTTCTGAGGTAAAACTGGATGGTATAAATTTCGTGGTGGTAAAATTTTGCATTTTATGAAACCATACCATTTTACGTCGTATTTTTCTGGTGATATTATTTTTTTAGGATGACCTATGGGATATATTTTGTAGAACTGAACTGTAGGATAAAGAGAACAAAAATCAATATATTTTCCACATTCACCTTCTTTGAATTTATACAATAATTTGGTAGCATTTGTTCGTCCACCATAAAAAGCATCTCTCGGGTTTAACGGTTCGACCACTTCTCGATTCCATTCAACTTTATAATATTTCTGAAAATTTTTATCGTTTTTTAATTTGCATTCCCACATTTCAATAAGATTGTAACCATCAGCTATTATTTTGTTATTTTTATCTTGGGTTTTATTATACAAAGTACCCATGTCGCTTTGATTCTTGTTATTGATAACATCAGGTTTGTAACAATCTGGGCATCCATGCCAGAAACAACCTTGAAATTCATAAACAGTATTTGTAGATTCGCAAAAACCATCTACTTTTATTTTGTTATTGATACATTTGATAGCTTTTTCACTACCTTCTAAGGCATGTTGAATTTTAATATTATTTTTCTTGCTGATATAATCCAGCCATGCAATACTAACTGTACTGTGGTTTTCTGTTTGAACAACATTATCAACTACAGCTATGGTATTTTTTGGTATGTAATTTCCCCTACAAATAGCCATACAAACACCAGCTATTGTGATGTATTTTAGTGGATCAATATTTTCTTGGTTCATGAAATCTTGTCTGAATGTTAACATACATCTTCTTAATATATCAACATCTGACCTACAGTATTCAATTATTTCTTTTTTGAAATCGAAAACATAATTTTCATTAACACGGTCATCATACCATTGTAAAAATTTCTCTCTATCTTGTGTTTTCATTTGATTATATCCATAATGTTTTTTAGATGGCATCTCTCCTATATAGTTTTGATTACAATTTTTGTTGAAATAATGTGGAAAATATCCTTTTTTCAACTCGATTAAATCAAATGTTTTAGGGAAAGAGGACAAAGGTTGTTGAATAAAATTTAGGCTGTCGATTATTTTTATTCTTAATTTTGGAATTTCCATCATCATTATTTTTGCACCATTGAGAATAAAATGGCTATCGTATCCTTTTGAATTATGAGCCACAAATGTGTAACCTTTATATTTTTCATTGAGAATACCATTACAAAAACTATTTATATCATTGAAGATTGATTCATTACCATTGAAATCATGACAGATAGCCAAATTGACTACATGTGTTCCAGTGTTTTGTGTACATTCGAAATCAAAAAATGAATATTTTTCATTATATGTTCTACATGAATAACAATAATCTTTTTTTAGTATGGATTTATTTAATCTGCAAGGATTTTTAGTATCTTTGATACAATTACCTCCTTTACATTTTATCTTTTTCATAAAACATTTATGCTTACTTTCACAATATTTGTTACAGTTATTACACATTTTATATCCACATTTGTGCATTTTTATATATGGTTTCAGTATTATTTGGTTGCATTTTGAACATTTTGCTACACTGTTACATACTGAATCATTGTCATCTTTTTTAGAACGATTACTTGTATGATTTTTAAAACAAACATCACCATGAAAAACACGATTGCAGTGTTTACAGGTGACGTCTTTTCCATCACATTTATTTCCATCTGGAAAATATTTAAAACAAGATAGGCATTTTTGTGGGCATTTGTGTTTGTCACGTCTTGTATAAGCTTTTTTACAACTATGACAGTAATAAGCTACATCTAAAAAAGCTGTCATTGATTTTATGACATCAAAATGATTTCGTGTTTTGTATAAATAGATTTTGTCTGTTTTTCCTTTGCTGGCTGTGTATATGATTTCATTGAAGTGTTCTGAATCGATGATATTAATCTCTGTATCTAAATATGATGCAAAGCTATTGACATCTTCCAAACTGTTTCCATATTCATTTATCTCTACATTACAATTTTCATGTAATTTTATAGCTTCAGTTTCTTGTAGTTTTCGGCTTTTGTTTAATCCATCTTTCAACTGAGTTGTGGTGTAATTCTCAGGGTGTAAATGAGCATAAGCTGTTACAATAGCCCTTGCTAAACATGTTGTATCATTATTTTTTATTGTGATAATACATTGTTTCCTATTCACTGTTTGTTTTGATAAATATAACCGCCCTTTACCTGTTGGTATTTTCACAGATTGAATAATTATTTTGCAATTTTCTAAATCTATTTCTTTATATTCCAACGTATTAATAACATCTGAAAGTTGATTTAACTTGAAATCAGAAACTTTTAACAATTTTGTTGAGATAGGATGATCTAATTCATCATTTGAAATTACCAATCTGAATCTGTCATTACCTTTTAACTGTCTTTTCTTTATTGTCATTTCAACCATTTTTTCAAAGACACTGAAAACATCATTTTTATTGTTTATGAAATTTTTGCGTACAGAAATTTTGAATTCATTAGTATAAGCGTTGAATTTTTTATTAGCTGTATTTCTGATTTCGGTTATTTTGAATAGAGGTTGGTCATTGGATGATGAATCAAAAATAGTGTCATCGAAATTGAATTCATTTGAGAGATTAGTTCTCGGTGCTGGAACTGGTTTAATAGTTCTTGGTGCTGGAACTGGTCTTTTAGTTCTTGGTGCTGGCACTGGTTTAATAGTTCTTGGTGCTGGCACTGGTTTATCCCTGAATTCCAATGGTGGAAGAATTATATTGTTTTCATAATCTTGAACCATTTGATTTACACTCTTACGAGGTGTTGGGATTGGTCTAATTGGTTTTACAGTCCTTGGTGTTGGAACTGGTTTGGTATCATCTACCACAATAATTTCAGGTTTTTTCTTCTGTTGCTTTAATAGCATTTGAATTAGTTGAGACTTACTCAATTTTTTTAAGTCTGATTTTTCCATTATCTATATATATAATTATATAATATTTCTTTAAGTACCTTTTATAGTGCGTTTATTTTTGGCATCATTTTTGAAATAATTTGAGATAGTTATATATGATTGGTCATATATGATTATCTTTTTATGATCGCCTTGCGTTATTCGTTGTTGTATTTTTGTGCATTCAATTGATGCACCATAGTTTTATTGTGTTTATATTTACTTGCAGGATGAAAATATTTATTACATTCAATGCAATGATATTTATTATCTGGGTTGTCATTATACTTCTTACAATAAAGACGTCCCATAATACGTTTTTCTTCATCGGTCATATACTTTTTAGGTCTTCCCCTTGATTGTTTTACCATTACTATATAGTATGATTATTTTTTTAAGTCATTTTAGTGCGTTTAAATATGGTTGATAATAGCCAGAAACATTAATATTTTTGGCTACCAATGAATAGCGAATGCAAAGATATAAATATCTCAGAAATTTCTGGGATACTTGTAAATAGTAACATCTCTTTAAACCTTTTTTAAAGCCAAGTCTCATTAATCAAATTTGCATTACTTGTTGTATTCACAGGTGTAAAAATATTATTTTCACGTTTGAGATATTCGACATTATCAACTTTGGTTTGTTTCAACACATTACATTCATCATCGTATCTATTGTTTTCTATCTCATTGCAGATAATATTCAATAACTGTTTCAATGTTATATCTTCATTAATTTCATGTATTTTTTTATGATAAAGTTTCAATAATTTCTTTTTATATTGTAACAGATCCAATCTACGCTCATTATCATATATTTTATCATGAAGATTGTCTATTTCATCTTCACATTCCTGAATTTGAAAATTTATTTTTTTGATATATTTCTCAATGCCACTCATGATACATATATGTTAGATATTTTTGACATCTTTTAACGGTATCCATGAATTAAATTCTTTTGGATAACCAGACCATGATACCAAAGCTTGTTTTTTCTTGTAATCCCTCCTAATGACTTTGCCAATTCTGAATACATCCTGTTTTGCTAATTGTAATTCAGGTTCATAAAATGACCCTTCTATTGATTCATTATTAAGATCCTTTAACTTATATGTAATAGGGTTTGTGTATTGGATTTTATCAACTGTGAATACCTCTTCAGTCCAATTACTTGTATATCCTTTATCAAATACCTTTCTTTTATACTTTGAAATTCTAACCTTATCACCAACTTTGAATTTTACTTTTGATGATGATGGTTCCATATCACCATATAAAGTGAGATATACACTTCCCTCGTTCTTTTTGTTTACTTCTGCCGGTTTCATTTTGATGCTTGAATGCTTTGTACTGTTGTATTCATTTAATAGTTTTGGTAACATGTCTAAATATTGTGTTGTATTTTGAGCTGTAAATTGTTTCCACATTTTAGATTTTAATGTTCTGTTAAATCTCTCAATAACAACAGCTTTACCTTCATTGAAAGTAGAATACATCTCAATATTATTTTTCTTTAGCCAGTCTTTGAAAGTTTTATTATAGAATTCAGACCCTTGGTCTACCCATAAATATTTCGGTTTTCTTTTATACTTTTTAATAACATCATCAAATGATTCAGTAATTGTATTACCGGTTTTATTTTTAATGGGAATGCTCCAAGCAAATTTTGAAAACACATCAATGATGTTTAACAAATATCTATAACCTTTATTCCATTTTGAAAACTTCTGCATTTCTACAAGATCAGCGCTCCAAATATCATCTATTCCATTGACAATAACTCTTCTTGTTTTAAATTTTCGTTTGATTGGCTTATGTAACTCATCGGCTAATTGTTGAGTCCAATCATTTTTACTCAACACCGCTTCCCGTTTTTTGGCTTCCTTTTTTGTTTAACACCAAGACCTAGTTTTTGTTTAGTATTAATCAAAAATCGTGCTGTTTGACCCCATTTCGGCATCTCACCATAAGGAATTTCATCCAACGAATTGACCATTTTTTTGTCACAATCACCCTTGTTTCTACCCATATCGTAGCAAATATCGTGGTGAGCTGCTATTTCATCCACTTTATTGTAAGGTTGAACATGCCATTTGGTTACCTTACCAGTATTTTTATCATACTCTAACTGTTGATCTAAAGGGTTATAAGGCCCCATGTATTTGTAACTACCTGGTGTCCATCCCCCTTTTGGCTTAGGTAATTTACCAATCATTTTATGTATATCAACCCCACTACCTTTATTCAATGGATTAAGTCGTCTTGAAATATCACTGGTGAAACTATCCAAAGCTTGATCGAGGTATTTGTTTACAGTACCCTTAATCTTTCGTTTTGCAAAATCAGATTTAATTGCTTTTGATGCTCCGATTCTACCTAAATTATACAAACCTTTTAAAGCGCTTTTAGCTGCTATTTCACCAAGACTGTGACTATCTGCTATATCTAAAAATCCGCCAGCCATTTCTGACTGGCTATTTAGTTTAAATTTTTAATATTGGATACAAAACGTGTCTTAGTAGCACCGCATTCGCTACATTTAGTTTTCAGCATAAGACGATTATTTTTAGTTTTAACATATTTTTCAGTACCTGGTACAGATTCTGTTTGCTTCTTCTGTTTTACACAATAACTTTTCACCATTTATATATATAAGTTAGATATTTTTGAAATAATGTTCGAGGAATCTCTCATTCTTCATTGTGTCATATATGTCGAACACTTCCAATAGATTGTAATATGAATTCCCTTTATTCATTTCATTCAGAAAGTATAAACAGAAGTAACCACATGTTGACGTTTTTATATTTTGGATTTGATTGTTTTGATGTAACAGAATCAAATTCTTTCTTTTTGTATGATTTACGATCTCTTGAAATGGAGGCATACCGAAACTATCAAAATAATTTATCACGTTGTCTTTGACATATGTGGCCACCCAATGGCTTCCACTCATATATGAGGGTTCAAGATTGTATATGAATAACGCCTGTTTATGCTTATGTGGAACTTTCTCATCCCTCGATAGAACATCTTTGATTGGGATGTTCAAATATCTACACCATTTTATTAGATCATGATTACTTAACGGGATATCTTTATGGAATTTTGGTTTTACAGTATTGCCCCTAGTAGTGGTATGCCATTGAATGGGCTGTTTTTCCCTAATAGTATGCCTTCTCCCGACTTGTTTTTTTTGGTAGTTTTTTTTTTAATACCCATACCAATTGGATTATCCCATGAACCTATAAATGGAGGTGGTCTGTATGCACCAATTCTCGGAGCTCCCTTACCCCTTTTTTTCTTACTAATTCCCATTCGTGGAGCCCCACTACCAGTTTTACCAGTCAAAGCATTTAGAAGGAGTGGAACACCAATGCTTGCCAACAGAGTGCCTAAAAATCCACCTGATTGTGTTTTTGTTGGTTTTACATGAACACCCGAACCTGATTGAAGGGCATTCAATATATCCTGTTTTTGTTTCGTCGATAAAAGATGCTTATATTCTATCAGCTTATTAATTTTGTCTTGTGGTACGAGAAAACCACCCGACTGTACGCCTTTGCCAGATATTGATTTCACAATCTGAGAAGCACCTTCTGAAGCCAATCCAGCAAGAGCTGATAGCCCAAGGGTTTTACCTATAGTTGGTGCTAGTGTCTTTCCAATACTTAAGATAGAAGTTAGTAGACTACCTCCAACCTGTTTTCTGATATTACTTTTAACAAGTTTGATATCCATACCCTTATTCATCATACGATTCTTCTCCAATCTCTTCTTTACCATTGCTGGTACATATAGAATATCATTTCCGTTCAGAGATTCATTTGATAGTCTGAGAACAATAGTTTCCCTTTTTTTGAAAGCATTGCTAAGATTCTTCTTTTGATTGTCAGACAAATTTACTTTGATTTCAAAAAGCTGAGTCATTTGCTGTATATAATATATGTTATATAATTTTTCCAGTTATAAAACATATATGAAATAAGGATATTTATTTTTATTAGTAATACATTACTTATTATACAATTTTACACTATAACCAATTCATTACCCACCTTGTCAATGACAACAGATTCTTCATATAGGACTACAGCATGAACATTGAAGTTTGCAGCTGCATTCTGGCTTAGTCTATACCTGAAGATTAGCTGTTTCGGATCTCTTGTTATTTTTTCAGTTTGATACGTAAGATTAAAGTAAATCAACCCATACAGAGAACTATAGTTTGCTAAGTTCAGCTGAGTTCCGCTGTTATAGTCATTTTTCCGCATAGTATATGACATCAAATCGTTAAAGATTCTCACTTTTGATTCTGTATCATACTCTGTTTCTGGATAAAAGACTCCATTTCCATATTCTAATCTACAGTTTAAAAGGGAAGAGTTATTATCAGCAACATTAAGTTTAAAAGTGTCCATTAGATAAGGACTGTCTTCTTCAACTGCATCATTAGGCGGGTTTGTTCTTTTCAAGTAAACAAAAATGTGTTTGACATTGTCAATACTGCTTGAAATCTGGAAAAATCCTGATGATTGTGTAGGAGCTGATGCTTCGTACATTTCCCTTAAATATTTCCACTGAGTTTCTTTAAGAAATGAACTAACGAAATTGTCATACAATGAATCCTTTGGAGTTAGTTTTGGCACCCAGAGCAAAAACCTGTTAACAACAATTCTTCCAGCATCAGTTCCATTAGCCATGTGAATGAGTTCACCATCGTTTTGTAGCTCAATGTTAAATTGTATTTGCATTGGTACAAGCATCTTATCTTCAAGTTCTTCAAAAAATGAGAACCTGTTCAATGGTATAATCACATTAATGTTTTTAGCACCACCAGCCCCATTGTCTCGAAGTGCTTGAGTTTGCAACCTGCGAGCTTCAAATCCTGTGTTATTCGCAGCTGTTGTAGCATTCGTGTCCAAATACCAGAAACTGTTTTTAGCAACTGATCTACTGTAATCATCAGAATACTCTAGCAGGTTTTTAACAAAAGTGACTTTATGGAGATTGTCAGTGTCATAAACTATTTTTCCTGCAGATTTAATCATTATGTGGTCAATTAAGGAATGTCCTCCATTAATTACCGTTATTCGATCAGCAGCAGCATATCCTACTCCGTCTGCTAATTTCTGTAGTTGGAATTGGACTTCAATATAGGCATTGTACCAATCGTAGAAACTCGATCGATCATTAATTGTAAATTTATAACCATTTTTCGTTTGGTGTTGACCGTTAGCTGGAGACCTGATTACATCATCGAGTTGGAATCGCACCAACTCATTTGTTTGAAGAAAATTATCTGTTCTAAAAGACATATATTATTATGTTATATAATTTTAACAATTAAAAAATATATTCATTGATTCTATACAAATCTAACTCTACGTCTTCTCCTCAAACCATCTCCAGAAATGAGTCTATTCAGTATCATATCAGTACTTTCTTGATCTAGTTTTGGCTGATAATGTTGCTGCAGCTGTTTAATGGGTGAGGATGGAACAATTGCTGTTTGTCTTGTAGCTCCTTTTCTCAAATTTGTCAATCTTTTCATTATCAAATCACCAGATTTTTGAGATACCGCCTTACCCAGTCGCTCACCTGCATGGGATATCCCCGATTCTAACGCCTTCTTTGCTATTGGCTTAGCAAATTTCTTGAAAACAGATGATGCAACACTCTTCAACGGTTTGAAAATATTATCAACGATAATTCCCGATCCTTTGTGTCTGTATACAAATTTACCAAGTTTTGGATGGTAAAATCTTTTGAATTCATACGGTTTCATTATACTATTATGTTATATTATTCTATACTTTTCAGAATTAGTGAGAAAGATGTATCTGCTCCATTCAGGTCAACTAATCTTCTTTTTCCATCAGTAATGTATACCCTGATACTACTAATATTATTCTTATTGACTGGATTGAATGTGACTCTTCGTTGTTCGAGGGTAAAGGAGTAACTAGGTTGGAGTACACTGGTCGAGAAGGAATAAATGATGTCTGTATCTTGACCGTCGACAAGACTGTCGTTTATTAGGTTACAATGGATATTCAGGATATCTGTGTCTTGACTGAGATTGGGCACTTTCGGCCCTATATTTGTTTCATTAGATAATACTGTCTTATCAAACCCGATTAGATCATTAAAATTGGAATGCGTCAAATCAAGCTGATAATTCTGAGTCAATGTAATCGTAACCCTAAATGTTGTATTATCGAATTCAAGAGTGATAGGATACGTATCACCAGTCTTCGTTATATCCTTGATATATGTATTGAAGTCTGTATAATTCCATACTCCGGCTGGAAAGGTGATGTTGTTAAATGTTGAACCACTATCAGAGCTAAATTTAATTAATTGATTATTGTATCCAGCATTAACATTAAACCATGTAAAACTCATATTGATAATTCGGTTAAGGCCGATCACATATTGAGAATTACTATCCAATATCATTGGTCTAGTAAATTTTGTTGTGAAATCTTCAGGTTTATTATTCCCTTGATTTTTTACACTATAAGATGATAAAACTATCTCTCGTTCCATTTATATAATAAAGTTACATAAATTATATTTTGAAATATTGACTATACAATTTACTATATTGTGACCTATTGATTTTCGACATTTTCAATAATGTGTCCAATATAGTAACTCCCATATTTCGCATCTCAATGCTGGTATTCCCTGCCAATCTTTCACCAATAATCAATTCCAATTTTTTTAAAAGCTGCTTTACATCATTAAAAAACATAATATTTCCACCTCTCTGTTTTTTTCCCCGACTCTGGATTCCAGAACCTTTTATTGTTTCCAATTTAGTATTATAATGTTTTATGTATTCATTTAAAGTAACTCTTGCATTGTCTATTCTTTTGTTTCGCATTTGTCTCTCAGCTTCTGATATAGCCCCACTTTTGAACTGTTTTGTAACATGTGACTTATAACCACTTAATTGACTCCTTTTTGATTTTGCATCATTTATAATCTTATTAAGATAGGCCTTAGTCTTTTTATGTGTCATTTCTGGTTGATTTAACCTCATTTCCACATTTTCATAATCCGTAATACCAATATCATTCAAAATCTCATTACTTATATCTTCATTATCTAATCCATAATCGATCTCATCGTCGTCATCATATTCTGGTGGTAATTCATCAGGTTCATCACCAAAGTACTGAGGATCAACATAAATATTCTTATTTCCTTCCATAAGATCTTGTAAAGATTCTTCATAAGTAGGTGGTTTAGGTACAATTTGTTTATTTTGATTTGGTGGGACATAATCACCAAATAAATCATCAACTTGCATGTCTTCGAAAGGGTCAACTTCAGGCATATAATCAATACCTTGATCAGCTTTTTTAGGTGCTCTTTTCTTTCTTATGGGTACCCTTAAATCTACATTACTGTCGATAACATCATCTAATTTACTAGTCACAGGTTTGAATACCTTAGCCAATGACTCTTGACTTATCTTATGACTAAGATTATGTTTTGTGATTGCATCATGTACAAGATTAATCTTATTACCTAATAGAGATTTACTCTTTGCAAGTTCTTTCCATTTAAGTAAACTCATTTTTATTATATTATTAGGTTACATAAAATTTGGAAATCATATATAAAAAACAACGTTTAACACCGTGTTATACACCGTGTTATACACCGTGTTACACACCGTGTTACACACCATGTTGTATTGAAATAATATACCCATATTATATAATGATAATACCAAATTACGATATTGAAGACGATATGGTCTCGAACTTTAGACAGTTATATGATTTCATGCCAGATCAATCATTTAGGATGTTGGTTTGCGGCCCAAGTGGTTCGGGAAAAACAAATACACTTATGCATATGATTTACAATTTATTGTACTTTGATAAAATATACCTGTATGCGAAAAACTTAGAGCAGTCCAAGTATCAGAATCTTATGGATATATTCCAGCCAATAAGTGATGAAGCTGGTTATAATGTTATTGAAGCAAGCAATGATCAAATTATTCCTGTAAATGATATTGATAATGAAAGTCAGAAAATAGTGATATTCGACGATTTCGTATGTGATAAAAACCAAAAACCATTAGTCGACTATTTTATACGAGGGAGACACAAAAACTGTAGTGTGATTTTGAGTCAGAGCTATTATAAGACACCGAAAGACATAAGATTGAACTGTTCACATTTCTGTCTTTACGAATTCCCAAGCACCAATGAAAAGAGTCTAATTTGCCGTGAAAACAGTATTTCAAAACAATTATATGATAAAGCAACTAAAGAACCATTTTCATTCATATATATTGATAAACCAAAGAAATTCACAACCAAGAATTTTAATGAAAAAATATAATCAAAGTAATATAATGTTATTATATAAATGAGTTACTCAAACGGACGTTTACCTGAATCAACATTTAATAATCAATCTCAACGGGGATTACCTGGTGTCGGGTTTGTATTAACAGATGACGGAAATTATGATATTCAGAATAAAAGATTGACAAATGTTGCAGAAGCTATTAACAATAACGACGTGATCACAAAGCATCAGGTTGACACGCTTGGAACAAGTTTGGAAAACAAACTGATTCAACTGAGGGCTGATTCTCTTCAGGTTGACGGATCATCTCATATGACTGGAGATCTTGATTTGAGGGGACATAAACTAATTCTACCCGGTGAGATTGATATGGATAGAAAATTAATCACAAACATGGACGCTGATTTGAATAATGACCTGGCTGCTGTTAATTCGATAACTCTCAAAAATCAGGTCAATAACAAAGCAAACATTACAGATGCATATATGAAAAATGAAAGAATAGGATTGACTGATCACATGGATGCCAATTATCATTCTATATTAAATGTTCAAGCAGCTGGTGATAACGATGCTTTCCCTTTTTATCATGGGAAGACACATTTTTTAAATTATGATGGTCAACAATACGATGCGAAGAATAAGAAAATCGTAAATGTAATAACCGATGAATCCAATGATTTAAGTAGTGTAAACATGGTTACTTTGAAAAAATATCATCCTAATACCGATCCTTCACACACACACGAGATTTTGAAAAATATTGATCTGAAAGAACTTTATAATATTGTGAAATCAAAACAACAGACATATCTTGAATTAGCAGCAAATTATAACAATCTTGTATCTTATAATGATGTAAAAAACATTTTTCTCAGTCGTAAAGAAACTTTTCCAATGGAAACTAGTCTAGATATGGGATCAAATACTATTTATAATGTAAAAGATCCAACAGAAGTTGATCATGCGGTAAATAAAGAATATGTTGATAGATTATACGGTGACAACATCACGAAAATCGAACAGAACGTTACTGCTCTAGCTTTTTTAGGAACATCGAAACTCGATAAAAAAGTGGAAAATGATCTTGATATGCAAAGTAATAAAATTACTAATTTAGCAACACCTTTACCAAATGAGAATGGTGCTGCCGTCAATGTTTCATTCTTCAACACCGAACTCAATGATTCTAATACAAACTTGTACACACGAATAACGGATGATTATAAGAGTTATGTAAACAAGTCACATATAAATACCTCTACAGCTAAAAAAGATGTTTTTAGATACATGATGGAAGATGTTAATCAGAGCTCGTCGGAGAGTAATATTGTTGTTAATGGTATTATCGATTTTGTATCCAGTCCACACAAAATTAACAAGAAAGCCTATGATATAACTCTTACGACAGACAATAACGATGACTTCGCGTCAAGGATAGGTTTTAATGCACTAAATCTTTCTCAAGGTGAGTACACTATGGTGATTGAGTTTTTCGTTCCAGATAAAGCTTATATTAGTTCAACAACTGTCAGTGTTGTATCAACAGTCATTAATATTGGGCAGCAAACAACAAAAATATTTAACACTGAAGGATATACGAAAAGCATTGTTCATTTACACAAATGGCAGGTCTCTCCACCTGAATATATAATGATAGATCTTCATGGAAGAATAACAAAAGGAAATACAAATAAAGCACATCTAATTGTTTATGGTGTTCAAGAACATGTCTCGAGTGTCGATCCAGATGTATTTGATACTGTTTTTGTAATTGAAAATGGAAAAATGGTTATGGAGACTGATATTGATTTAAATGGTAGAAACCTAATTGGTTTACCAAAACTGAAAAATAAATTCATATTTTTAGGCAATTATATGAAAAATAAGAACAGTCGTGATATAATGTTCAACGGTTCATCATCATTTATTGCGGTAACTAATTTGAAAATAGTAAAATTATGGTTGATAATATTGGACGATAAACCGCCTGAAGGATACAAAAAAATGGTTATATTAATCGGTAACTATTCATTTGGACCCCAAAATTGGAATAAAACATCAAATAAAATTTTATACACTTTCAATATATCAACATCAGTTATCAATTTCAATGAAGATACAGTTGTACGAATCAAATTACTATCAATTGATCATATTACATATGCACCTTATAATTGCCATATCAGTGTACTTTTTGAAGAGTTTTAATATATAATTATCTAATATATTGATATATATAAATGTCAATTCTTGCACAGTCAATTAATTTTTGTAATAAATTTTTCAAAACCCAAAAAAACCTACATCCTAATACTAAAGATGAAATATTAAAATCGGCTTTAATATATCAATTTTTGTACGTTAACTATTTGAATAAGCCAATATTATTTAACCAAATATTAGAAAAACACCCTGACATTGGATTAATAGGACCAGGTTCTTGTACTCTAAATACCAATTACCAATTTTTAATTAAACATGCTATTTTTCATGATGCATTTGGAAGATTTTATAATGACTATGAAATGGGGCCTGGATACACATATTGCTTCCTTTCAATGCCAAAGAAAGTAAAAAGATCTCCAATAATGGGCCAAATAAGTGGTGTATTATATTGTCTTATTTCAAATCCTAAAATATAATATGTACTAATAATATATAGAATAGAATGACTAAAACAGATATCTTTCAATTTAATCATATCGATAAGTGTATAAGCAAAGAAAAATTATCTGAAATCAAAGCGTTATATAGATATTACCACAAACGCTTTTGGTGTTATAAAAAGGCTTTCAAATATTTTAAGAGATTGAATTTAATTGTAAATGTTACTTCAACAGGCTTAGTAGTTATTGGTACAATAGCTGGTAGTATCACATTAAATCCTGCTATACTAGCTTCTATTTCTGGAGCTGGTTTATTGCTTAAGACAATATCTGAAATCAAGGACTATAAGAGAAAAATTGAAATGTCTAAATTTTCTTATATGACTTATGAAAAAGTGTTAGTTGATCTACGGTCTTTTTTAAGAGGAAATCAATTCAACCACACTGTTTTCATCAATGAAATGAGACAGTTAGATGAAATAATCATCGATCTTTGTCCTCTTGCTGATAAATTCGAGAAACAGTATGATAAAAAATTCGAGTAAATTTTATTTTATAATTCATTCAAAGGGAAAAACCCTTCACATGACGTATAACTTCCTATTTTTCTGAGAATCATGCAACAGGTCACCTTTTAATAATTTTGTTGACATCATTCTTTATTAATTTATAAACATCATCCCACCATTGTTCATAAAATTTTAATGTCTTTTTAGAAGAAGTTATTTTTATTTTATCATAAGGTAATCCTAAAATTTTTAATAATCTTCTCAAAACATAGGTTACACTAATCATCCGTTTCCGGTTCTTATTGACTTCTGGTAACACGTTGTTTATTAATCCAAAAATCTTATATATTTTGTTACGGTCTTGATAACTCAAATGAATTTCTTTATTATATTTATTGATTATATTTTCGATATGATATTTTCTTACATACACACTCTTCGTCCTTATTCTATACATATTCTCATAAAAATCAACGTACTCTTTAACATAATCATAACCATGGACGGAACCGCAATTTAGACAGACGCTCATACCATCTATACTATTTATATCTTGTTCACAACAACATAACTCAACCAATCTAGCACTACTATCAACTTCTAATAATTTCATATCATAAAAGGGATATATCAACTCACCAATACTCATCATTTCCGTATTTCTACCAACATCTGCTAATCGTCGGTCACAAAAGGGACAGGTCAACTCTCCCATCTTCTCAAATTCATCATGAATTTCCAAATTACAATTCATTCTATACTATTATATGAGATTATATTTTTAAAACAATAGCTATAAGCGGTGCGTGTCTAAATTCCCAGAAAACAAAAATAGCGAACATGTTTTAATAACAGGAAATGAGTCATCATTAATAGTTATTGTTTCAGATCACGAGTCAGTCGTATGATTTTTTCAACCAATCAGAAGGTGGATGATGCATCATTCAGTTATGTGAGTAAGGCATCTTAACTTCACAAGCAACTTCACAATTGTGAACTTTTTCACTGAAAAAGTTCACAATTGTGAATCAAAGTGTGAAGCCTCTGATTGGTTAAAAATATCACACGACCGTCTCGTGATCTGAAACAATAACTATTAGTGATGACTCATTTCCTTTTTATCAAAACATGTTCAGACTTGTAAGTGGGGGATTCCCCGTTCTCTGTTTCCGGGCATTACATCCTGTGTTTCCGAGAATTATACAGTCAACTCTCTCTTAACGACCACTCTATTAAGCGACCACCTCCATTAAGCGACCACTTTGTAAATAACCATTTTGTTTTTCAGTCAAATACTGTTTAGAAAACTCTCTCTTAAGCGACCACTTCTCAAATTTCTTAAGCGACCGCGACCACTTTCGAGGTCAAAAATGTGACAAATTCCTTTGTTTTGTGTTTCCGTTAAGCGACCACCCTCAATGTTATGAAATTCTGGCGTTACTCAGATGTCACAAAGTTCAGTTTTTAATCAGAGGTTTTTGAGTGAGCTTACATGAAGTGTAATCTCACTCTATGTCATGGGAAGTGTCCGTAAGTCCGTGGTAGTCCAATCTTCGGGTTGTCTTCGGTATCACGGCGCCTGGTCTCGAACAGATATTGTTTATTTTCGTACGAACGATGAGAGCACGAACACGCGAATATGAGCGAGGTTGAACACGAAGTGCTGCGAACTGATCCCGGATCATCCCGGATAACGAACGACGTATTTTCGATATCAAAAGCACGGAACGTGGAAGCAACCACGTTTTTTCGCCGTTGGAGAAAGAGAGGTAAGGGACTCGAAATTTACGATGTTTTCGTGTTATATTGCACCAGTAATCAGGCACAGCATTCAAGCAATGTGTCTATTGTTTTCACGTAAAGAGTTTTTCAGATGTTTTGAAGGTGTAGACAAAATCTTCGCCAACAAAAGGTTCCCTAAATCACCGAGATGTAGTTTTAAAGACAGCTGTGATGGCCGCCGAGTGACTTGTGCAGTCCAGCATTGCGAATTGCTCCATGTACAACATCTGGCAATCCATAACCTTGTCTCAGGGTCATATAATTCCCTTCTGTTACACTAAAACGTTGAAAAGTTTTTGTTTGAAACCGTTGATGTTACTAAGTTTAAAATGTAAGTTAACTATACTTGTTACAGCTACCTACATTCCAAAAAAACTTGAGAATAAATGTTAATGTTTTACTGTTATTGTTGGCAATGCTGATACTGTATGCAAACAGCTACATGCTATAAGCACCAACCAGGGCTCAATTTCATAAAACTTTTACAGCTGTAATTTACAAGTGTAGTTATTGTTTCAGACCTCTGAAACAATAGCTACAAGCGTAAACGTTTTATTAAATTGATCTTTAAATTTATATATTTTGATTAAAAGTTAACATTGCCTGCCTTGAGTAAAATGGTGTCAATCTTTACTGTCAGTATGGAGTTTTACCTCTCCTTACATGTGAAACCCGACCACGTTTGTTTGTCAAATAAACACCTATTTCAAATAAACACCCATCCTTGTGTAAATCCATGTGTGGTAGATCTAGAATTTTGTTCATGTTCACAGTTACAGTACTTCCTCTATTAAGTAGTCATTTCTCAAAAACCCAAAATATGTATTCACCAGTCCTTTACTGGAAATGGTTCTCAAGGTCCTGAGGGTTTCAGCTTAACAGAGGGACTGCTGTATATGATTTACATTTTTTTTCAGAAATTTGCTAATATGATAACTTTGATGATGACAATGATGATAACTCGGTCCTTGTAGTGACATTACATAGCGTGACAAAAACGATACCAAATTAACGAACGATCTTCCAGTCCAACAAAACAAAAAAACATCCTCGACAAACCAAGATACTTTTCCAATACAGAAGCTCTTGAGACGTTAAGTTGCAAGCCACAATGGTGCTTGGTGAACATGTGTTTTTATCACATCTCTTGGACTTGGAACACTTGCACCAGTTATACAGTCAATGAACCATTTTTTAAGTTGTGCTTCCATACCTGTGACAGTACCACATTATATCGTTAAATAGTTTTTATGAAAAATCAGAGGCAGACAGCCTATGGTGTATTTCTCATTTAGCTTAATATCTTTGACAGTAACATTTTCGACATCACAATTTCGTCTCTAGATATTTCCGTGCAAGTTTTCATCGTAAGCTCACTCATGTACGCATTGCGGACCTATTTTTAATAGCGCTGACAGATATTTTACACAACTGAAAAACTGCGGCTAGATCATGGTTACATAGTATTGAAAACTTCAACAGTTACAGTCAGAACGATAAGAATCAGCTGAAGAATTTTCTATTCCACGTGAAATACACCAGTGCTTCCAATCTTTTCCCTAAGCCTTCATTTAAACTGATAAGGCAATACAGAATGGTAATAATTAGTGGATTCTTGCAGTTTTTGGCTTATTGTCTTGATTTTTCTATTAAGCGACCACCTCCATTAAGCGACCACTTTTTCCTGCACCAAGGGTGGTCGCTTAAGAGAGAGTTGACTGTATCACGCAATGAAATAAACGCACTTTGTTTTAATTAACATATAGTTTCATTTGATTTTTCCATTTAATATTTTTAATTAATTATTGCATTTAATATTTCCATTCAATATTTCCATATTTTAAATCCAGCAGATAGAAAGTAGTGATGTACTACATTCTCTGAGGCAATTGCCTCAGAGTGTAGTACATTACTACTGTAGACATCGCTCTTAAGTAGTAAAAGTGTGTTGCTAAGTGACTGAACTTGGAAAATTAATCAATCCGCTGCTAAATCCGCTGCTAAGAATGACGTCACAAAAATGACAAATTTGTTCCTAAGTATGGCATGAACTTTCATTTACGTATTGCGTCAGCTGCTACTCAGTTGTTTCCTATGCAATCATGTGAGCGCTACTACGCATGCTTCTTATCTCAGGACTGCATTATATTTCTCCCCAATCCACCCAAAGACGACTCAGTAACTAGTCCCCAACTGTAGGGTGTTCAGTTTTGCCATTCAAGCGAAGAAGTTAACAAATATGATAATGTAATATTTGTACTAGCTTACAGTTGTTTTGTGGAGGTTGACATGTTTAAATAAATGTTATCACTGCAAAAATATATTATTTGAAAGTTTGGACATTAAAAAAAAAAAGGTTCGGATGTCTAGTTTAAATAACAGGTAATAAAGGGTTTCTTGCTAAGCCTTTCAATAGTGTGTCTTATGATGGAATAAAAAATGACGCAACCGATGATATAGACAACTTTTGGATATCTATACGACGCTTTTAACAGACAATACTTTAAGGGTGCTTATGACGTCATAGCCATTGCCATGGCAACAGTACAACTCCCTGAAAAGAGCCTCTAAAATTCAGTTTTCGCTAATTGTCTTTTTTTTTCTTGATTTGGAAAGCACCGATAATTTTCTTTTCTTTTTGGAGCTATGACAAAAATCTATCTAGTGGAAATCAAGTTACTTCCAAAAAGGTTGTTGTCCGATAACAAAAGAATTCCAATAGATAATTATTCTCAAAGTCTTGTTTAAGATAGGAAATACCAAATACTGCTTGCACACAGAAATAACAAACTTTCGAGATAAAGAGGAATATTTTATGCACGAATTATTTTCGATTCGCGCGATTTTACGCAGTATTTTCATTTCCGCTGACGCGTACGGCTTAATGCATGACGAGTGCACGTCGCACGCGCACGCAGCTGAAAACCCTTTCAAGCCTCCTTTAGATAACAATATTTGTACTAGCTTTCAGTTGTTTGTGGAAGTTGTGTGCGTGTTTAAATAAATTTTATGGAAAAAAATCTCTTCTTCTAAAGTTTGGACATTTTAATGTTAGAATGTCTCATTTGTTCACACATTCGAATTTTCGGACGATTGGTTTTGTCCTAAATTTGAATGTTCTAAATTTTCGAGGCCAAAATAAATGGTTTGAAAATGTTCAAGCAGAAACAATACATAAACAGGTAAAATTCAGCTTCATCATATCAGTAGACGAGGAGAAAATTCTAGCTTAAATATATATAACTGAAGAAAGATCGGATGTAGAAGACATGTTGGTTGTCAAACTCATCGGGAAACCCATTAATTTTGCCGTGAAATTTGGACGAACAGGGCATGCAACATGTAATTTTCCACAGGTAAAAACATCACTTTTATTATACCTTATGCCTTATGCCTTATGCCTTATCTCTTATGCCTTATTCCTTATGCCTTATGCCTTATGCCTTGTGCTTTATGCCGTATGCCGTATGCCTTGTGCCTTATGCCTTATGCTTTATGCCTTAAGCCCCAATAGTGATCAGCATTAAATTTCTCCTTCAATATGCAATATCAAGGATGCAAGTCATGAGAATTAAGGAAATGATCACCAAAGATGAACCGCCTTGATATTTAAACAACTTCTCCCATCCAGTACTATACGGAATGTTTGGAGTCCAGTAAGGAGAATGCCGATTAATCAGCTTCTGTATGTTGATATTGCGGCTTAAGGCGGGACTTAAATTTGAATGAAATTTTAAAACGGTTTAAAGAAGGGATAGAAGAAAGAAAATGATTTTTGGAACACCAACAGACAGTTGATACCCACGCAAGAGAACAGCAGGTTGCTAGTAGACTATTTTGATGTCATCTATTAATTATTAACTACAAATTATAATTTTAAAACTTCATTAAATCTTCAATATTTCTTATTTCTCTAAATTTTACAAATCCTTTGAGAAAATCTATTTCCTCCCAAACATACCCAAAAATCACCCAAAAATTTACAAAACACCCCATAACATAGATTATGAGATGAGCATAAAGTTTTTGGATTGCTTGAAGCGTGAACGAGATATTTCCATTAAAGCCATGTTAAGTGGCAGAGAAATGGCGTTCAGATTGAGTCCCGCCTTAAGGGGTTACAAGTATTGTAAAGGGATTGCTAGTATGGAAATAATTAAATCGAGTATGATACCTCATCAAGACTACATTCTGAGTTCACTTACCTCAGTTTCTGGGGGATTGAAATTTTAGAAAGTCTTAACACTCTCTGATCCATTTTTTCGCAGATCGCACGCGTGCGAGGGTTGCGATGAGAGGCTGTGAAAGTCGTCAAATGAGAGGCTGTGATTGTGGTAAATTAAAATGAAAGACTGTGATAGTGGTCAAATGAGAGGCTATGAAAGTGATCAAATGAGATGCTATGATAGTGGTCAAATAAGAGGCTATGATATATATATGTAGTTGTCAAATGAGAGCGAGATTACGGTTAAGAGGAAAATAACAAATTTAAAATCCTTTTCAATGACATCGGCGAAATTTTGATCGACTTCCCGTAAACTCTGAGCACTAAGAGTTCACTTTGCTTAGCTCCAGAAGTCACGGTGACACACTCGGATACAGTTTTCCACGATGCGTAAGTGTCACAAGTATAGGCTTTAGTGGTTAATGGTCAAATCGGTCAGCAAGATTGCGGTTAAAGTTACAATGTACTTCCCGTTTAGTGAAATGATGTTTTTTTTCTAATTTCGGCATTTTCGCGTCAACAAAACTACTTTTCACTTTGGTTTCGCCTTTTTCTTTATCGTCAATAGCTTCTGCCATACATTTTTTCGATTCCTTCACCGTAACCTATTCCGGAATAATCTCGTCCACATTTTCAAAACTGTCCGCCATGTTGGACCAAACATGCTAAAACAAATTCTCCATGACGTCAGCTGTGCGTCTGTTCTCTAATATATCATAGGTATTGACCAATCAAAATGCGCGTAGAATTCAGTATATTGTATAGACAATAAGTGCAAACATTGTCAAATATTAAGACATCTTAACACTAATGGATTTTTACTGAAGTCTTGGGGACAGACGTAGTTAACTTGGACGTTGCTCGAGGGAGGTAAGTTTGACGAGTGTTTTTTTTTGTCAGTATCACGGTTTTGTCTTTTATGTTAAGTAATTTTTGAGACCATTTTAAGACTGACTTTCAAAACAAAATAGTGGTATTAAAATTTCTAAATTAAAATCCCTTTCATAGCTACGTTTGCCCATCTGAGCGATGTACATGTTTGTTGACAAACTTCAGATCTTATCCTCGGCTGTTACCTGGATTTTGGCGCATGCTGATTTAATTCAATCGTGTGTACAATGCTTTATGTTTTTCTTTATTATTTTGATTATTTTGATTTTCTGAAATAGTCCTTTGGATCCAAGACAACTACTCCATGGTAAAATAGTACGTTTTTATCTTCGTAAACATATTACCAAATCGCAAAACATATCCCCCATTTTAGTACAAATAAAACAAATAGCAAGCAACATATATCTTAGTTATCTACACAGGAGAAAGTGTTTAAAACTAACATCGAATGCCAGATAGTCTTTTTAAACGTCAACAAATAAAAAGAGTCCTAAAATAAACGGATGGAAACCGGAATATATTCCGCCAAAACTCATACTAATTTTTGAATTATCAATGAGTTTATGAACTATTGACGTAACCGAGACATTTTAAAACCCACATATTGTCCCTCGGGGGGAGGGGGTACTTTGACCATTTTTAGGTATTGGTGTGCCGCTGAAACTCTGAAAAATTTATCCTAAAGAAATAAAAAACGTGCCGAGTGCATTGTTGAATTATATAAGCACGCGGGACTGAGTTTTAAGAACACGAGAGAAGTGCAGAGAAGCACGAGCTGAAGGCGATTGCTTCTCGAACTTCTCGAGTGTTCTTAAAAAACTAATACACGAGGAACAAATGTTTTTAATTTCTTAACGGTTATGATGAACCTTACGTCACGCGCGTGCTCAGTTTTATCGAGTTATGATGAACTCAGTTTAAACAATCAGCGCGCGAATTTCCTTGAGCATTTTACAATATGTCTTATACCATGTTCAACTACATTTTGCAATCCTTTCTATCCCTATCCCTACCCTATCACAGACTCTTCTTTTTTCAGAAACACTTACACTATCACTGTTCAATTTCCCAGTAAATGATATACCATGTTCTAGACCAAAACTCTCTGATTTCTACACCCTATCCAAGACTAAACTGCTTGAATTTTACAGCGGTACATACCGATATGGCTTATATATGAAAGCCCCCATCCCCCCGGGATATTGTCTTCATGTGTCTAAACTGCTAACTGTTGAATAAGTGATTATTAATATCGATGTTCGTTGCTTTATTTTTTTAATTATCGTGACCAGAAGAACGAGTTAAAAGATAAATGAGAAAGGCATAACCATGACATACCTGCATGTATATTTTCCAGAAACACTCCAACCGTCAAGACGTCATTTTGTACTTGTAAAATGTAAATTGGAAGGCATGTGAACAGCTTTGCAAAATACAACCATAAGGTTTCAACATGTTTGAATCTTACGATTTTAGTTTACGAATAGCTGACCGATATCATGCCGATCCCTTACTAAAACAAATACATTAAAGTCCATCAACTTTTGACCTGCATACTCGCACATATTTCGTGAACTATTAATTTGCACATATATACTTGGTTTTATACTCGACCGATATTCGACTGGTTTGTCAATCTAATATCGACCAACACTTCCTATAAATAATAGTCAACAATACTTCCGAATGTCTGCCTGTGATCTATCGACCTACGTCCTAGTAAAAAAGCCTAGTGAGTAGTTCAGTCAATTTACGAATACTGAGTAACGTTTTCCAGAGGCTTGTTTAAGGTGGCTCGATATAGTTTTTTTGGCGCGCGCAGATTGGGTTCTAATTAACCCGGAGTCATGCAAGAAAAAAGATAAACAAACATGGCCGCAGCACTCCTGTCGCGATTTTATTTTTGCGCCGGCCTGGTAGACTGTGTTTTTCGCGTGTATGGAAGCTAGCTTTACATTATTCTTTCTTTGGTGGTAATGTGTTTAACCGAGAAAAAAAAAAGGGCGTTAAAGTTCCCTGACAAGAATGCAGTGAAGAATGGTTTCGCGATCGACAACTCAGCCCCGCATCGACGCAATTTTCCTCTGAATACGAGAGAGTTTATTTTGGGCTGATTTTAGGGGCAGTGTATTGTCTTAATCTAGCCTCTAAGAGTAATACAAAATGTGTTGGGAAAGACAGTTCATCTTCTAATAAGAACAAACAGCAACATAGCGTGTGCGCGACGAAGTTCCCACCCACTGCATGCATGACATTTGCGGTCGATTCTCGTCATCAATTAGATAAGAAAATGCACAAAAAAGGGTTATTCAGCTACGAACCACCAGAGGAAAAAAAAGCAGAAAGGGAGCTGACATTGTATGGCTTTTAATGAAGCAGCAAATCAGAAATACTCAAAGGAGAAAATTAGGAAATCTTCGATCTGGCGTTCAAGAAAAGACACAACACGGCTACAGTGATTATCAATTTGTAGTTTTTGACACGAAGACAACTTCTTTAGATAAAATAGCAGCTATAACTAAACAAGTAAACACTTACAATTACTATGTGCATGCTACCAAAATGCAATATCAGCTACTACGCTTCTCGATTTAACAAACTGTCAGTGGAATCGATAAATGGCCAGAAAACTTTGCTCCAAGAAAACGTTCCAGTGCAGACTGTTCATCTGAGCGATTTCACCACTTTTCTCTCCAGTAATGCTAGTGCAAATTACCACAATGTTTTGATCGGCCACAATTCTTTTGTTTTTGACACTTCCACATTGCTACGCTGTCTTAGGCATGAGTTCAAAGAAACACTTTCATCCATGAAAAATTCTATTCGCCGACAGTCTTCACCTTGTCAAAACACCCGAATCGCTCAATCTGGGAGCCGGGAAAGTCCTGTAGAAGCAATTTTCCATCGCAGTGTCCATCGGTTTTTAAATCTGTTTTTAATGAAGAGCATTTTAGCACATGATGCTTTGGAAGATGTCTTTGCTCTCCATCGCGTATTATTTCAATTCCCTTCGTTGTAAACAACGGCGATGTGAAACCCGCCTCCTTCGCTTTCGAAGACATGGTATTTTTAGACGAACGCTTCCAGCGTGTGCAATTTCAGGGATAACATCTTTTCTCAGAGTAATAATGGGCTGGTAAAGCAAAGCCTCCCACAAAAAAATTGCGGAAAGTGGCCTGTCCTACCAGGACTTACAGCATCTTTAGAGAAGCTTTGGTCGCAATTTTAAGCAGAGTGCCGACAGCAGCGATTCCATCCACACCACGAGGAACAAAGCATCCAACGATTTTAGCCAGAATTGTTAATCATTTCGAAGGCAAGTAATGTACCAGCCATTACTAGACACGATTCATCCAAAAGATAACAGTTTCTATCTCACAAAAAGCTGCACAGCGCGAAAGAGATTTGTCTATAAATGAATAAACAAGAATAACATCCGCAAATCGACCACAAAATCCGCGTGGCGGAGTGGCGTGAACAATTGCCGCGCATGCGTAATTGCCGATCTTGTCGTGTCAAAATTTTCAGAAATTTGAAACTTTCGAAGTCCACACTTCCGCTTCCGCTCGGTAATTTTTTTTCATTTTTTGCATGTTGACTCCGTTCTATCCAAAGTGCGTTGTACGCGATTTTGAAAAAATTCTGTCAACAGAGAAAAAAATTACCAACGAATTCTAAAAAACGCGTTTTTTCTTTAAAATTTCTGACAGATTTTTTTTAAAGTTGGTACTCAGGTAGAACACTGGGGTCGAAGGCCGTATGCAAAATTTAAACAGAATTCACCGTGGAATTTTAAAGATAATTGAAGATATGTCTGTTTTGATGCCCTACTTAAAAGCCCAATGGTGTTGCCATGGCAACGTCAACCTCGATACATGTATGACAAATTAATACTGTAATATTATCTTGATTTCGGGGTAAAATGTGATGACGATCCACAAAGGATAACTCTAATTGTTTTGCCTCCAAATACACTATACAGGGAAACCAAAATACTATATCGAGCCACCTTAAAGCGCAAGTTTTGATACTAAGTTGACGTGAATAACGTTAAAAGAAATAATAATAATAATAATAATAATAATAATAATAATATATTAACTATAACATAAAGTAATATATGACAAATTGCGAATTAAAATTTGTTAAAAAAGGAAAATTTGAATAGCTCTAAAAGTAGTATACCCTTATAATTTAGATAGCTGAAACACTTTTACCATGATCCCTTATAGATTTCACAGTTTCTGTCAAGAATGGCCGCATTACCGCTGATGTTCGTTCTGTTGTCTGCTACTGGTACCTTAGTGGACTCTACGTACAATAAAAGCTTCTGTGATGCAATGCCAAACAAAGTTACCTGCACACAGGCCTCGTGTATGCAATCACCTTGCACGATGCTTTGCGGCCTATATACTAAATATGACATTTGTATCCAGAAATGTGTTTCAAGAAAATGCGACGGACTTCAATGCGACGCCTCTGAAAGCTGCCGTCAGTCGTGCTGGAATGGAATTTGCGGATCCATAACCTGTTATTCCAAAGACTGCAAACAACAGTGTAACTCGGGGCGCTGTAACATGAGCTGCCCGTCAAGTGGGACGACAGGACGCTGTCAGCAGGTGTGCACTGCAAATAGCAATTGTGAATCCATGGTCTGCAATGCCGCAAACTGCACTCAGTCTTGCAACCAGGGAGAATGTAACATGGACTGCCTTTCCGGAAATAAAAACTGTAACCAGACAGCTATTAAAGGAAACACAACTATGCGATGCGATGGAGATGTATGCAAGCAACAATGCGACAGCGGAGACTGCACCATGGTCTGCTCCGCAAATGTGCAAAAATGCGAGCAATATTGCTTTGGGGAGAGCTGCAACATGACTTGTTTTTCAAGTGTGAAAGAATGCTACCAATTTTGCTATAGTGGAAAGTACATCAAACAGTGTGGAGCAGAAAAGTGCGAGCTGTCTTGTGTTGGTGAAGTCAAGGCTCTGTCTTCCAAAAGTGATGTAGCACTAAAAATGATAGAAACAGGACTGTTAGTTTCAATGTTAGCATTGGTTATCAACATGTTGATTTAAATGTCATTTCTCAGATTTTGTAGCGTTAAATTTAAAGGGCACTTGTTAATATTAACGCAACTGCATCAAAATGAAAGAATAAGTATTCTTTCGACTTTTATTCAGGAAATAACCCTATAAACCGTTTCAATCTAATGACAAAAATGCACACAATGCATACCTAATGTTTCCCAAGTGCATTCTTATAACACCAGAGCTTCAGCTTCTAACAACTTTTACATTAAAGGTGCAAAATTGGAAATTCAACGAAAGTCCTTTTCGAGGGTAGGCGCAAAGGTCTGGAATGCGCTGCCGAACACCTTGAAAACACTCCCTAAAAATGCTTTCAAAAATAATTTACGAAAATTACTTCTCAAAACACTTGATAATAATAGACAATAATAGACATGATTTCTTGACATTCTCCTTTGTTTTATTTTATTTTGACGTGTGAAAATAATTATCCGACTTGTTAAATGTCTCACTCAAAATCTTGTAAGACTCAGTTTCTTTATTTATCTATGTACCAATTTATTTATCTCCGTATTTTATTTGTAATGTGATTTCTTATTTATCTATTTATTTCTAAAAGCACTCACCTCGATTAGCTTGATGCTACCTGCCTATAATTTTGTAAATAATTTATTTGTTTAATAAAATGATGAAATGATGATGATGATGATGATGATACCAATACATTGAGGTAATTATCGTATCACTCACGCTGCAAAAATGCTAAAATTTTACTTACTGTTAAGTAATACAGTAGATTGAAGCTCAATATTGACAAATTTGTGGCTTGAAGAATGTCTCTACAGTACTACTCGAATTCGTGTCACAAAGTGTATACAGAAATTGTCTACAAAAATGATTTGGTAATAATGACATCAAGCCGGAGACAAATTCCTGATCCTTTCGTTGGTCCCTGACAGCAAACTATTATTATGTTGGTAAAAATACCATGACTCTAATGCTCGATTATTTCTTTGCCTTTTGACTTAATTAACTGCTTCTCGCTGATTGGAATACCCTTCATGAGCTGTACGGGGAGGCTCCGCCTGAAAGGGGTGCCTGTTTCACTCCGTCACGAAGGGTAGCAAAATTTGAATGTTTTGTATTTTTTGAAAGGGTCGCGAAAATAGATTGGGAACCGAAATGTAGCAATTAAATCTATTTAACAATTAGATTATGAGCTCGAGATTAATTTCTACCGCGTAATAGTTGATTCGGGCTTCGCCCTCATCAACTATCACGCGATAGAAATCAAGAGCGAATAATCTAATTATTTTAATATAAATCTAACAGACGTTCAAAACTTAGCAACAAATACTCTTCACAGATTCTTCGAAAACGCGAAGAAGCGGCCGCCATTAGGCTACTCACTCTACTCACTTTCTACAACAGAATAGATAGTGAGTAGTGTGTAGCCAATAAGAGAACAGCATTCGTGATAGGACGCTAGTAGATTTATATACTAATAATTGTTAGAAAGAGGATAGCAAAAACTGGGCCATTACGCTTGCCGCCTGAAAAGTATTGAGTTGGTTCAATTCTGTTATTTTTCATGTTTCACAGCAGCGTTTATATGACACCGTATGGGATAATATTCTGTCTTTGGCTCATCTTGGAGTATAAGAAAGGGGTACGCCTTTTTGTCATGTTTGCGTCTTTTTGTGCTTCAAGACAATGTTATTACTGGTAGGTGTTTTTGTTTTGTTCAGATTTGGCTGTAGTGTATCTTAGCTTCGGGTAGTTTCCTGAAGTCAACTAGTTTTACGGTTGGTCAAACGCACGCACGAAAAGCAACAGCCACTGATTTGATGCAATTATGATCCTTTTCACTGTAACACGATCAGAAATCCCTTATCGTTCCCTATATAGTGGGCTCAAAACTATTGCATAAGAGTTTGTCCTGAAACAATTTTATAGCCGTGTGCGCATGCCACATACTAATTTATTTCTCGAAATATTTCAAGTTTATATAGTTTTAAGTGTTTGTTTAAACTTTGGTTAAATGCGAAATGTAAGTACATCAACAATCAGAACAATAATGTTTGCACAATATC
Source organism: Dendrophyllia cribrosa (assembly GCA_024195265.1). Classification (NCBI taxonomy): domain Eukaryota; kingdom Metazoa; phylum Cnidaria; class Anthozoa; order Scleractinia; family Dendrophylliidae; genus Dendrophyllia; species Dendrophyllia cribrosa. Next base: position 35,333,306 of record JAJLRJ010000006.1, on the reverse strand, counting down.
TTTGATTGATGACTATTTTTTGCGATTGATAATCACTTTTATAGTATGTCATGCTTAGTAATTTTCTATCAACTAGTCTGTCTGATAGGATCTGCAAGTTTTCCTCTGTTTTTCTTTCCGTAATCCAGTCATATTTTACTTTATTATCAAGTTTTCACTGCAAAGGTTTACACTTGATTTCATGCTGGCCCGTAAATTAACTTTTATTTGCGTCCGTCAGCAGTGGTCAGCACGTGAGCAGCTCGTGTAAAGTACATGAGCCGTCGTCATTATCACTGCGCTATAGGATGTGTTGACATATTGGACTCGCCATACAATGTCGATAATGCAGGCATTTGATTGGAGAAAACCATGTGAAGGGTTTGTAAAATGAATATAATTTAGTTCATGGACCGGTCAGTCATTTATAACAAAATTAGGATTTATTAATTTCCACTCAAAGCTGGTACATTCCTCGAGGAAAGTGAGGCTTGGTTTATTAATTTCTGAATGAACAAAATATGCATGCTTTCTTTATCTATTATAATTTTTTGAAATTATAGAGCATTTTTAGTCCGATTTGAGAACTAAAATAGTTAAAATTTCAGAGTTAAAACTTGTCACAATTTGAGTAATTTTGGGCAATTTCTTTATGAGGTCTTTCATACAATCCTGGGCATGTAGATCGTTCATATAGGGATAGCCTTATAATCCTAGAGCCATGCAAACATGTAATGAAGATGGTTTGAACATTCCAGTCTGTTGTTGAACCCAGGGTTGTTGAATGACGTTTGCTGACTCAAAGTCTTGTTTGTTGGCACAAGTAGAAACACGTATTTGCTTCAGTATTTGTTGCCCGCTATTTTCATTCCGGGATTTCGACACGCAAATGAAATGCAAATGAAGATAGAATAACATAAAGAACTTCCTTCCGTTACGATTTTTCGCCGTAAATTTAAAGTAAACGTCTATCTACATGTATATACATGTGTCGTGAATTGAATTGAGTGAACGAAATTCGGCACGGCTTTTTAAAACCGCCTTCAATGCAAGGGCATCGGCAGTTGGTAGTTCAAGGTACTTGTGACAATTTATGAAATATTACGAATTCATTTCAGAAAACCTCACAGCTTTAATCTTAAATTGTAGGCTATTCAAATAATATTGACGCTATTAAGCAGTCATTCATATTGTTTTTCTAATTATTGTACAAGTATTCAGTGCAAAATGTCGGGCTTCCACACCTTAGTACATTAATTTACTTTTTGAGCTGATCTTGCCAAACACCAACTGAAATAAAACTTACTGATTACTGAGTTATTTTCGCATGGCAACAGCTATTGGCTTCAGTGTTCTCACACCTTACCATGTCTTGCCATGCTTGAACAGTCTTAGTTACATACATCTCAAGTGAATTAACGATTAGAAAACGTCGTCCTCCCTTGTATGAGAAGGGCAGAAAATGGAAATAATTGTGAATGAAAAAGGACGTAAGTAAGTTATAAAAATCTAAACGATTGATGTGAAGAGACTGAAAAGCATTTTAAAGCAAACTATTTTCTTTGTTAGATCATAGGTTAGAGTTGATTGTCTGATTGTCAAGGATGGCATCACTGTTGATGATCGTTCTGTTGTTTGCTACTGGGACATTTGTCTACTCGGCGAGCAACAAAACCAACTGCGATTTTATGCAAAACGCTAAGTCCTGCACACAACGGTCCTGTGTGCAACCACCGTGTACAATGTTATGCGGCTTGACAACCCAATATGACGATTGTCAGCAGCAATGTGGCTCGCGCACTGGCAAATGCGACACCCTTCAATGCCTTGCATCGAACAGCTGCCAGCAACTTTGTTCGCAGAACAATAATTGTGAATCCTTAAATTGTGATGCCAAGAATTGCGTGCAGTTTTGCACCCAAGCAAAATGCAGCAACATGGTGTGCCCCAAGACCGTGAATAGCTGCTCGCAAGGATCTGGCAGACAGATGATATGTGAAGCAAAGGCTTGTACACAGGTTTGCAGCGAAAAATACTGTCAAATGACTTGTCCCATGGGAGAAAACAACTGTACTCAGACGGCATTTAGTGAAGCAAACGCTGCTATGGAATGTGACAGAGGTGTATGCCAGCAAGCTTGTACCTCAGGCCAATGCAACATGAGTTGCTCGTCGAGTAAAACGACAGGACGCTGCGAACAGGGGTGTACTTTTGCTACCTGTGAATCCATGATCTGCGATGCCTCAAATTGCAGCCAGGCTTGCGTCAGCGGAGAGTCAAACATGACGTGTCCCCTCGGTGTGAAGAATTGTCATCAGGTTGCAGTAGATGCAAACATAACCACGCGGTGTGATGCAGATGTGTGCGAGCAAGTTTGTAACAATGCAAACTGCAACATGACATGCTCCGAGAGTGTGAAAAAATGTCATCAGATCTGCTCTAGTGGAAAATGCTTTTTCAGATGTGATGCCGAAAAGTGCAAGATGGATTGTTTTGGACATTCATCATGCACTACAATCAAATGTCTAACGTCTTCTACTGCTACTACTACTACTACTACTACTACTACTACTACTACTACTACTACTAGTAGTAGTAGTAGTAGTAGTAGTAGTACCTCTACCAACCCTACTAGTACTACCACTGCTAAGGGTAGTGCTGATGTTCCACTTCAAATGGGGTCCTCAGTTTTGGGAGACGTGATGCTTGCTTCAATAATTTACAAGTTAAGTTACTAAAAATCTTTATTAGAAAGTCTTAAAGTACCTATGAAATAAAATTTTCCACCCGTTTCTTATACTAAAAAAACTTGAAGTCCATGTTCCACTGATTCATAATTTTCCAATTTAAGTTATGGTCAAGCGCGCAGTCTTTTTTGTTTTTCTTTCCTCAAAGTTAGCCTTTTTGAGCCAAAAATATGGGACAACCAGCGCGCGGCCAAAATAGGCAAATTAGGACTTGTGACGTCAGCAGTTGTGCAAACATTCGTAGTCAACATGGTAGTCAAAATTCATAGTCGGAAGACATTTCCAACTGAGCAAAACTGCTAAGAATGTAGCTAAAAAAGTGGTTTGTTTTCGAGAAACCTGAAGCGTCTGAAAGCGACACCGCAAGTCTGCACAACTGATGACGTCACCATGTTATTTGCTTTTGCTTCTCTTTTTTTTGCCGTGAGGATCAGGTTGCCGTTTCTTTTGGTTCACTTCAAGTATTAATTTTGATCTAGGTCTGGGAACTCAGATCCGGCCATTCTCAACGGTTTGTTGCAGGTTTCTTTTTATAGTAGTTCCCGGCCCCAGGACACGAAAAGTTCATTTTTGACCAACTTTGGACGTTGCTTGACCATAACTTAAATTGAAAAAATTATGAATCAGTGGAACATGGACTTCAATTTTTTAGTATAAGAAACGGGTCGAAAATTTCATTTCATAGGCCTCTTTATGTAAAATGGAAACCCGCAGGGAGTAATATGATATTATTGAGTTTGGATCTTTGCTATATTTCACTTTGAATCAAAAACCTTTTTCATTCTCGACTTGTATTCTGAATGGTGCTGAATTTAGTTACGTTTAACCAAAGTCAGTTTCAATTACAGTGTATTATGTAGGAAGAATGAGTACTATGACATTTAACGTGTGAAAGGGGCTCTTTGAACGTGTGCTTGCCGTTTGCGGTCTGCCGTGAAATACGTTTAAGTTCGAAATCTTGCATAAGCCTGACGTAAAGGCAGTGTAACATGTTAGTGTTACCGGTTAAGGGAAAATATATAAAATTGCAAGTTCTAATAAACCATTATAATTCATGCAATTTCTCGTTACTAGTGTCACAAGTGAAAATATTTTGCAACATTAAAATAATAATAACAGCCGTCTTAAGGTGATCAGTGCCCATTTTAATAGGACTGCATAGTTAATATAAAGGACAAAACGATAAATAAACAAAATCTTGACCGAACATAGGAAATTTTTTAAATGAATACTAGTGAGCAGCACAAAGCAACGGCGGTATCTTATCAACTTGTTTTATTTCTCCGACCGGTTTCGTCTGATCACACAGACTTCATCAGGGAGTCTAACAAGATAGATTGAAGGAACTAACTTTATACCTAATTACTATGGTAAAAATCACGTTACAGTTACGGTGTGAACAGCAAAAAACACCCACAAAATATACGTGCAGGATATGACTACAATCCTGCGTAACAAAATGTGAAATGTTTAATTTTGGGGCTCACGGATTTAACGTTAAATCCGTGAGCCCCAAAATTAAACATTGCGCACTTGTTACGCAGGATTGTAATATTACAATATTATTCTATATTAGCCCCCTGTGGTCAAGTACTTTTTCAGATAGACAAACACGTCAATAATAAAAGCAACAGAAATTGCACTTGACTTCGAGGCTGCTACCTGCTTCAAATTTGATTAACAGATTGCTGGGCTTCTAATTCTTTGAACAGGAATGATCAGATCTGATCACAGTGCCCTGCTTGAACCCTTCTTGTAGACGATTGTTGTCTGATAGTAGTCGAAGAAGCCATGAGTGTAAAGTATGCGCCGATTTTGACTAACACCATATTTGAGAACATAAAGAAGACAACTGGAAAACACGTGCAGCGGAGCAAAATATTGACAATGACTGACAGCTGATGTTGCTTACTTCAGATAGTCAGACTATCACATTATAGTCGTATCCCTATTTTCGCTCAAATTGAGCAATGGTACTTAGAATGAAAAGTAACGAAATTGCAATGATTCAATTTGAATTTGCGATGATTCAGTTTGTTTTTCTTGTACTTTGGTGTAAGGCGAAACCTGCATGCTTCTTAACTTGCTCTGGCCATGACATACGTGGACATTTCTCTCGTGTATTCTTTTGTTTTTGTTTGTTGTTAATTTGTTCACGCGTTGATTGCTTTTCCGGCTTGATTTTAATAATAAATAAATAAAGACTTTATTAATGTGTCAATGTATTTAGTTTTCACAACTAATTGGGGACACAAAAATTAAAATTATTTACAAATAAGAAATAATAATAATAATGCATGTATATACAATTAAAATATGTAACATGTACAAATTATATAATAAAGCAATAGGTATATAAGAGGTAGTCTCTAAGAACTGCAAAGGTTACAGCAGCTATCGTTATTATTTAAGAATGACGTTAGGTCTTTTATCTAACGTTCTTTTTGAAATTTTCAATATTCGAAGAACCTTTCAATTTATTATCTAGTTTCGACCATATATAAGGTCCTTGATATCTAAGAGAATGCTTTCCATAGTTAATAGTGTTAAAAGTCGGAATATCAAAATCACTGTTTCTTAGTGAATAGCTAGTGCTTTTCCGCTTAAATAGTTCGTTAACAATACTCGGTGCAGGGCCATATTTTACTTTGTACATTAACCACGTCCGTAAATTTACTCTTTCAGCAGTGCACGTGAACAGCTTGTGTAAGCTCAATGTTACAGATATTACTGAGTACTGCATGTGTAACTGTGTTTTGTTTCACCGTTGTAATTAAAAATATTGGACCTGCAAGTGACATGCGACGCAATTCGACTAACCGAAGCGTAAATTGCGAAATGACACTTGAAATTTTGGCTAGAACAAATAGTCAAAGTTTGGTTGCACAATTTCTTCTGCATAATGTCGTTTTAATAGATAATACAGGCTTTTAATAGCCACCAGTAGGTCAAGGCTTGACCTACTGGTGGCTATTAAAAGCCTGGTTGGGCTCGGTGACAAAAGTTTCAAAAACGTAGCATCAATCCCTGAATAAGCGTTTAGAGCTTAGATAAAAATATATGTACTAAAACGTAAAATGCTGATTCATGGTAATTGTTGTTTATAGCCACTTGACAACACGTTCATGTATTGGCTTTAGTATTTGATACATGTGAGTTTATGTGCATGTCATTACTTTGGAAAGTAAAGTATCGCGAACCTGGGGCCCAGCATGTATGTTTTATTTTTTTCTACAAGAATTTAGTTTTATCGACTGAGTCGATAAGGTAAATTGACCACCGTAAAAAGATTCAAATAGCTGACGTTTTGAGCGCTAACCCTTCGTCGGAGCGAATCAAAGAATTGTGGGTAGTGTGTGGTTTTATATAGTAAGCTGTGGAGCTACGCTATTGGTGGAAATTTGGTGACGTGAAAACAAATGTAAATTAGTTGAATGAAAAGCGTTCGTTGATTCCGTGGGGTTTGAGAGTGCCAATTTGAAAGATGATTTTTTGTTCTAGGTTTTTACGGCTTTCTGTGCTACCCTGGTGTAGGGAAAGGCCGCAGATTGTCATGTGTTGTTTAGAATGGTTGGTAAGATTAAAATGGCGCGCGACTGGTTTGGATGCGTCTTTGTCATTTTTTTCAACGTCTCGGAGATGTTCACGAAAACGGTCGCCCAGTCTCCTCCCTGTTTCGCCAATGTATATCTTTTTGCAAAAAGTACAAGTTATGCAGCAGATAACATTTACGGAGGTGCATGTAAAACGATCAGTGATTTTAATAGATCTTTTGGGTCCTGTTATTTTGTCCGCGTTGTGAATGAAAGGACAAGTGTTACATTGTGTGCGTGTGCATTTAGAAGTTCCCGGTTCATCGTCAGATTTCAGTGCGCTCGTAACTAGAAAGTTGCCTATGTTTTTGTCACGTTTGAATGAAATAAGTGGGGGGTTGTGAAAAAATTCTGCCAGTTTCGGGGTCGTTTTGGAGTAATTTGAAATTTTTTAAAATGATGCTTTTGACTGTGTTGTTGTGTGGGTGGAAAGTGAGGGTGAATGGAATTCTCTCGTTCCATTCCTTCTGTGGCGTTTGTAGTGCTGATTGTCTGTCGATCTGTTGTGCACGTTGTTGGCCCGTATTAACAACAGAGTCAGGGTACCCACGTTTCTTGAAAAACTGGCACATTTCTTCTGATTTGTTGGAAAAATCAGAGTCATCACTACATAGACGTCGAGGTCTGAGAAATTGAGAATACGGAATGGCGTTTTTAACGTGCGATGGATGTGAGGATGAATGTAACAGATAACTGTGGGAATCTGTAGGTTTGTAGTGCACGCTTGTGGATAAATTGTTACCGTTGATTGAAATATTAATGTCAAGAAAAGCGACTAAGGTTTCGGAAATTTCCCAGGTGTATTTTAGAGCTGGATGAAAAGTATTGACAGAAGTTATGAATTGATTAAGTTCCTCTTTACTGGAAGAGGTAGCGCCAATGCAATCATCGATGTAGCGTCCGTAGAGTTCGGGTTTGGTTCCGTGGTACTGATTAAAAAATTTGTCTTCGATGTAGCCTACAAAAAGGTTAGCGTAGTTTGGTCCCATTTTGGTTCCCATGGCGACTCCATTTACTTGTTTGTAGTAGTTTTGGGAAAATGAAAAACAGTAAAAGGGACACTGTCACGAGGGCGCATGCGCGAGTTTTTCGAAGTTCAGCCTGAATGTTTCAAGTTGAACCGTCAATTTCAAAATGGCGTCGACTAGTGGCGGCGGTGGAGGGAAAAGAACCAATTCGGGACGGAAGAGGAAGTTCGAGGATCAAGCAGAATATAAGATAGCGTGGTCTAGAAACCACAAACGAATATATTTGGAAAATCGGATATTTAGGTTGTGGTTTCAGGCTAAATTCGAGGCCGGGTATGAAGCTTCCAGTGACAGCGACTTCGTCGCCCATTTGTTGTCGTTGGAATGTCGTCGAAGGTATGCTATGTTTTCATGACTTTGGCTTCAGTTTGCCCTCCTCAGGACGAGTGGCCCCTTGACGGAACCAAAAAAATGAAAAATGAAAGGGAGTAAAGGAAAGAAAAATGATGCCGGCCTACGACACGAGGTATTCGCATTTGCTTTAAACCGTATTATTGTTTTCATTGTTGTCATAGGTTGTTGCGGTTTTCTTGTAACGCGAGTGTGTAAAATCACAAAAACTTAAGATCGGCAAACCACCTGTACTGATACCATAAGTTTGTATGTTTGGTTGTTGTTGATTGCGGCTTCTTTTTCTTATGGAGGTCTAATTGTATTTGCGCGAGTGGTTGCCACTCAACGACAGTGTCAACCATCACTTACTACCCAATTATTTCATTTTCAGTGACAAAACAAGACTGAGCTATAGTTGTTTAGATTTTTAATCTCAAGCGTGTTGATCGTTTTTTCCTAATCAGAACGCTCTGTCGACAATAGCTTTTCGAGAATTTAGTTTTATCGACTGAGTCGATAAGGTAAATTGACCACCGTAAAAAGATTCAAATAGCTGACGTTTCGAGCGCTAGCCCTTCGTCGGAGCGAATCAAGGAATTGTGGGTGGTGTGTGGTTTTATATAGTAAGCGGTGGAGCTACGTTATTGGTGGAAATTTGGTGACGTGAAAAACAAATGTAAATTAGTTGAATGAAAAGCATTCGTTCCGTGTGGTTTGAGAGTGCCGTTTTTGTTCTAGGTTTTTACGGCTTTCTGTGTTACCCTGGTGTAGGGATAGGCCGCAGATTGTCATGTGTTGTTTAGAATGGTTAGCAAGATTAAAATGGCGCGCGACCGGTTTGGATGCGTCTTTGTCATTTTTATCAACGTCTCGGAGATGTTCACAAAAACGGTCGCCCAGTCTCCTCCCTGTTTCGCCAATGTGTATCTTTTTGCAAAAAGTACATGTTATGCAGTAGATAACATTTACGGAGGTGCATGTAAAACGATCGGTGATTTTAATAGATCGTTTGGGTCCTGTTATTTTGTCCGCTTTTCGAGGTTCACTCACTACCGAACACTTCTCATACACAGGTGCAATTCATTTTCACCATGCTCTTATACGCCAGCTCGATTGTATCAAAATCAAAGAAATCCATGTAAATCAAAAGGTCCCTATGAGCTAACTCGTGATAGAACACACTCTTTTTATACTTATGGCGGACCTGGAGTCGTTTGTAAATAAAAGTTCAAATAAAGCAGATTTTGTTTCGAAAACGATGAATTACAAAAACATGTCTTAGCGTGACATAAAATGCATTGTGTGAAATGAGAGAGAACTGATGATTTAGCCTCAGAGGAACGTCCCGTGCATTGTTGAGTTAAACAAATTCAAAATATTACGTTATCTAGTTCTCTCTTTAAGAAAAATAATATTTCAAACAATGCGTACAATGCAAACAATGCGCTGATACATGTTATTTAATTTACCCAGTTTTCGAAGCATGTTGTACAACTGATACTGTGTTCACATGTTTCAACGAAACACGTTCCAGTAAACATGTTTGCAATTTCATTGTTCACATCAGTTGTTAATTTCTAAACACTTTTCACGGCTGCTTCTATAATTTATGCTGTTTTACAAAACAAGCATGCATATTATAATAAAGCTCACATAAAATCTTTATAATTACACATGAACCGAAATAAAATAGAGCTTAAACTCGCTGTTGCATGAGTTGTCGTTTAAGGTGGCCGAATACAGTTTTGAGGGACAATAAATTTCCCTACGCGCGCGTGTCACGCAAGCAATACCGCGCGAGCAAACAACAACGAAGCTCTGATCTCGTGCACGCAGTTAGTAATGTGCGAGCAGCCGCGCGCGCAGATAAGTGAATGGCCGTGGTGTACGCAGTGCTGCGCATGCTCGGAGATCGTACTAAACGTTTTTTTGGTCGTGAATTTCTCGAAATCTAGCCGTACGACCTATGCTCAATTTTTGATATTTTTAAATATACATCAACATCGATCTGCAGACAATTTTTTTTCAAAATCTGTGAGACAGATTTTAAAATATTTTTCGAAATTCCTATTTTTGATATTTTCGTTGATATGCGAAAAACTCTCTTACAGATTTTTGTTTTAACTTGTAAGAACGTTTATTTTTATCCAAAGTTTAAATGGTATGATTTTGAGGTAGGGTCGTACGGGTGATTTTTGAGTAAAACGTCCTCATAGAATTAGAACCCAGTCTTCTGACAACCACTCGGTCGCTTGTTTTAAGCCACTTCTAACCAGAGGATGGTAAAATTACAAACACCCACTGTCTTGTACGATGGTTTTGACTTTGTAATTGTTGCTTGTTCCCACAAATGGTCACCTGTGATCGATATTATCGGAAGCATCTGGTGACCCCTATAAACTGTAGTAAGCCACCTTAATTTCACTTCCCAAGCGCTTTTGGTAACGAAGGGCATTGCAGCGTTCAACAAGGAGACGACATTTGCGCTAACGTGTTTCGTCTGGCTCAGATCGAAACTACCTCGTGAAATAGTTTCAATCATGCTCAGAATAAACATGTTTCGATCATGATTCGTGCAATGTGCCGCCTGATGTGAACAAATTTCCTAGTGAAACATGTTTCATTCGTGATCAGACTAAACATGTTTCGCCCTAGTGTGAACACAGCATTACAATGTTAGAAAGTTTAGTCGGGGCTTTAGTGTCTTGACACCATTTGATTGATGATGATGATGATGATGATGATGATTATGATGATGATGATGATTATGATGATTTTGCAACAAACACATGCACAGCACGGTAACTATCAACGAAAAATAGGAAGATTTTTTCGTTGTTAAGAATGTTATACTTTGCAAGTCTTTTTAACAACTTGCAACATTTTAATCACGTTTTTTCTGCATTATATTATATTCATAGTTGCAAAAATGGCGTCACTGATGATGATCACTCTGTTGTCCGTTACTGGGAGCTTAGTCGACTCTGCTAATAACAAAGACAGCTGTGATTTTACGCCAAACATCAACTCTTGCACACAGACCACTTGTATGCCATCACCTTGCACTATGTTATGTGGCCTGAAGACCCAATATGACAAATGTAGTCAGACTTGCGGTTCTCAACAAAGACCGTGTGACAACGTTGAATGTCGTTCAAAAGAAAGCTGCCAGCAAACATGGTCGCAGGATAATGGCGGATCTATGACCTGCGATTCCAAAGATTGTGATCAAATTTGTTCTACGTGTAACATGAGTTGCGTTTCCAGTATCACGGCAGGACTACAATTAAAATCGATACGGAAGAAGACTTAAAAAAATTATAGTTTATCTTGACCGGATCTTAATTTTTCAGCATTGATTCAGTTTTTTTTCCTTTTTTTCCACCAATTAACTCGCCAAATTGTCTAATTTGTATCGATCCTATATAAAAGCAACAATGTGACTTAATTACACCTCTCAATATGCGGACCTCTTTGTTTTTTTTTTAGTATAGCTGTAGATCCCAGGAGAGGTAGGTTGTAGCTGTAATTGTAAGTGATTGTGTTTATTGCCCGTTTGACTTTCTGGTGTTTTTTTTTTTTTTTTTTTCTTTTAAAACTTTTGTCTTTTTGTATGCGTGAATATGGCTTCGCTAAAAGTTTTGTCACTGAATGTAAGGGGTTTGCGTAATCCTATAAAACGCAGGGCAATCTTTTCGTACCTGAAAAATCAAAGAGCTTCACTTTATTGTCTACAAGAAACCTTTTCTAAGAGAGAAGACGAAAGATTTTGGCGCTCAGAATGGGATGGTCAGATCATCTTTTCCCATGGCACAGAGCACTCCAGAGGCGTATGTATCTTGGTGAGTCCAAATAGTACTTTCATATTAGATAATGTTTGTACTGATACTGAAGGCAGGTTGATCTTGGCTAATTTGAAAATGGAAGAGAGTATGTCAATTGTAAATATTTATGCACCTACTGATTACCGTCAACAACCTATATTTATAAGAACACTGAGTGATCTCTTAGTCTCAAAGGCCAATACATCCAAAACTATCATCTCCGGTGACTGGAATACAGGACTTAGTCGTCTAGATAAGTGTGGGGGACTACCGTGGAAGGAGACGAATTATAGAAATGCTCTTTTAAGTCTCATGAAAGAGCTTGACTTGGTAGATATTTATCGCACAATGCATCCGAATACACGATCTTATAACTATGAATCAAAAAGTTTAAAAATTAAATCGCGAATTGACTTTTTTTTGATAGCAAAGTATTTTACTGACCACGTCGTAAAAACGGAAACCCGCTCATCGATTGCGCCTGATCATAAAGCAATTTTCCTTAGCTTAAAAATTGATAACGCTTTTAGACGGGGGCCTGGGAACTGGAAATTCAATAATTCTTTGTTGGAAGATGAAGATTATTTAGAGCTGATAAAAGGATATTTACCCTTCATTGAACAGAAATATAAGGATGTTGAGAGTGATCAGTTGCTCTGGGAACTTACTAAAATGGAAATACGATCTAAAACAATTGATTATTCAAAAAGAAAAAGGAAAAGATTAAGGGACCGTGCAGAAATTGTTCAACAAAAAATTCAAGAAATAGATGGCAAAATATGCAACGAAGGGTGTTTAGACGACGTGGTTTTAATGGAATACGATCGGCTCAAAAGTGAATTAAATGACCTATATACAATAAGAGGGAAAGAAGCGATGTTTAGATCGAAGGTGAGGTGGATAGAAGATGGTGAAAAGCCAACGAAATACTTCTTTAATATAGAAAAAAGGAACTATGAAAGGAAAGTTATAACGAAATTAAAAGTTAACGGAGGCGAGATCATCACGGATTTCCGAAGAGTGAATCAGGAAATTGAGGAGTTTTACAAAACGCTCTTATCTACCAAAGTGGAACCTGGTGATGACGACAACAATGATAAATTATTTCAGGATTTTGTCAAAAATTTAAATTTTCCTAAGTTATCGGATGAGGAGCATCAAGACCTGGAATACGATATTTCAAAGGAAGAACTGTTAAATGCTTTAAAAGGTCTCAACGACAACAAAACTCCAGGTGACGATGGCTTTACCAAAGAATTTTATGAAGCCTTTTTTGAGTTCTTAGGCGATAGGATGCTCAATTCTTTTAAGGAAGCTTTCGGTAAGGGGAAGTTGTCAATATCTCAAAGGAGAGGGGTTATTTCTTTAATACCAAAAGATGAAAATTATCTTGTTGTTTTAACCAACTGGCGTCCTATAACGCTGCTAAACGTGGATTACAAAACACTTGCAAGATTAATTGCCAAACGAATTGAGCCTAAACTACCCACCTTAATTCATACCGATCAGACAGGTTTTGTTAAAGGAAGATTCATCGGCCAAAATGTCCGCCTTTTAAATGATATTATGGAGTACACAGAGATGAATAAAATCCCTGGTATTATGGTATTTGTAGATTTTGAGAAGGCTTTTGATTCATTAGAATGGCATTTTATCCAAAATACATTAAGATTTTTCAACTTTGGACCTAACATTAGACAATGGATATCTACGCTTTACTGTGATGTGGAAAATGGAGTACTAAATGGAGGCTATATGACAAATTACTTTAAAGTATCAAGGGGAAGGGGAGTCCGTCAGGGCTGCCGTATGAGTCCCCTCCTCTTTATTCTAACTGCCGAAATACTTGCACAAAAAATTCGTCAAAGTCCCAATATCCAAGGATTTGTACTTCCGGGTTCGGTTGAGGCCAAGTTGAGTCAGTTTGCTGATGACACAACCCTTATATGCAAGGACGTTAACTCATTAAGGGAGAACATATCTGTTTTGAATGAGTTTGGAAAAATCTCAGGTCTTAAACTAAATAAGAAGAAGACAAAAGCCATGTGGATTGGTTCGCTGAAAGAAAACAAAACTTGTCCTATTGGAATAAGCACAACCAAAGATCCAATTAAAATTTTAGGCACCTTCGTATCCTATAATAGTGATAAGAATGACTATCAAAACTTTTTCATCAAAATTCAAAAAATGGAAACTAAGCTAAACATTTGGTTATCCTGTGACCTGACGCTTATGGGAAGAACTCTCCTCGCAAAATCTTTGGGCGTTTCCAAATTGGTTTATGCGGCCTCAATGCTAACTGTCCCTGAGGAAGTCATAAACATTGTTCAAAGAAAACTTTTTAGCTTTCTATGGAAGAATAAAAATGATAAGATTAAGAGAATTGTTTTATATCAGGCCCAGAGTAAAGGAGGCCTTAACTTTCCAAATTTCAGAACAACGGTCAAATCGTTACGTCTAAGTTGGATAAGTAGATTTTTAAGTGGTTCCAATGATGCGTGGAAAGAAATACCAAATGCATTCTTTAATAGATATGGAGGGCTGTCTTTTTTACTTAAATGTAATTTCAATACAAAGAAACTTAACAGGAATATTCCTCTCTTCTACATTGAACTTTTAGACTATTTTAAGGAGTTAAAGAGTCTTTACAATGATTGCTACAGCAGCATTCTACTTTTATGGAACAACGAAAACATAACAATTGAAGGGAAATCTCTGTATTGGAAGAAATTGGTCGACAAAGGAGTTCTTTTTGTGCAAGATCTATTAAATAATAATGGCAATTACCTTACTTATGAAGACTTCAAGCAGAAATACGAAATAGACATTAATTTTATTTACTATTTTCAATTACTTGCTTCTATACCATCAAGCCTAAAAACTGAGGGTGCATTAACTGTAAGACCGCTCGACTCTTACCTTGATGATTCCAATGTATTTCAGCTTTCTGAAGAAAAAAATATCTCACTCTCAAAGACGCGATGTAAGGACTACTATTCATTGTTTCGTAGTAATTTGAAAGATGAGCCTACCTCGGTTAAAACTTGGGCTAGGTATTACCCTCCTTTTGCTAACAAATGGGAAGAATTTTTCAAGGTCGTTTATTGCCTCTCAAGGGACAACAAGCTAAAACAGTTTTCCTTTAAACTACTTCATCGAATTTTAGTAACTAATAAAGAGCTTAAAAAGTACAAAATTAAGACGGATGACAAGTGTTTCTTCTGTAAACTCCCTGACTCCCTTGAACATACATTTCTGGAGTGCTCAGTCATGAATGATTTTAGTAATTACGCAATACTACATTTCAACGAAGACAACAAAATACATCTAAACTTGTCGAAGTTTCAATTTTTGTTCAATGATTTTACTTTGCCTTCGAATCTGCGCTCACTACTCAAACGTAAATTTAATATATAAGTTGTACTCGCTAAAAAATATGTTTATTCCTGTAAAATAACCGAAAAGATACCCAGCCAATCAGAATTCCAAGAAAAACTAAAATTGCAATGGAAAATAGAGAAATGTGAAAATTAAAATGATCTTCTTTTCTTATAGATCATGTAAACCCTATATTTCATAATTTTATTTTCTCTTTTGTGTACTCTTTTCATGTTATATTTATTTATATTTACATTTTAAATAAAACTTTGGGTTAAAAAAAAAAAAATCACGGCAGGACGCTGCAAGCAGATCTGTAGCGGTACCCTAAGTGGTGATACGAGGTGCGACTCCATAGTCTGTCGTGCGTCTAATTGCACCCAGACTTGCAGCCCAGGAAACTGTAACATGAATTGCCCCCTCGGAGTGAAGTATTGTTCCCAGAGTGGACTTCAGGGAAACAAAACCATGTTATGTGAAGGAGATGTTTGCAAGCAAACGTGTCTCAGAGGAGGCTGTGACTTGATCTGTTTCCCCGGAGCGAAGTCCTGCACCCAGATTGCATCTGCGGGAAAGCCAGAATCACCTGTCGGTGCAAACCTAACCGTGAGATGCGAAGGAGATGTGTGCGAGCAAGCCTGTTACAGCGGATACTGCGACATGACCTGTCCCCTTGGAGTGAAGACGTGTACCCAGTCTGCTTTTGGTGGAAATGTAACAATGAGATGTGATGGAGATGTTTGCGAGCAGTTTTGTTATGCTGGAGAGTGCAACTTGATATGCTCTGCGAGTGTGGAAAAATGTTCTCAACACTGCCTTAATGAAAAGTGCACTGCATTCAGGCTTACTTCTTCCAATGGTCCTGCTTCTACAACTGCAACAACAACTGCAACTACTAATTCTAAGCGCAGTGGTGCATTAACTCAAATATGGTCCTCATTTCTGGGAATTTTAATGCTTGCCTTGACTGTTTCGATTATGTAGGTCCATTCCAGGAATCATCGTTGTTTTTTTACATATATCGTTTTCAAATTATGCTGTTTTATTCAAGGCAGACTTTTTTAAGTTCGAAAGCTTACGAATTAATAAAAGTTAGCTAAATTATAATCATCTTCCAGCTTGGGTATTCAGTTCCACTTTCTTGTATTGTTTAGTTACCAACAAAAGGTAATGGTAAGCGCTCAATTCCTTAGCAGCGACAAAACAGTTTTAGATTTTTGCTTGGTTTTAATTTTTCGAATTCACTTGTTAGCATGTTAAGCACTTGTAATTAAAATCATTTTGATTTTTACATATTGATATACATTCTTTCTTATTTAAACCTCTCTATAACGGCCACCTTTTCACAACGGTAAGAACCAAAAAATTTTGTTCCCAACTCGCAAAAAAAAACCCTCCGGCATAACGGCCACAAATCAACACATGACGGAACTGTATATAAAAAGATAGCTTTTAGCTAAGAATAAGGTCATAGAACTTTATTAAACCCGGCGTTGATTCGAAGCCTGATTTAACCAACCTGTAGCTGTCAGTACGCACCTATACGCATATACGTTAGACGTAACTGTTTCTCTTGTAACCTGCATGGCTTAAGAAGTATTTAGAAGTATTAAATAAAACTATATGAATGTTTCAAGGTCTTGCCAGTTTAGTTTCATCCAAAACTGACTTCTGCAATGTTTGTTTATGTCTTCTAACAACAACAACTGTAATTTACATCGCATTATTTGCTTACTGACTGTCTGCCTTCTTTAATCACTATGGTTATTCCAGGAAGCCAGTACTTCATTTAATTTTCAATAGGTATTTTAATGGTAAACTGAATGTATTTTGTACTTGAGTACAAATAAAGGTCGTTGTTGTTGTTGTTGTCGTTGTTGTTGTTCTCGTAAGTGTATGTAAAGCGCCATGAGACATATGATATGTGCGCTTTGTAAGTCATTCATTCCAATCCATTTATTCATAAAATGGACCGTTTCCATATACAGCTGTTTCGAGAAAGGTTGTCGGAAAAAAGCGTAAAGGTGCACGCGACAATCCCGAAAGATATTGTGGGTATTCATCAACGCTATATCCTAAAAACTCGTTTATCCATATGGCCCACCATCTAAGATCGTCGCTGTACGGACGAGGCATCGCGGATTTCATGTATTTATTTGACTTATTAACATTCAGTGATCATATCCCAAATTAATTTTCGGGATTATCGCGTGGACTTTTGCCCTTTTTCCGACAACCTTTCTCGAAACAGCTGTATGGCGGCGTGCCCACTTTATAAAATACATTTTTTTTCTGCGTGACTTGGCGACGCGCCCACTTCATGCATAATGTCATCCAGTTCTCTCCCTTTTCACACAATGTATATTTATGTCACGCTTAGACATTTTTAAGTTCATCGTCTTCGAAACAAAATTATTTTGCTTTATATTTGAACCATCCACTAAGTATAAAAACTGGGACCAAACGGCCATCTTGTGAAACCGTAACCGGCTACTTTGTTCATTCTGGTTTATTACATTTCGTCCAATGCCGAGCGAAGTCTTAACGACCAGCAGAAATAATCCCAAGTCCAAGAGGCCTGGAAGCAAATGTCTTGTGATCGTTGTTCCCTTTATCTAAATGTTCGAGTCACTCCACTATGGTTGCCTCGGTAGCTCAATAGTAAGAGCCGAGCATCCGCATAAATGAGAGTCTCGTAGACCCGGGGGTACTCTGCAAATGTTTGGGTGGGGATGTGCAGCTAGGGCTCTGAGACTCTTAGCCTATACTAGATCATTTTAGCTGCATTTTGCAACCCTATTATGGACTAAACACCAAAAAACCCTACCCTATCCTACAGGGTGGATCAAAAGTTCGTGCACTTTTTAACTGCGTTGCTTTTAATCTTTTATGCTCGAATATCTGACTACAAACTGCATTTCCAATTTGAAAAAGTTATGAATTCTGGCTAAATTTTCGATAAAAACTGAAATCTCGAAGACTTGCTATTTTTTTCCGCCAAAAGTTGGCACGCGCAAAATCAGACATGCACATTTCCCGCCTTTTATTGTTGTTGATGTGAACAGCGAGTTGAATTTGTAGAGCTTTCTTCGAGCGCCAGAAACGAAAAATAAACCCTCTAAATGAAAGAAAAAAGCCCAAGCAGCAATTTTAAGGTCGTCTGGTTGCTCGTTCAAAGAAATAGCTAAAATCCTCCAAAAGTCGGAGCGATGGGCAAAGAAGTGGTGCTTACGAGAGGACTTTGTTGACAAGGCCAGGTCTGGGAGACCAACAGTTCTAACAAAAGTCGCCGAAGATGCCATAATGAAAAGCAAAATACAAGCGAAGGAATTCAACCAGGAAGGTTTCTACAGAGCTAAAGAGGAAAGGCCTGCCAGGTTCGAAGGATACGGTTCGACGTTTTATGAGCAAGAAAGGTTGGAAGCCAATGAAGCGCCAGAAAAAGCCACTATCGAGTAAAGAAAAAAGTGAGGCTCGGCTTAAATTCGCAAAGAAGTATAAGAAACTGACGGCCAAAGAATGGGAAGACTTTCAATCTTTTCTCAGACGAGTGTCCCAAGTACCTATTTCAGTTGCCAAACCCTAAAAATGACATAGTTTGGGGCTCACAGGAAAGCCAAGTCCCCCCAGCCTATCAAGTTAAAAAAGGTGCCAAGTGGATGGTTTCGGGAGCAATGACCGGCCGTGGTTTAACAGACCTTCTCTTCATTCCCCAAGGCCAAACGCTAAATTCTGACTACTATGTGAATAAGATATTGGAGAAAGAAGTCAGACCTATACTGTCACGGCGATCGAATACCCAAGATCCTACTAAAACGAAGCTTTTCAGTGCGAATAGAAACATGACATTCATACAAGACGGCGCTCCTGCACACACAGCCAAAGCCACTCAGATTAGTGTCGGCAGAACCTGCCGAATTTCGTAGAAAAGGACGAATGGCTAGCCAATTCACCCGACCTGAACCCAATAGAAAATGTATGGAGTATCTTGGACAAGTCCACTTACAGAGATCCACCGCCGAAGACAATGAAAGCACTAAAGACGCACCTCCGTTCTGCTTGGCGAAATGTATCCGTAGATACATTGCAGGCACTCTCTCGCTCTATGCCCAAGCGCATACAAAGCGTAATAAAGAACAAGGGCAGCCATTCTGGCTATTGATTTTACACATTCACAGACTACAATGAATTATTTTAATCATGTGTAATACTTGTCAAGCTACTGTTTTGTAAAACTTGTTTTTTGGCCCCATTAAAAATTGCACGAACTTTTGATCCTCCCTGTAAACCTATTCCAGACTCGCTATTTTCCAGAAACTCGTTCACTGATCTCAGTTATTAGTTAACAGGGGTCAGTAAAAATGCCGTACTGCCCGCCGTACCGATTTTTAAATGCCATGTGCTAGTAAACCTTGTCTAGACTTAATTTCTTCATGCAACTGATCAGTTTCGCGGAAAATGATACACTATTCTAGACCAAAAATCTCTGATAACTATACCCTATCCCAGACTAAACTGCCTGAAAACCATACCCTTCACAGCGGCACATACCTACTCCATATAGCTCATATATCAGGGACCGCGGAGGGGGAGGGGCTGGTAGGGCCGCGGCCCCACCACTTTTTTGCGCCCCCGCCCCCACTTTTTTCGATTTTCAATATGAAAAAATTATTTTCAATTGTCAGCCCTCTCACTTTTCACCTTGCTCCGCGGTCCCTGAAAATGGGAGTAATTCCCCCCCTTGGGGTCGTAGGTTCAATGCCTACTTTTTGTGAGCTTGGGCTGTAAAACATAACATACAGCAAGTCAAAGTTTATTCTGCTTACAGAGTCGTCATTTAAAATGCACGTGGGTTTCCTATGGTGAATCGTTAATTACCGGCATATGGAAATCAAGTTCAGTCTATGACACAACGCTGGCTAACATAAAACGCCATAGCTGCCCGAAAGCAAAACTTAAATCTCTATTTCTCTTGTCCAAAACTAAGACGAAGGCAAAGAGTAAAAGAAATTTCTCGACGAAGGTAAGGTTGATGTCATTTATGAGTTGCTTCTCCAACTTTAAATTTGTAAAACACATTTCTACCGACTTCCCGAGCTTCAAGAGCTACAATTAATTATCATGACAAATTTTCAATTTTGTAGAACTGACTCAATTTCAATAAAACAATAGATCGGTACTGAGGCAAGATGATAAACAGCATGCAATTCTCTTCAACACAGCACCGCGGTTTTCTAGACAGTGTCTAGATCGTCTGACATTATTAACGCTCAAAACTAGAAAGCAGAAGCGTACAGCTGTCGTCAGCGGTTTCGCCTTTATTGGGGCTCGTCAGCGCGTTGTATCTCACTGAGGCACAATCGAGACTCGGTGATACTTCCCTCATCTCAAATATGTCGCTCACATGAATATAAAAAGTACGTTTGGCAAGTGGCCAAAAATCAATCCGATCTCCGTGAACTAATCATGACAGTGCTGTGGATGTCAACGCGAGTTTAGCGCTTTCACGCGCCTTTTTTTCGATACGTTGTTAATGTCCTAAATATTCTGCTCTCTTTCATAAATAGTTCTATTAACATTGGTTAATGGCCAATGAATCTTGTTTCTACATGCTATTGATCAATGTAACGTATTTTTCTGAAGAAAATATATTTTCTTCATCTTGTTTTTTTCTCTGTCTCTTGAAGGTAATACCTAATTAATTTCTTTTTGATATGTATAACGTTTTAGTTTGTACATGCATATAACTTTCGTACGGAGGTTATTTAAAATTCCGGACTTATCCCAGTTGTGTGATTAGCTCGCGCATGTTTAATGAGAATTTTAATTGATCCCCTGCTATTATAATCATGTAATTCTTTGTTAAGTTGGAGGAACGTATTAAATTACTTTGGTTGTAAGTTTTTAATAATATATATAAGTAAATATTCATGTAGCTGTTGTTTCAATGTTTCTATTTTCTAGAGAGGAAATGGTTAGTTTCCTAAATAAGGTTTTGTGTGACTTCTAAACTCAGAGAAGGTTATTATTTTTATAATATTTTTTCTAGCGAATGATTCTAATGGATCGGAACAAAATGTGGATCCGTTGCCCTTCTGGACAGCTGGACCCTGTTTTGTACCCTTAATCTGGACCTCATCTGAACCCCCTGTGATTTAGACTCCATCTGGACCCCATCCGCAGGGACCCCCGTTTGGACCCCCTTCTTTTTCCTCGCAAATGCACAGATGACTGTTTAAAATTGAAATCTACCTAGGACGCCCAAACGTCTCCGAAGTAAAGATGTAAACGAAAAGTATTGAAGTGAAGTGAAGCAAATAAAAATGACAAACACTCAAAAAGCACTCAATGTGGCGCCAAACTATGAACTGACAAACATCATCTTGGCCCTAAAAAAGGCAAATTTCCATATTCGAAAGATCCTTTGACCAGTAGCTGTACAAAAGTACATGTCATGATCATAATAAAATACCAAATTTTATTTAAAATAAGAAAAATTTGGAAATTTTCATCAATTGAGAAAGACTTGGTCAATTTCTTGATGGTAGCTGATAGATGATGGTGGAATTGAAAGAAAGGAAATCCGACGATACACACGACTTGCTGATTCTTATCTTATTGTTCACAAGCGTACAATAAAACTTTTACACTTGTAATTTACAAGTGTAGCTAGTGTTTCAGAGGTTGAAAACAATAGCTACACTTTTAAATTACAGCTGTAAAAGTTTTATTGAATTGACCCCAGATCCCAACACAATGAAATAACTCTGTGCATTAAGCTTAACTGATCTTGTCAGCCCTGTCTTAAGATAAATAGTGGCATTGTTTGCCTGCAATGACCTTTTCCGGCAAATGTTACAAATGTAACCAAAACGTATTATCTATTTTTCCCTTTTCATGATAATCTGCCAAGTCCATGTTGGACCAAACAGGCAAAAGCAAATTCTGCATGACGTCAGCTGTGCGTCTGTTCTCTAATAGATCATAGGTAATGACCAATCAAAATGCGCGTAGAATTCGGTATATTATATAATAAGAAAGAGAAAAAGCCCGGGGGGGGGGGGGGGGGGGGGGGGGACTCCCATATAAAAATGACGGGGGTGCTTATCGGAAATTTTCGAAAAACACCCTAAAAGGCACCAGAATCTCGTTTGATGGGTATGGCTCAAAAGACGTTTTACCCCTAAGAGGTACCAATTCAAAACAACACATGTCATATTTCTGTCATATTTCTTTTGGCTCAATACCCTAAAAGGTACCGCGATAATTCTAATGGTGGTCATTTTAGATTTTCGTACCCTAAGCGGTACCAATCTACAAATTTTAACCCCTTAAAGGTACGACGAGCACCCCCGTCATTTTTATATGGGAGTCCCCCCCAACCCCTTCCCTCCCCACCACCCACCCCCTACCCCCCAACCCCCCCCCCCCCCCCCCCCCCCCCCTCCCCCTCCCGCCGGGAGAAAAAGTAGGAAAGTCCATACGAAGACCAGTTAGAAAAGCTCAAAGTATCGGTTAAATTCGAAAATAACGTTTTCAAACCTCACCACATGACGCCACCATAACGTTGTTGTTCTCTGTTGACTTCTTAGTAGTTCTGACTGGCCGAGATGGCGTTGCTGTTGATGATCTTTCTATTGTCCATTACTGGGACCCTAGTCCACTCGAGGCTGTACAACAAAACCGACTGCATTTTCACGTCTTCCGCTGACCACTGCAAGCAGTTTGGGTGTGATTTTAATCCTTGCACTATGCTATGTGGCCTGACAAAGCAATATGATGCTTGTTCACAGTCTTGTCATGAGAATAGATGCGACTCCCTTATTTGTCGTTCCACAAGCGAATGTCGACAGATGTGCCCATCGGCGAGCATTTGCGGATCAATGACCTGTGATGCTAAGGAATGCGATCAATTTTGCGGCCGCTCTGGAAATTGCAACAGCATGATGTGTCCTGAAACCGTGAACAACTGCACACAGATTCAAGCGAGAGAGATGACTTGTGAGGCGGATGATTGCCATCAGACTTGCAATAAGCGAGAGTGCAAAATGACTTGTCCCCTTGGAGGTAATAGCTGTAAACAGGATTCAACGATTGGCGCTGCCAATGCATGTATGGAATGCGACAGAGCTGTGTGTGACCAAAGTTGTTACATGGGGCGATGTAACATGACCTGCCAGTCGTCGAGTGTAACGACAGGAAGCTGTAAACAGTTTTGCTCTGCTAGCACCTGTGAATCCATGGTCTGCAATGCCTCGAATTGCAGCCAGTCTTGTTTCGTCGGCGATTGTAACATGAGGTGTCCTTTCGGAGTAAAGAGCTGTACCCAAGAAGCAAACAGCAAAATTAATGTAAGTATGCGATGTGATGGAGAAGTCTGCAAGCAAGTTTGTAACACTGGAAGTTGCAACATGACTTGCTCCGCCAATGTGAAAGAATGTCATCAAATCTGCTCTAGTGGAAAGTGCGTCTACAAGTGCGATGCTGATAAGTGCATGGTAGAGGGTTGTTTTGACGGTTCACCGTGCACTACAGTGAAGCCTACGTCTTCTGTTGGTATTAACATTAGTCCTACCACGAATGTTACTATAACTATAAAGGGTAGTGCTACTGCTCCACTCCAGGTCTGGTCCTCAATTTTTGGAGTTCTTAATCTTGCCTTTTATGGTTTTCATATATATTAAATCATGACAGAGAAATATTAGCGTTGTTATATCCGAATCCGGGAACAACCTAATATTTTGGGAGTGGCAAATTTCTCTTTGCGTTAACAGCATTGCAATTCCTAGCCTGTTCCAGGCTCCGAGATAGTGGGGAACGCGCAAAGTAAAAAAAAAAAAAGGAAAATCGCGGGGAAACTGGGGAGAAGGCGCGACCAGTTCCTCCGCGATTTTTTCCCTTTTTTTATTTCGCGCTTTCCCCACTATCTCGGAGCCTGGAACAGGCTATGCAATTCCACGCATTTTTCCTTGTGAACAAAAGAAAATTGATCAAAATACTTAACATGTTTTTTAAAAAATAGCCGTGACACGGAATACATCTCGTGATGGAAAAATGATGCTCTTGTGTTGCCGTTTGTGGTCTGCCGTGGTTTGTTTGCAGTCTTTTGCATAAGTTTCACGTTGTGGGGAATCTAATTGCTGGCCCCAGTTCCCTGTGACACTGAAGACTCGCGTTGTAGAAATAAACGTATTTAATAACTATAAAATCCTAGAATGTGTAACAATCAACCGAAAAGATCTCAGCTACTCCGTACGTGCTCCAGAAAATGATTCGAAATTCGATAGTTAAATCACTTAGCAACATGAAAAATAAAAGTAACGATTTCTTAAGCTGTAAAACAACACGTCACGCAGTCAAAACATTTCTTACAACGTAAACTCACTATAATATACAATGCAAGAAAAATGCTTTCTGGAACATTAACCGGTAAATTGTGGTTCGGCAAGATTTGAAAACATTTTGGAGACTTGTAACTTTTTCGCTCTATTGGCGTATTCCAATTTTTCTAGTTATTTTACATACTGAACACAAAATGAAAGAGATTTGGGCTTGAAAAAGGGGTATTAAATTCAGCAGAACGATTCAAAATATCAATATAAATAGTTCCGTTGTTTGTGAACGTAAAAACAGCCTTTAACGCGTAGAAAATGGCAGACTGTATTGGGAAAGAGGTTCAGAGTCCCAGCGGCATACCACCACCCGGAAAAAATGTGCAGAGTACATCCCCTTCCCCCTCCGAGGCGGTAGAGTTTAGCACACGTTTTAAAGCAGGAATACCACTGAAGTCAA
Organism: Dendrophyllia cribrosa; assembly: GCA_024195265.1. Classification (NCBI taxonomy): domain Eukaryota; kingdom Metazoa; phylum Cnidaria; class Anthozoa; order Scleractinia; family Dendrophylliidae; genus Dendrophyllia; species Dendrophyllia cribrosa. The sequence continues at coordinate 35,308,632 of JAJLRJ010000006.1, read as the reverse complement.
AAATAAAATATTTTACCTTATATTGTCCGTCATATTTCCATATCAATGAAGCATTGACATGGAAATTATATGGAAATATTGTGAACAAAGAATCTTATTCCCAGAAGGTTTGAATTGGGTACAACAATGCGTTAGCCGAATTTGTCTATTCCACAGCGGTGCCCCCCCCCCAGCGGGGGAGAGGGGATACATACATTACATTACATGAGCTTATAGGTATGTGCCCACTGCGAAGGGTATGGTTTTAAGGCAGTTAAGTCTGGGATAGGATATAGTTATCAGAGATTTTTGGTCTAGAATAGGATATCATTTTCCGCGAAACTGATCAGTTGCGTGAAGAAATTTAGTCTAGACTAGGTTTACTGGCAAATGGCATTTAAAAATCGGTACGGCGGTCAGTACGGCATTTTTACTGATCCCTGGTGACTAATAACAAAGAAAGCGTTCAAAAATTTGGTTTAGGATAGGATAGGGGGCTTGCGGTGTTTATTCTAGAATAGGGGTATTAAATGCAGCTAAAATGGTCTAGTATAGGGGGGTATTACACGGAGGCCGTTGAAAATTTGAGCGCTTTATGAGACGTTGAATGGGAAAAAATAACGTAGATTTCGAACGGAAAATAAAGAGAAATTTAGACATTCAAGCGACACTATTAAACTCGCCTCTGGTGTTTTCTTTTGTCCTTTGAGATTTTTCTTTGTCGCCACTGTTTTCCCTTCATAAGAGTCACGGAGTCAAGGCAAAACACTCCGTCGGAGATCGACAAAACTCGGAGGCGATTTGCGTCCCAAAAATCCATCCGATCGGCGATTTTTTCAGCCACAGTAAAATAACTATTTCCCTTCCACCATAACATATTAAACATGTCTGTTTTTTTAAATTATCGCATATTACGCTGGAAATGAGCATTTTCTGCCACCGATTCCAAGATCCATAATGTCGGCAAAATGTTTTCAAGTAGACCGCGGAAGTGAGCCTGGGCCGCGCATACGAATCCGTGACAGTTGTATCGATAAAAAGCCCAAACGAGTTGAAATGGCCACAAAAGGCGATTTAAACCTGAGTTAGGGTTGCAAAACACAACATCCAGAAAGTATTAAAGGTTGCGTGACGAGCCCTCAGGTGTCAATTTTTTTTATTCTAATTTAAAAAGCACGTGGCTTTCCTATGGTGAATCGTTAATTATATGGAAATCAAGTCAGTAGTCTGTGGCAAAGCAGCGCAAACAAAAGCGCCATAAATGCCGCCTGAAAGCAAAGCAAAACTCTATTATTTCCTGTTCAAAAACAGTGATCCCTGCACGAAAGCACAGAGTAAAATAAATTTATCGACAAAGGTAAGGTTTATGTAATTTATGCCAGTTACGAGTTGCTTCTTCGACTTTAAGTTCGTAAAACACTTTCAGACCGATGTCCCGAGCTTCAAACATGTCGATTGCTACAATTATAATTTATCGTGACGAATTTTAAATTTTGTGGAACTCAATTTCAAGCAAGCTACAGACGTCAACGGTTTCACGTTTTCATGCTATTATCGATCCGGTGTTTTAAATGGGTTATTATGTCAAATGTCCTAAATTCACAACAGAGTAAATCATAGTTCGTGACCGTGTCATGTCGCATGTCGTACTTGCAAATGTGTGTGTCAATGTCACAAGGGATTAAACGTCGAATTTCTGTACTTTAATTGAATCAAATGCGTACATTATAAGTTATTTTTACTCGTGTGAAAACACATACAAGTATTATAATGTACCAAAACCAGAGTAGCAAATTAATATTTACTTCGATCTATGTTAGTGAATTGAGGAGCCGTTTGAACAATTCGACCAATGTTTACATGACGATTGCGTTGAGACGACTCGGCAGGTAGGGTAACCCCGGCATGCAGGACAACTTTTTCCCTTATAAACTCTTTGTCTTAGACTGTTCACAGTCCCCTATTTTCCCGTGTGTTTGTCCAGTTCGATTGTTGAGTTCGCCGTTCGTTTAGCTGCCATCTTGAATGTCAGGGTACGTTAAAACTTGGCCATGGGGAGAGTACAAAACTGCTCAGGGGGAGGGTGAAAGTGAAGATAGTGTGAGTTTTTGTACTCTCGCCGTGACAAATTTCCCTTTCGTAAACGGTCGCTACCATTTTAGCGACACGTAGAAACATTTTCACCATTTATCGATTTTTTTTTCTATCAGAAAAAGAAAAATGCAATTACTAACCTAGAATCGAATCCGGAACCTCTTGCATGCTAACATCCTTCCTTCACCACTAGACAACTGAGTAAATTTTGCAAACCCAAGAAAAATTTAATTATGAAAGATGCTTTTCTTAATGATACATCTAATATATATAGATAGGCTGAGCCTAACAGCGTCGCTCTGTGAACAAGCTTAACTAAGGTGAAACTTAACTTAGGTGAAAGGTCGGAAGCACAAGAATTAAGATTGACGAAGGCTTTTTTTCAATTTTAGCAATTCTCAAAAACAGTATTACGCAACCGTCTGCACAGTACATTTAGACTGTACAAAAGTTCACAAAAACAACTTTTTCTCCGTCAGAATAACAAGTACGACTACTTTCCGAATAAAATACACTTGTTGCTTGTAAAACATTGCCCGAGAAACTGATTTGAAAATCAAAATTGCAAAAATACAAACATATTTGCATAAGGCTCCGCCCCCCCCCCCCCCCCCCCCCCCTCCCCAGTTCCCCCGCGATTTTTTCCTTCTCTTTTCACTTCGCGCGTTCCCCGCTTATCTCGGAGCCTGGAACAGGCTACCCCATCTCAGACCTAGGAGGTAAAAAACCCGACCCCATCCAGCGGCAAATACCCGTTTAGCTTATATATGGGAGTACCCCCCCCCCCCCCCCCCCCCGGAAAACTATTAAACCTGACTAACGAAAAAAACATCAGACAAATTAATAAAGACCGATTTGTCGCGAAAGCCAATGACTGATACTGACTTTGAGGGCAATTGTCACGTTTTCCTTTCTTTCTTTTATAGATCTGACTGACCGAGATGGCGTTGCTATTGATGATCTTTCTTTTGTCCGTTACTAGAACCTTGGTCTTCTCGACACTATACAACAAAACCGACTGCGATTTCCTATCACCCGCTGACCACTGCAGGCAGTTCGGATGCGATTTTGAACCTTGCACTTTGCTATGTAACCTGACAAAGCAATATGACGCTTGTTCACAGATCTGTCATCAGAGTAGATGCGACTCCCTTATTTGTCGTATCTCAGACGAGTGTCAACAGATGTGCCCGTCGCCGAGCATTTGCGGATCAATGATCTGTGATGCCAAGGAGTGCGATCAATTTTGCGGGCGCCTTGGAAATTGCAACAGCATGACGTGTACTGAAACCGTAAACAACTGCACGCAGATTCAAGCGAGAGAGATGACTTGTGAGGCAGATGTTTGCGACCAGAGTTGCAGCTGGCTGGAGTGCCAAATGACATGCCCCGTCGGAGGTAACAGCTGCAAACAGATTTCAACGATTGGCGCTGCTAGTGCATCTATGGAATGCGACAGAGCTGTGTGTGACCAAGGTTGTTACATGGGACGATGTAACATGACCTGCCAGTCGTCGAGTGTAACGACAGGAAACTGTAAGCAGTTTTGCTCTGTTAGCACCTGTGAATCCCTAGTCTGCAATGCCACGAATTGCAGCCAGTCTTGTTTCCTCGGCGATTGTGACATGACTTGTCCCGTCGGAGTGAAGAGCTGTACCCAAGAAGCATACGATAAAAACGTAAGTATGCGATGTGATGGAGAAGTCTGCAAGCAAGTTTGTAGCACTGGAAGTTGCAACATGACTTGCTCCGCTAATGTGAAAGAATGTCATCAAATCTGCTCTAGCGGAAAGTGCGTCTACAAGTGCGATGCTGATAAGTGCCAGGTAGAGGGTTGTTTTGATGGTTCACCGTGCACTACAGTGAAGCCCACGTCTTCTGTTGGTATTAACATTAGTACTACCACGAATGTTACTATAACTATAAAGAGTAGTGCTACTGCTCCACTCCAGATGGGGTCCTTAATTGTTGGAGCTCTTAATCTTGCTCTTGTTGTTTACATGTAAAATCATGACAGAGAAAAAACAATGCATAATATCCGTTTAATTGAAGAGTGTGTTTCTATTTCTCACACTTGGAGTGGATGACGATGAACTTTTATTTAAAAACAAGAAATAAGACCTTATTTTTATAGCTAATGAATGGTACGCAATGCATGCAAAGCAACTGACGTACGCAAACGGGCCCTCTGATGGTCCTTTTTAAAATAAACGGGTTTAAAGCTAGCGCTGTCTGCTTTAAAGTTTTTGTTTTTCAGATATTTACCACACGTTCATTTTCGCTACATTAAAAATCAGCGGTTTGTTATAATAATGATTATAATAATAATTATCTCTGTGATCTTTATTAAAGTGCCCCTGTGATCAAATTTTTGATTTTTATTTTTGGACATTTTCGTGTACAATTAAACTTTCTTACTCATCTTGCCAAATTTCAATTCATTACGAACATCAGAAGCCATTTTATTTTAACATTTATTTCCGAGAATTTACGGCCGCCATTAAACAACCGTGTTCCAAGGCTTGGTTGCGAATGGGAGAAAGTGGCGTCAAAGACTCAAACATACCTCACGGGTTGAAATTATAATAACAATAAGAATTGAAAATCATGCGAAAAGCAACAAAAACTTTGGACTTGTTCTTCGTGAAATTCTCTACGTTCATATGTGAACGTAAACGAAGGAACAGCAAGAACAATGGTGTGTAAGCAGGCGTTATTGTTTTCTCCCCTCGCGCTCCGCGCTCGCCTGAACGCTTAAAAAAATAACTGCAAACTGCAGTTTGTCGGTTATGTTTGTTCATTTTTGGCTTATCAGGTCTTTCGTAGATCCTACGTATCGTTTACAGCATTATCGTTTGCGGTCTTTTGCAGTTTTTAGTTAAAAGAAAAAACGCCTGTTCTTCAGGCTACCAGTGCGAGGGTTCCTTGTAGGTTTTATGGTTTACAGCACTCAGTTTTGTTGAAAATTAGGAAATTTAACACCATACTCGGCGTTATCTCGAACAATTTTCCGTTTCCCTTGAGAGTTTGACTGGCGGGGATCTAGTTTTGCCTCGACCCACTCCTCGCATACGCTTGCCAGACAGAATATTTTAAAATTTGAATGGAAATCAATGTATGCGTAACGCAAGGTACATGTATTTAATATTCAAAACACTGAAGAATATATAACTACAAGGTACATTTGACCCGGCTCAAACCTCTGACAGCTTCACGAAAGCATTTAAGGCAAAGTTTATTGATCGCTCATTCACCAAAGCGATCGCTGCAGCAAAAGCAAAGCCCCAAGACATTTATTGATAAGGTAAGGTTTATGCCTTTAAAATCGTAAATCTCTCGTCCCGACTTCAAAAGCTACATAATTGCATTGCCGGGTAAATGGCCGATTTTTCAATTTTGTAGAACTCCGTTTCAATCGGAAAACCTCAAAGGTTACTCTTTCATGAATTTCCAATCCGATGTATTTCGATGTCCACCCAAATTCTGTCAAGACCAAAGAAAATCGAGGAACATCTGCGGTAGAAAGTATAAGCGTCGCTGCTAGAACAAATCGATAATGTTCATAAATTATAAATGGCTTTTTATAAATACACACTTTTACCATAAAATACACACTTTTACCGCAATATGCAGTAACACACTTTTGCATTAAAGCGTACTTTCAAGTTTCGCACGTTAAATAGAAATTGTGGTACTGATCGAATTTTTTGAGGTACTGAATTGAATTAATCTGCCTTATCGGATCAAATACATTGTGAGATAATAATTTGGACTGCATTTTTCATTCACCTGAGATTTTTGATGTGCCAACACAAGATAAAAGCGTCACGATATAAACTTGATTCACTTCGATAAGGTCTGTTAAATGAACCATATTCAATGCTGAAGGGAATTTAGAAGTCATTTACTTAAAATTTCCGATGTTTTTTATTCTGTTTGGTAAGGGATTTTTTATTATTTCTATGTCACATTGCGGCATTGGCGTCCCGCTACATCATATTTAATTAAAAGGCTACAGCTCTCGTCGCGGATGGCTCTCCCGGTTCTGGTTCGCATACAACAAACAAGGACCGTATATTTCTGATTTTCAATTTATTGTTATCCACCTCAAAACAATCTGACAATCGATCAAAATACTCGAGTCTTCGTTTTCACGGCGGCCATGTCGATGATCAGAACAATAAAATTTCCATCCTTTGCAAATAAAACTATATTTTTATACAAACGATTTCTATTGTTTCTGACAACGGACAGCAGTCTCTATATTTCCTAGGTACTTGGTGTATCCCTGATCATAATGTATGGTAGCACTTCATGTATCCCTTATTGCGTCGACGAAGGAGACGCTTCCTAATCTTGTCGGCTAAGCGGAACGAATCGAGAAAAGTGTCGGTACCAAATCCGCGCCATGTTGAAACGTCACAACAGTATCCAGCATTCTTAGCGCGTCATCTAGGCTAAGCGGAACGAATCGAGAAAAGTGTCGGTACCAAATCCGCGCCATCTTGAAACGTCACAATAGTACAAATCTGCGCCATCTTGAAACGTCACAATAGTATCCAGATCCAGCATGCTTAGCGCGTGTTTTGACCTGCGTGCGCACTTTTTTTGCTGCTGCCTCGTGCTTAGGCTCAGTCTCCAGCCGTGGGTGTCTCGATGCGCCTGCGATTCTCCCCACCTCACGGCTGGGCGCACGGGTTTGGTTGCTTGTCCATGACGTCATTACAATTATGCGGAAAATGGACACGTCATTTACATAATAGAATAGATTGATGCGAACTTTGCTTTTCTTCCAAGTGATCCAACACTAGTGGAAAAGCTTGAAAAATTAAGGATTTACCCGAACCAGTTGGTAGAATGACAAGTGCATCTCGTCCCAAAATAAGTTCCTTCATAGCAAGACTCTGTTTCTCCCTGAAATTATCAAACCCAAACTTCTGAGGCGCGTACGAGTAAGCATTTTCAAACCTACTGTTAAAGCTTGCATAGTCTGCCATCTTTGTTTATTTATGCCATTACCCGCTAATTTATGCCCCGCAAATTTCGGCGGGTTCGTTTCTGATTGGTTAATGTAAACAATAACCAAACCCGTGCGCCCAGCCGTGAGGTGGGGAGATATCGCGGGCGCATCGAGACACCCACGGCTGGAGACTGAGCCTACCTCGTGCTCTGACAGCTCGTTTCGTACGCCCTATAGCTCCAGTGAATTCAAAACGAGTTCTTTTACTGCTGTTTACTTTGAAGATCTTTAATACTTGTTATGCAAACACCGTAAACACCGTAAGAACTGAAAATTATACAAAAAATGCGCGATAAGAAAATCTACGCATAAATTATTACGCTTGGTAACGAAAAAGTTAGAGATAAAGAGCCTTACAACTGGTTTGAAAACCAAAAATGTACAGTAACATTGACCTATAAGTTATTTGAACGAAAATTACAATAAATAAAGCAATCATGTAAAAAACGAGAATGTTGCGACTGTTACAATAATACGAATAAAAGCGCTTAACTAATCGTAGTTAATTAAATAAATACCTTGGTTCTGCCCTGAGCAATCACTGAAACTAGTAACTTGAAACTTGTTGTTTTAGCAACTGAACTTGTAATCCTTGCTTGCAACTTTTCGCTTGCAACTTTTTTCTTGTAACTTGCTTGTAACTTTTTTTTTAACTTTGCTTGCGATTTGCTTGCGACAACGCAAAATTTTGTATTTTAAGTACTGTCGTGTACACTATCGTGTGCTTAAAATGTACGCGCGATAAATTGCGACAATGGAAAGATCTCGAAAGATCTAGAAACGTAATATAGAGCTTTCTCTTAAATAACAAATCATAACTGGAAAGGGTAGCGTTCCTTTGATAAATAAAACGCAAATAAACTAAAGATAATTAATTTAGTAATTATGTTTCTGCTGTAGCTACACTCCCACCAAATTATTAATGGTTTTCTTTGGGAGATTCATAAATAATTTTTTACGATAATAGATAGATAAGGCTGCTTTAGTCAACGACTTCCAGGAGAAGGACCACCTTCTGTACTGGTCTTTCGATTATGGTGCATCTAGAACTGATTTTTTCCTCCTGGAGGTTTCTATCTCCTAGCTTGATCTTGACTGAGCGAACGAGACCTTGTTCGTCTGATGATACCTCTGTGATTTTGCCAAGGGGCCACTCATTTCGTGGAGCTTCATCTTGAACCATGACAACATCTCCAATCTTCAGATTCCTCTTGGGCACTAACCATTTCTGTCTGTAATTCAAGTTGATGAGGTACTCCTTTCGCCATCTACTCCAAAATTGTTCTGCCAGATACTGAACCCGTCGCCATCGCTTTCGAGCATAGATGTCTTCCTTAACGAATTTTCCGGGAGGCGGAGGCAGTATCTTGTTCTTCATTGTCAAGAGATGATTGGGAGTTAGAGGCTCTAAACTCTTGGGATCGTTCAGGCATTGGCAGGTCAATGGTCGACTGTTGATTATAGCCATGACCTCGTACAGGAAGGTGCGAAGTGACGACGTATCAAGTCTTCCCTTGAAATCGCTGAGGATAGCATTTAGGATGCTTCTTGTTGTTTTAATTTGTCTTTCCCATACTCCTCCCCAGTGACTGGAGTAAGGAACGTTCGTGACAAAGTCACAGTGATTCTTCATCAAATAGGATTGAATCCTACCATTGTCCAGCTCCTTGATGGCGTTTGCAAGTTCGTTTCTTGCTCCTACGAAATTTGATCCTTGATCCGACCTTAGCTGCTGGACAGGTCCTAAAATAGCAATAAAGCATCTTAACGCGTTAATGAAGGCGTCGGTCGTCATGTCATCTAACTGTTCTATGTGTACTGCTCGGGAGCTCATGCAAGTAAATATCACTGCGTATCTCTTCGACTCTTTTCTCCCATCTCTGACGGTGAATGGCCCAAAACAATCCATTCCACAATATGTAAAGGGCGGAGCGGACTCTACTCTTTCTTCGGGGAGATTAGCCATCTTTTGACCTTCTGTTGGTCGTCTTTGACGTCTACAGCACACACATTTATGGATATGTGAGGATACTGCGGCGGACAGTCCTACGATCCATAGTCCATTAGAACGGATTTCGTTCATAGTCATTCCTTTTCCTTGGTGCTTCACCTTCTTGTGGAAGTGATCTATGATCAAGCTTGTAACCTGAGAACTTCTGGGTATGATGATTGGGTGCTTTATTTCAAACGGTAGAGACGATTTTTCCAGTCTTCCTCCAACTCTCAATAGTCCCTGATCATCAAGAAAGGGATCCAGGTTCAGGAGAGAACTATTCTTCGTAAGCTTGCCGGATCCTTCTTGACGACGAAGTCTTGACATTTCACTTTGGAAGGCTGTACGTTGTAACTCCTTGAAAATAAACAATTCAGCATCTTGTCGTTCTGCTACAGTTGTGACAACTGATTTCGGCTTGTTCCTCTTGAAAGGTCTCTTTAAGTATGAAACCACTCCAACTGCCGTTGTCCAATCAGAGAATCTTGACACGCAGTCGATGAGGTTAAAAGACTCCTTGACTGTAGTCGTGCGTACTGAAGCTTTAACCTCCGGATCTCCAATCTGAATGCCGGGAATCTCTTCTTCATCAAACGATGTTTCTTTCTCCCAGAGAAATGCAGGTCCACTGAACCAATTGGACTTCATTAACTCCTCAACGCTTAGACCTCTGGATGCATGATCAGCTGGATTGTTCTTTGTGTCGATGTATCGCCATTCTTTGGTGTCTGTGTTGGACCTGATTATCTGTACTCTGTTTGCGACAAAGGTATGGAACCTCTTAGCATCATTGTTTATGCAACCAAGTACTACCTTGGAGTCCGTCCAGTAATACTGCTTTAGATTAGCATAATTCAATTCTTCTTGAAGCATGACGCCAACTTTCGCTGCAACAACCGCTGCTGTAAGCTCCAGTCTCGGAATAGTGGTCATCTTCGATGGAGCGACACGGGACTTTCCCATTACCAGGGAGACATTTACGTTGTCGTTTTTATCTTTGACTCTTAAGTATGAGCACTGTCCGTATCCAACTGTACTAGCGTCTGCAAAATTGTGTAACTCGTAGATCTTTCCTTGACCCATCGTCTTAGGCTCAAAACATCTTGGTACTTTTAACTCCTTGAGACGCAGAAGGTCTAGCTTCCATCGCTCCCACCTTGGCCGAAGTTCATCTGGCAGAGGTTCATCCCAGCTGATGCCCCTTTGACATACCTCCTGAAGAATCCTTTTCGCTCTTAGAACCAAGGGGGCCAGAAATCCAAGGGGGTCGTAAACGGACGCCACGGTCGATAACACTCCTCTCCTAGTCAAGGGCTGATCCTTTAGCACGATAGAGAAACCAAAACAGTCTATCCCCACTGACCATTGAACACCAAGAACTCTCTCTATCGGAAGTTGTTCGGACGGTAGATCTAAGATGGCATCAACTGCTCTCTCACCCTTCGGTATTGACTCAATAACTGAGAGATCGTTCGAGACAAACTTGTGAAGACGAAGGCCGCCTTTCTTGCAAATATCTCGCGCTCCTTGGATGAGGTCCACTGCTTCCTCCGCAGTTTCAAGACTAGCCAATCCATCGTCTACGTAAAAGTCGTGCGAGATAAACTGAGCCGCTATGGGATACGCTTCTTTCTCTCTATGTGCCATATGTTTCAAGCCATAGCTGGCACAACCAGGGGATGATGTTGCTCCAAACAAATGGACCTTCATTCTGTACTCCTTAGGCTCTTGCTTGACATCGCCGTTTGGCCACCAAAGGAATCGCAAGTAATCTCGGTCTTCTTCGCGAACAACGAACTGATGGAACATCTTCTCCACATCGCAAGTAATGGCATAGGGGTACCTTCTGAACCTGCACAGTACGCCAATCAAGTTGTTAGTAAGGTCAGGTCCGCTAAGAAGATGGTCGTTGAGAGACGATCCCTTGAATTTTGCTGAGCAGTCAAATACCACTCTGATCTTGTTCTTCTTTGGGTGATAAACACCATGATGAGGTATATACCACTTCACTTCTTCATCTTGCTTAAGTGCTGGTGCTTCCTCGGCATCTCCTCTGCTTAAGATTTCGTTCATAAACTTCACGTAGTCTTCCTTGTACTTTGAATCCTTCACAAATCTTCGTTTGAGATGTTCGAGTCGAGTGAGCGCACTCGAGCGATTGTTAGGCAAAATGGGCCGTTCCTTGAATGGTAATGGCATTTCATAGTGTCCATCTTCTGCTTCCTTGATTCCTTGTTCTATAATCCTTAGGAACTGCAAGTCTTCTTGAGAAGTCATCTTGGTATCCTTATTTTCTTGAAAATCTGACTCAAGGAGTCGCACTATGTCCTTCATTGTTATTACGGGAAGCTCATTTACGGCAACTCGGTGACAAAACGATCTGCCACTGTTCATGTTACTGCCACCAACAATACTCCAGCCGAGGTCTGTCCTGATTCCATATGGTTCATTAGGTTTGCCAGTAATCACTTCTCTTGGGGTCAACGCTTGAGAGCAGTCGTATCCGATAAGCAATCCAACATTGCAGTCTAGTAAATCTTGCATTTCGGGTTCTATCAATCGTAGGTGTTCCCATTTCTTGGCTGTGGTTTTAGTGGTACGTGACCTTCATCTGCAGGGATCGCAGTACTTGTGTATGCTGTAGGAATCGGGATCTTGAGGTCGGAGTTAAACCCTCTCACTTGGAGATTTGAGACCCTTTGGCTGTTGACGAGTAATTCATGACTGGTGATGGTATTCAATCGAAGTTTCGTTGGCTCTGTTTTAGTACTGAGTTCTTCACAGGTTTCTTTTAGAACGAATGTCGCATCGCTCTGAGTATCCAAAATCGCGTAAACCAATACTTCATTGTGGGGCTTGGAGCAGGTTGACAACCACACAGGAACTATCATTGAGGTGCTGTTGTTTGAGACTCCCTGAGAGGTGCAGGAAGTTGACTTGGGAACGCTTGTGGATTCATCTTCACTTCTGTCTTCTTTTCCCTTTGGAATACTTCTATCTTGATGAAGACAGGTGGGATGTCTTTTGTTACATGTCTGACAAGTCAACCTCTTTCTGCAATCTTTGGACATATGACCTTTTCTTAGGCATCCGAAGCAAATTCCGTTTTCCTTAACAAACTTCATCTTATTCTCGGGTGTCTCAGTTTTGAACTTTGAACAGGCATCTAAGTGATGATCCGGCTTCTTGCAGAATGCACATTTTAGCTGTTGATTTACAGTTTCATCTGGATCCATAGATTTCTCTTCAGTGGTCTTGCCAGATAGAACAGTCTTGTTACCTTTGGTATCTTTGGTTCTTTGTCCCTTACGCGCGTTGTCTGATGGCGTTTCTGACTCTTTCACAGCTTTGCAGGAGGAAATTGGATTGCACGCGAGATCAGCTTCTTCAGTGATGAAGGTTATAAACGTCTTGAAGTCTGGGTACGTCTTGCTGTCCTTCATGCGCTTAGTGGCTTCCCTGTTCCACCGAGTAACGAGCCAATCCGGTAACTTGGTGAGCAACTTCTGGTTCTCCATGTAATCATTCAAGACAGAAAGACCTTGGACCATTTGCATAGCGGTTTCCACGCTTGATAAGAAATCGGCGAATTTCCTGAGGCCCTGGTTATCTCTGACACCAATCTTTGGCCATCGCTGTAATTTGTCTCTGTAGGCCTTTGATATTATGAATGGGTGACCAAACCTCTCGTCCAGGATATGCCACGCCCGTTCATAGGCTTCAGAGGAACTTTGCAAGAAGAGTCCGCTGATAGCTTCCTTCGCAGATCCATCTACGTATCGTTTCAGATAGTACATCTTGTCACTTGACGGTAAGTTCTTTCGGTCTATGAGAGCATGGAATGAAGATTTCCAAAGACAGTTGGCTCAGGCACAGGGAGGCGACTCATACTGAAGGAATCTGTTATCGCGGTGACGATTGCGGCGGTGCTATCTGATCTTGGTGTTAACTCTTGAGAATTAGAAGACCGCTGGTCATGTGGGAGCTGATAGTTTTCATGAAGAGAAGACTGATTTGTCTTGTGAGGCCGCTGAGTGGGCTGCAAGGGTAGCCTTGAGCTAGTCGGAGGCTGAAGAGAGAAATCTTGCGCGGGCCCTGGGAAAGAGAATGGTCTTGTCTTTGTACGCATGCGCAATACATCATCTTCATCAACTGATTCAACACCGTGTTGTGCTTCTTCATGTTCGACTTCTTGGTAAGCCGTCAGTTTTGCGCTTGCTATTTGTATTTGCTTCTTCAATTCCATCTGTTCCAACTCTACTTTTCTCCGAACAAGTTCTGCCTCCATTCTTGCAGTTTCTTCTTTATGCTTCGCCTCAGCTTGCAGAGCGTCGAATTCAACCTGTTTCGCAGCTAATTCTGCAGCAGCATCGGCCTTCTTTAAGCAGAGAATGGAGGATGCCCTTGAAAGTCTGCTAGCTCCTGACCTTAACGATACCTTACTGCGGACTGACCTTTTATCTTCATCGTTGAGTGCCGATGTCCTTTCCAAAGACTGCAGTTCCAGTTTGTGCCGAAGACTTCGAGTTTGAGTATCACAGATGTCAACCTTGCGGCGTATCTCATGTTTTGGTAGTTGAATTTGCCGTAGCTTCTCGTAAGCTTTGTGAACGTTTTCACAGAGATCATCTAAGTTGGATATTTTCTCATCCTTCTCCGTCTGCGATGTTGGCAGCTGCGACGCCAGGTATGATTCGATTCTTGCGGCCTTTGATTCCCATGCTTCGAAAGCATCGTTAAATTTCCTTGCGAGGTGATCTTCTATCATGTCTTTTTCCTTTTCGCGTTGTTTCTGAACGGCTTTACCTTTCTCAGTGAGTGTTTGAGCTCCAACGCTTCGCCGTAATTGTTCAGATTGATTTTCAATCGAATCTTCGATTAAATTGTCATGTTCATTCGCTTGCAGATCATCAACTCCCTGGTACACTTCAGTTTCTTCGTGGATGAGATCTCCAGTTGGCGAGAGCTGCTTTTCGGGATTTTCCAGGTCGGACATTTTGCAAGCGAGCCTTAGTATAATTGTTCTTAATTCTTAAGTTATGGCACTTTAAAAGCTAATATTATCTTTGCTCTCGGAAGAGCGATAGCACTATGTAATACTTAGGCTTAAACTAGAGTAAACTAAATTAACTCTACTAATTACTGACTATGCTATAAAGTAACTTGCTATCGTAATGGTAGCTAAACAAAGTCTTCTTAACTACAACAGTGTCTCTAATATTCAACGCTTCAACGTAACTAAACACTTTCTAAACTACGTAAATTTGTATTTACTGTGTTATCTATTTGGCGAAACGTCAAATGTTCTTTCACTGCTGTGATCCTTGGTTTGTTTATCTGCCACGCTTCACTGCGCTTGTCGCTTCACTTTGTCAAGTCGGCGGCTACACTTCCTTTAATTTCTTTAATGCAATCCGTCGGCTTGAGATGAAACAAGTTCTTACTATAGCTCCAGTGAATTCAAAACGAGTTCTTTTACTGCTGTTTACTTTGAAGATCTTTAATACTTGTTATGCAAACACCGTTTTGAAAATTATACAAAAAATGCGCGATAAGAAAATCTACGCATAAATTATTACGCTTGGTAACGAAAAAGTTAGAGATAAAGAGCCTTACAACTGGTTTGAAAACCAAAAATGTACAGTAACATTGACCTATAAGTTATTTGAACGAAAATTACAATAAATAAAGCAATCATGTAAAAAACGAGAATGTTGCGACTGTTACAATAATACGAATAAAAGCGCTTAACTAATCGTAGTTAATTAAATAAATACCTTGGTTCTGCCCTGAGCAATCACTGAAACTAGTAACTTGAAACTTGTTGTTTTAGCAACTGAACTTGTAATCCTTGCTTGCAACTTTTCGCTTGCAACTTTTTTCTTGTAACTTGCATGTAACTTTTTTTTAACTTTGCTTGCGATTTGCTTGCGATTTGCTTGCGACAACGCAAAATTTTGTATTTTAAGTACTGTCGTGTACACTATCGTGTGCTTAAAATGTACGCGCGATAAATTGCGACAATGGAAAGATCTCGAAAGATCTAGAAACGTAATATAGAGCTTTCTCTTAAATAACAAATCATAACTGGAAAGGGTAGCGTTCCTTTGATAAATAAAACGCAAATAAACTAAAGATAATTAATTTAGTAATTATGTTTCTGCTGTAGCTACACGCCCCGCAAATTTCGGCGGGTTCGTTTCTGATCTGATTTCACTATGGACATTACCTCTTTATATACCGTCATCCCCAATGACGAAGGACTTCAAGCACTAAAATATTTTTTCGACCAGCGCTCCATTCAAAACCCAAGCTCAGAAACACTGCTCCGCTTAGCCGAATTAGTTTTGACACTTAACTGTTTTTCATTTTCCCAAAACTACTACAAACAAGTAAATGGAGTCGCCATGGGCACCAAAATGGGACCAAGCTACGCTAACCTTTTTGTAGGCCACATCGAAGACAAATTTTTTAATCAGTACCACGGAACCAAACCCGAACTCTACGGCCGTTACATCGATGATTGCATTGGCGCTACCTCTTCCAGTAAAGAGGAACTTAATCAATTCATAACTTCTGTCAATACTTTTCATCCAGCTCTAAAATATACCTGGGAAATTTCCGAAACCTCAGTCGCTTTTCTTGACATTAATATTTCAATCAACGGTAACAGTTTATCCACAAGTGTGCACTACAAACCTACAGATTCCCACAGTTATCTGTTACATTCATCCTCACATCCATCGCACGTTAAAAACGCCATTCCGTATTCTCAATTTCTCAGACTTCGACGTCTATGTAGTGATGACTCTGATTTTTCCAACAAATCAGAAGAAATGTGCCAGTTTTTCAAGAAACGTGGGTACCCTGACTCTGTTGTTAATACGGGCCAACAACGTGCACAACAGATCGACAGACAGTCAGCACTACAAACGCCACAGAAGGAAGAGAACGAGAGAATTCCATTCACCCTCACTTTCCACCCACACAACAACACAGTCAAAAGCATCATTTTAAAAAATTTCAAATTACTCCAAAACGACCCCGAAACTGGCAGAATTTTTTCACAACCCCCACTAATTTCATTCAAACGTGACAAAAACATAGGCAACTTTCTAGTTACGAGCGCACTGAAATCTGACGATGTACCGGGAACTTTCAAATGCACACGCACACGATGTAACACTTGTCCTTTCATTCACAACGCGGACAAAATAACAGGACCCAAACGATCTATTAAAATCACTGATCGTTTTACATGCACCTCCGTAAATGTTATCTACTGCATTACATGTACTTTTTGCAAAAAGATATACATTGGCGAAACAGGGAGGAGACTGGGCGACCGTTTTCGTGAACATCTCCGAGACGTTGATAAAAATGACAAAGACGCATCCAAACCAGTCGCGCGCCATTTTAATCTTACTAACCATTCTAAACAACACATGACAATCTGCGGCCTTTCCCTACACCAGGGTAACACAGAAAGCCGTAAAAACCTAGAACAAAAAATCATCTTTCAAATCGGCACTCTCAAACCCCACGGAATCAACGAACGCTTTTCATTCAACTAATCTACATTTGTTTTTCACGTCACCAAATTTCCACCAATAGCGTAGCTCCACCGCTTACTATATAAAACCACACACTACCCACAATTCCTTGATTCGCTCCGACGAAGGGCTAGCGCTCGAAACGTCAGCTATTTGAATCTTTTTACGGTGGTCAATTTACCTTATCGACTCAGTCGATAAAACTAAATTCTCGTTTCTGATTGGTTAATGTAAACAATAACCAAACCCGTGCGCCCAACCGTGCCCACGGCTGGAGACTGAGCCTACCTCGTGCTCTGACAGCTCGTTTCGTACAACGTTCCACAACTACAAGGTAAGATCAATCCTTTCAAATATCAATCCTTTTCCTTTTCTCAAAATTTATCTTATGTTTTCTGGTAAGATCAGTCCAAAATTTATTCTTTGTTTTTCTTATGTTTCGTAGGCAACGCTGTCAGACGTGCATTCGCTAGTTCGTGCTGCAAGGTAAGATCAATCCTTTTCTTTTCTAAATATTTCGTGCTGCAAGGTAATCAATCCTTTTCTTTTCTAAATATTTCGTTGGCAAGATTTATCAAAACCTGATTAGGAACGTGTGTAATATTCCTGGAGCATTTGCAACGCCTGAAAAGCGGCCTATGCTATCGTGGTGCAATTGATACCGAACTCACCAAATCGACCAAATGAAACGTGTTGTCGTGCTCGGCACGAAGCAAAGCAAATGAAACGAGTCGTTGTAAGAATATGTTTTCTAAATATTTTGTTGGTATTCTCTCAAAATTTATGCTATAGTTTCTTAATATTTCGTGTTTTCTTTAGATTCATAGGTGAGATTTATCAAAGGACAAGCGATTCTTCGTTGCTGCCACGTGTTTGATATTTCGTCGGTGAGGTTTTTCAAAGGACTACACACCTTCATTCCTGTCTTGTGCTTCCACAGACTAGTACAAGGTAAGATCAATCCTTTTCTCAAAATCTAGAATATGTTTTCTAAATATTTTGTTGGTAAGGTTTATCAAAGCCTGGTCAGGAACGTATTTACTATTCCTGGAGCATTTGCAACGCCTGAAGTCCAAGCTGCAACCAACTTTAAACGGCCTGTGCTATCGTGCTGCTCGGAATTGATACCGAACTCACCAAATGAAACATGTTGTCGTACTCGACACAAACTAAATGAAATGAGTCGTTGTACTCGATGGCCATTGAGCCTATTGACCCATTGTGGTCACGTACTAAAGAAAACGAGTCATTGTACTCTATGGCCATTGAGCATACTGACCCATTGCGGTCACATACCAATTGAACCGAGTCATTGTACTCGTAGTCTGACCCGTTGTGGTCACAAACCAAATAAACCGAGTCAGTGTATTTGGTGGCCATTGCGCCAAGTAAATTTAGATGTTGTACCAGAAAAAACAATGGCATTTGTGGATCAGTATCCAGCATTCTTAGCGCGTCGTCTAGGCTAAGCGAAACGAATCGAGAAAAGTGTCGGTACCAAATCCGCGCCATCTTGAAACGTCACAATAGTACAAATCTGCGCCATCTTGAAACGTCACAATAGTATCCAGATCCAGCATGCTTAGCGCGTGTTTTGACCTGCGTGCGCACTTTTTTGCTGCTGCCTCGTGCTCTGACAGCTCGTTTCTCTGACAGCTCGTTTCGTACAACGTTCCACAACTAGAAGGTAAGATCAATCCTTTCAAATATCAATCCTTTTCCTTTTCTCAAAATTTATCTTATGTTTTCTGGTAAGAACAGTCCAAAATTTATTCTTTGTTTTTCTTATGTTTCGTAGGCAACGCTGTCAGACGTGCATTCGCTAGTTCGTGCTGCAAGGTAAGATCAATCCTTTTCTTTTCTAAATATTTCGTGCTGCAAGGTAATCAATCCTTTTCTTTTCTAAATATTTCGTTGGCAAGATTTATCAAAACCTGATTAGGAACGTGTGTAATATTCCTGGAGCATTTGCAACGCCTGAAAAGCGGCCTATGCTATCGTGGTGCAATTGATACCGAACTCACCAAATCGACCAAATGAAACGTGTTGTCGTGCTCGGCACGAAGCAAAGCAAATGAAACGAGTCGTTGTAAGAATATGTTTTCTAAATATTTTGTTGGTATTCTCTCAAAATTTATGCTATAGTTTCTTAATATTTCGTGTTTTCTTTAGATTCATAGGTGAGATTTATCAAAGGACAAGCGATTCTTCGTTGCTGCCACGTGTTTGATATTTCGTCGGTGAGGTTTTTCAAAGGACTACACACCTTCATTCCTGCCTTGTGCTTCCACAGACTAGTACAAGGTAAGATCAATCCTTTTCTCAAAATCTAGAATATGTTTTCTAAATATTTTGTTGGTAAGGTTTATCAAAGCCTGGTCAGGAACGTATTTACTATTCCTGGAGCATTTGCAACGCCTGAAGTCCAAGCTGCAACCAACATTAAACGGCCTGTGCTATCGTGCTGCTCGGAATTGATACCGAACTCACCAAATGAAACATGTTGTCGTACTCGACACAAACTAAATGAAATGAGTCGTTGTACTCGATGGCCATTGAGCCTATTGACCCATTGTGGTCACGTACTAAAGAAAACGAGTCATTGTACTCTATGGCCATTGAGCATACTGACCCATTGCGGTCACATACCAATTGAACCGAGTCATTGTACTCGTAGTCTGACCCGTTGTGGTCACAAACCAAATAAACCGAGTCAGTGTATTTGGTGGCCATTGCGCCAAGTAAATTTAGATGTTGTACCAGAAAAAACAATGGCATTTGTGGATCGAAAGAGTGGTAGTAGTACGCATGATCAGCCTTTCACCAATACTGATAGAAATTTAACTCTAACTTTTTTCTACTCTGACCGAAATACTAGTGGTACACATGACCATGACCTAACTTCTATTTCCTCTGAGAAAGTTTCAACTGTTAAGAAAGTGGTGAATTATCGAAGGAAAAGAGATAGGGAACCATCTCGAGTTCCCGTCAAAAAAATTCTAACTGGGTTAAAAAAACGAAACTGTAGAGGAAGAATACAATCTTTTATGAGACAACATGTTCCATGCACATCATTTATTAGTAATTTGTGTCAAAGTTACAAAAGGTGGCATTTGTATTTATGTGTAGATCATTTTTTTAGTAAATATGTTTTTTACATGAACATACAGAAACATAAGACAAGAGTAAAATGTTGTAGTGGACAAGCAACTAAAAATCTGCCGCATACATGTATCAACTTGAATGTCAAAACCAGCAGCTTTCCTCAGAGTTGTAATATTAAACATTTAACTTTAAAGGGAGGTATGGCCCCTGACACCACTGTTAGTTATGATACTCCATTGGATTGTTTAACTCAGAGGCTTGCTCTGATAGGATTGAAACCACATGATGTTGGTGGATCTGGTGATTGTTTCTTCAAGTCAGTTTCGCATCAACTCTATGGAGTTGCAGATTTGCACTTTGAAGTTCGTATGGCTGGAATTGGCCATTTAAACAACTACCCAGAACTGTATATTGAAAGCATTTCCAATGAAAACTGGGCAGGCTATATTGAGCAAATGTCACAACAAGGCACATGGTGTGATAATATTATCATGTATGCTGTAGCCAATGCATTCAACTGTGTCATAAACATCACTCAGTCTAATATCAATTTGCCTAATAGTACAATTTTAAATCCTGCTGTTCCGCAAGAAGGACAGAAGGTAATATTTATTGGATATATAAATGAATGGCACTATGTTTCAACAGTGACAGACACAAATAGTCAAAATAAAAACAAACTGAAATATCTAAAGAGAAAGTTAATAGAAACTGATGAACAGAAGCAGGAGAGACTTGCTAAAGAGAGAGGTCGTATAAAAAAAAGTAGAGCTGCCAAAAGTAGCAAAATAAAACAGGACAGACTTGAAGCTTCCGAAACAGACCATAATACGCAGAAAAATGAATTCTCTGTTCCAATTCATGAACAGAAACATGCACAAAATAATATCGACAAATTTCATAAGTCTATAAGTCTAATGAATATTCACTTCACCAATGCAATGTGTGTCTTGAGGCATGGCCCTTGAAAGCTGGCCAAAATAAGACTAATAAGTATCAGTGTTTAAGGTGTTCCAGAGATAAGAAACAACCAAAGAGGTTTTCAAAGGAAAATGACATGATACCATCAGTAGTACCATTTCAACTTCAGGGTTTAACCCAAGTAGAAGAAATGCTAATTGCACGTGCACTTACAATTATGCGAATTTACATAAAACCTGGTGGGCAACGGGGCTATTCAGGCCACTGTATCAATTTGCCTCAGAATATAGGAGAGCTAGCGCATTCTTTACCAAGATATCCCAAAGATTTAGCTGTGATAGTTGTCAAGGTCAAAAGTAAAGACAACAACTTTAAAGATGTGACAGTTCGTAGGCAAAATGTTGCTGATGCATTGCAGTGGCTTATAATTAACAAGACGCTGTGGGAGCGTATACTTGGGCGTCGTTGTATTAGGCATATTGGAGAATAATTGTCTTGGGAATCTGCATGCACGTTATTTCACGGTTTGATGATAGGGAGTATTCGGATAGTGTGAGCAGTCTAACAAAGAAGCGCGGTAACCGTCTAAAACAAGAAGACACAGTACACTAAGCGTGCGAGATCGCACGTAAATTATTAAAGTAGCGTGTCCACTGTGTCAAAAGACGAGTATATTACTGAAAAATACAAATCGATGCCTACTTTGTACTTACCGCTGAAAAAAAGCCGTATGTCAGAGTTTACCGATGGTTGTTATTGGTTTTAGCTAAATCTTGTAACTAGCTGGTCTGTGTTTCCGCCACTTTTGAAGTGAATGCAAATGTAGCCGCAAAGTGGCCTTTCGAAGCCATGATGTAATTCTGGTCCGGACCCGAGGTCAAAACATTACTTTTCCAATTGAAAGTTTTGCTGGAAGTATAATAAAGTTTGAATGAAACTTATAAATTTAATCAAAGTTAACGACAGAAGTGATCATTTAGGAGGAGAGAAACAAATTTAGCCCTTTGAAATACAATTTTTCAGTTGAGGTAAAAATGTTGCAATTTGCATAAATTTTTGTGAAAGTATAATTTGAAACCTTTCCAGCTAGTAACGCATAACGCAGCTGTTTCATAAAACATCTCGCAATCAGACACACGAAAATATATCCAGTTTTTATTCCTCTGTATCCGAAACACAGAAAAGAAAATTCAATGAAAAAGTGATCTCTTTAAGGTTATTTTCGCCCGAGAAACATTCACTAGCGGAAGCGAAACTCGCAAGAAACGTATCGCAAGACACCGCGTGCATTGTTTACATCTTCTCTCGGCGGTGAATTTTTGCACCCAAAGTTTCAGTTGGCTGTTCTGTTCCTTCAACGTCACGAAATAAAAATCAATGAAAGGCAAACAACCGAAAGAAGTGAAATTAATTGGGATTCCTACCACGCTTATATTTCTTCCTTCGCTGTCCACTGTTCACTTCAGTTATTAAATAAACGCTATGTATGTATTCGTCTAAATTTATATCTTCTTTATGTTCGTTTAAACATGTTTTAGCGGGTTTCCGTCATGAAGGTATCGTAGAATTAATCGCGAGTGTCAAATACTTTCGCAGTGTCTTCTTGAGTAATTTCGTTACGCATATTGAATATGAAACTGTTAGATGCAACAGAGAAAACACAACTCGCACTTTGTGACGTTCGCCTCGCATCAACAAACAACAGGTATGTACTCCACCGCGGTCAAACGAGAGAAATTTGCAAAAGTTAACCAAAGTACTTCAAAGTTAAGGTTGTCATTTTCACTGTTTATTAAAAGTTTCATATATTAACAATACACTGTCAACTCACTAAACGTTTTGAAAGTTTACTAAAAAAAGTTCTAAGCGTTTGAAAACTATGAACCGCAGAACTGTCGGCGTCATTTGCCAACACAATTTTGCTCAGGCACAAAGCGTTTTGATCAGTTTTCAACGATCGAAAAGAAGCTCGTTATTTTGAGCCGGAAAGATGAAAAGATAGTTACATAAACTAATTATTTTATACATCCTTGCCCACGTTTCCACTAAATTCTAAATGAATCCCACCAAATAAAACGAAAAACGCCTCGGACGTGTGACCGCGGTGAAGGTTTGAATAATCCCGCCGTCCCCAGAGTTGCGCAATACTGCACATTTGTGGACGACCAAACTGCATTTTAATACTTGGTCGCTACGCCCAAGTAATAACCCACATTACAAGGACATTCAGGTAAATCAAGATTCTTTAAGTTCTCTGCCTGAGAATGGTGTACCATGTGATCTTCTATCAGTTGAAACAAAACATATAGACAACAATGATGCCTTTGAAACTGACGTAGGCCCTGAAAATGAAGATAACATTATTTACAATGAGGACTCTGAAATGAGTAGTTTTCTCCCCATTCCTGAATGTCAAAAGCAAGAAATAGAAGCTATTCAGCAACAGCTGTCTCCCCAGGCTACTTTCATGTCTTGGCCAACTGTAGATGATGAACCAATAAATGAGTATCATACTCCATTTTTAGCAACAATGGCTTTCCCAACATTATTTCCAGATGGTAAGGGTGACCCTACCAATCCATCTCTGCGCAGAGATATACCATTGGCAGAAAGAGTAAAGCACCTCTTGAAATTTGGAGAAAACAAAAACGGAAAATGGGAACACCGCTTTCCCTTACCAAAATTAAGTACACTTTAAGTATATTATTTTTGTAATCAAAGTATACTGCAAATAAGATACACAAAGTATACTTTAAGTAGACTTTAAGTATAGTTTGAATAGCTACTTAAAGTATACTTGTAGCATACTTGTTCCCACCTGAAATTGGAACACCCAAAAGTATACTTCAAGTACACTTAAGAGGTACTGAAAAATTTACTTAAAGTATACTTAAAAAGTACAACCACCAGTAGCTTAGTGATAGGTACAGTATACTTTAAGTATACTTGCAGTATACATACCACAAGCATGCAACCACTAGCTCAAGGATGCATGCATGATGCAGCAGCTACATGTATATATAGTGGCACAGTCAGAATAGCATGCAGACAATTAATTTATCAGTGCAATTGACCATGAATTTGTATAATGAAAGACTGCTTCGTTATTGTCTTTTAACGTAAAAATCTGTAAAAATGGACTCTATGACCTACAACAGTAATTGAGTTTCATGCAAATCAGCAATGTCTCTTGCAATGTTGGGATATAAATTATATATACTATAAAAAATTATTCATTGTCCTAAAATGTAAAAAATCTATAAAAATGGACTTCATCATTTGATAACCTACAACAGTAACTGAATTTCATGCAAATCAGCAATGTCTCTTACAATATCATTATTGGATGAAAACCTGTGAAAAACCTTTGAAAAACCTGTGAATTTACCTGTGAAAAAACCTGTGAACTCTAATTTTTCACAGGTTTTTTCATAGGTTTTTCAAAGGTTTTTCACAGGGTGTGAAATTTTTAAAACCTGTGAACAGGGCACGTTTCACAGGGTCGAAACCTGTGAAAAAAACCATGAAAAAACCTGTGAATTACAGCCTGTGAAAAAACCTGTGAAAAATCCTGTGAATTTACCTGTGAAAAAAACCTGTGAAATGAAATTGTTCACATGTTTTTTTCACAGGTTTTTCACAGGGTGTGAAATTTTTAAAACCTGTGAACAGGGCACGTTTCACAGGGTCAAAACCTGTGAAAAAACCTGTGAATTACATCCTGCCTGTGAGAAAACCTGTGAAATATTTAGTTTCTTCAAAAGCTTCTTCACAGGTTTTTTCACAGGGTGCAGAATCTCAAAACCTGTGAACAGGGCACGTTTCACAGGGTCAGAACCTGTGAAAAAACATGTGAAATCACTTTCGCGGTTTTTTCACAGCTGAATTAATCCTACATTTGAACCAGGCATTTTCCATAGTTTCACATAAACGATATTCATCCATTATTATTTATCCATTACTTTATCCCAGTACTGTAGTGCGACATAACGTTAAGTTTGGGTTCAACATAGCTAAAGGCAAGCTTTCATTACCCATTGCCTTACAATCCATGATCAGTACATTAATGCATGTTTGAGGTGACACCGCGGCGAAACGCACTGCGCATGAGTAGAAAACTGAGCATCCGGTGAATTACGCATTTCCGGTGACATACTGTAATCCCATGTAAACAACATAAAACTCCCGTACCGCGAAGTTTGAAAACAAAAAGTAAGAGTTATAAAACAAAGGTAGAGAAAAAGTTTGTTTCGTTGAAAAGTTTTTTTATCGTTCAAGTTTTAAGCGTTTGCACCAAGGGGTTTGGTGTTTGCACCAACAACGAAATATGAATAAATTTGGGAACGTCTCGCGCTCGACAAGAGCAATTTTTTTTCACGTAGTTCTCGTCGTTACGTTGGTTTTGTTGTGCGGTACCTTTTATTTAATTAGACTAACCCAGGAAGAAAATCTAGCTGCTGTTGTTATTATGAATGGGATGACCATAAGCCTGGTGGGACAAAACCAACACATCATTGTCATGGATAGCCACCTTCACTCTGGTTTTGGGGCAATGATTGGTATGGTTCATGTGAATCAGAGGGTCGAAGAACTATAATAATTACAATTTGTAAAACAGCAACTTGCCCCGAACTTTAATATCTGCTCCCTAACCTTTGTGAAATATTTGTAATATACTAGTAATGCTATTTTGTTCATGTAATTAGTTGAAATCCTGCTGAAGCCAGAATGTTTTTTGCCACGTATTGCAATTACAAAAATTGCAAATAACTGCATTGATCAGTTATTCATTTAAGCTAATTTTATTTCTGCAGTTAATATATGATTTCATTCGTGTATCATGCAATAATATTCTGGGCGGTTCAGATACCTGTAAACCATTTCACAGTGCCATTATATGAATTTATCCGACAGAAGTAAAATTTGTCTCAAGTCATTGAAAAAGCGGAAATTAAAATGTATTAGCTGTGTATTTAACGAGCTTAATATTGTACAAAATAAGAATTAAAGTACAATTTATTGGCATGAAAAAGAAACACGATTCTTGTCGATCGATACAACTTGATGGCGTACGGGTATCACAACATATTCAAGCTAAATACAAATTTTGCACTGTTCAGATCGTGAAAGTGTTCACACGATTTCGATTGTAACACAAATTTACAAATGTCGCTCGCTAACAACTCGTGAATGAACTAATGCGTGTATAAACATGCATCGCCGGAGACTTTAATTAAGCCTTAAGATTTCAATTACAATCAAACAAAACAGAAAGTACAAAATTTAATAAGCTTAACAACAATAAGCTTAATCATGGCGGGCGCGAAATCCCTCATAATTTTTGCATCGCATTTTTTCACGAAAAACAAGTCTTCACTCCATCTCGAAATGTATTCATGCAAGAACTGATCGTGTACGTACCATTTCTTCGGTTGTGGTATTTTCATCATTGCATCTAGAACATCTAGGTCTGTTGGTTCATGCAGAAATGTTGTTTTATGCTGTTCGCATCGATGTTGACGAACGCCGAACGCCTGGTAGTTTTGCCGGACCGTAAGTGCTTGAAGTTTACGCATGCGCAAACGTTCTGCCGCGGTGCCGTTTGAGGTAATCTATCTGGATTCCCATGCATCATGCATGACTAACTTTCATATTTGACAAATTAGTCTGCATGTTCTTGCATTCATTCAATAACAGGTTTGTAAAAACAAAGACTAAAATAACTTTCAGAAATTTTGATCAGTTTTAATTATAATAATCGAAGGGCTCCCTGCAATAACGTCCTGAGTGTGTTTTTGGTAACTTTCACTAAAATTGTATGTTTTAGGCCTTTAAAAGCACAGTTTTGTCAAATTAATGATTTATTATTGTTAAGGTACTTAAAACAGCTCCAAAATGGGGAAGAAAATCCACATCTTTGAGAAAATGTTTTGGGCCCCTATGACACCCTATGGCTCCCAGGACACCATATGTATCTTTTCAAAATAAAAAATTATTCTGTTCGAAGATAGAAGATTTGTTGACCTGGATTAAATCCTTTCAGTCATATGTACATGATCCAGTCATAATTTTGGCAAGTGAGTCCCTTTGGAACCCAAAAATCCAGGATTTTTGTTAAAATTTTCCAAAAACGCACTGAGGACGTTATTGCAGGGAGCCCTTCAATTAAGGTACAAGTTGAAAATTATACAACTTCATTAACAGTATATATAAGTCATTATAGAAATAACAAAATTATACCATACTCACTAGACTCAAACCATTATTATGAGACCTTTCTGTTAAAATAAATAAATTGCTATGGATACATGACTACAGGTGTAAATATTAGCTCTTGAAGTATACAATTAATACATGCAGAATTGTATTTTTTAACTTAATTGAAACAGATGCTTTTAGAAATTAAGGCTTAATTACTCACACATAAAATACATGCACGGTTTGGTTCTTTAGCAGCTGTAGATAGCATATTACATGTATCTGGCCAGCATCTTTACAATTCCTGCAAAAGACAGTGTACATTTATATGATTATACATGTATATTTATTTCCTATATGTTTTTTTAGACAGAAGTAATTCTATTGCCCTATATATTCAGGGGTTCTGACAGGGTGCGCGGGTGCGGGACCGCACAATTCGGTCAAACCCGCACAATTCCGCACAATTCCTAAAAATCCGCACAATCCCGCACAATACTGAAATATTTGCTTAAAATTTTAATTAAATCAGGTATTTCTATTGATTACCAAGATTTCGAGAAACGTTTTAGGCTATTTTCAGCCCATTTTCCTTCCAAACAATCGAGAAATCCCTCGCTTTCCTCGAACAGCTCGAGCGGATCGATATAAAAACTACAAGGCGTTCTCTTCGCCGTCCTGGGAACTAGTCTCAGTTTTTATACTTCTTTCCGACTTCCTACAGAATTTTTCCAGACATTATGTCGTTTTTCTTAGCAGCCTGTTGATATTTTTTCGAGCGCTTTCGCTTCCTCTTTCAGTTTAATATGTCGGGGACCGAAGAAGAAACACCGAAGAAATGTACTCGGTCGCGCCGAAATGAATGTCACTCTGTCTGAATTATTTTCGCTAAGAACTGATCAAGTTTGCGAATCGACAAACAAACTATTAAAGGGCTGGAAATTCGGATTGATAGGAGAAAATTATTAAGTTTTGATCATGATACTGGATTTTATTTTTTCAATCAAGTGAAAGACGTTTTCATTCGGGAAAATGCAAAACAAACATGCTATCAAATTACATTTAGCATGCAATTTGCATACATCTCGAGGTTGTGTTTTTGCGGCAAACTTGAGAAGAAATTGTGTGAACCTTTAATGGAATTATTCACACTACATAAAATGTACGGATTTTTCAGAAAGGAACTCGCTCAGATAGGAAACATGTTATTTAGAGGTGGTATTTCGGTTTTTAATACCCGATCGAGTTCATCGTGTCACGCAATGTGATTCTGTTGAGACGAATAAACTTTGGTGAAGAAAAACAGCCGCAAATTGGCGATTGCTGGGTACATTTTAATCCCCAAAGTAAAACATCCATTTGTATTTTAATTTCATTTATGCAGAATTTCCTCCCTGTCATTTTTCTGGCCAGGCTAGAACACTGGTGATTGAATATTTGGTTGGTCACAGGATTGCGCAATCCCGCACAATTTCCCGCACAATTTGCCCCAAAACTCCCGCACAATTTTGGATTTTTTCCCGCACCCTGTCAGAATCCCTGTATATTTATAGATTGTCACCTGAAGAAAGACCTAGTATATATTTTTAGCTATTTTTAAAGTGTTTATCGATTAGTACTGTTGTTATCAAACTGCACAAATTTTGAAATACAACCATAAGATCGATGTAGGTTTTATAGCTTTGCAAATTTAGCAGACTAACATTAAGCTTAATTAAGACTTAAGCCATTCTAAGGTTCGGTAAGCTATTTAAGATTAAGCTTAAGTCTTATATTATTAAGCTTAAGTTTTAATTATTAAGCTTAAATGAGCTGATCAAAAAAGACAAAACATCAAAGACAACATCTTTTTTAACATAAACATACCGGGGTAGCAAGTATATATTACTCACTGCAGATAATTATTTTTCAAAAGCTGTTAGTAATTAATTTTATCTTTAAGTTTAATAAAACTCAAGCTTACCTTTTGTGGCATGCATGAAAAATACATCTCCATATCAAAGTGATAGGATTTTACAGTCTACATGTTGGTTCAAAAGTTTCTTCGTGTAGCTAGTAACTTTCTGAGCTGCACAAGATAAAAAGACAAAAAGATCTTAATTGTTTCTTCATACACACTGATCATTATATAGGCAGGAAAAATCTTCTCAGCTGAATTTTATCAAGAACAACTTACCTTTTGTAGCAAAAACATTCTTCCAAAGTCCCTTTTCTAAGTATCAGAAGAGAAAAACTGAAGTTGAAGTGTAATCTGCCCCGGAAAACTTGCCAGCCGCACAAATACTGCTCTTTCATTGGTCAGACACGCAAATGCTGCTCTACCATTGGTCAATTTTTCCGCCTTTTCTACTGGGGTCCAGGCTTTTTGGAAGTACAAGTCAGCTGACCACAAACCTGTAGGCTCAAGTGCTTGGCTGCCATTTTGAATTTCACTTGTCAGAATTTTCCTGGATTATAATAATGTTGCTGTGACTTAAAAAAGTGATTGTCATACATCATTTTCAAGAAACCATTGAAGAGAAGAGTTTTATTAACTTTTAAAAAGAACATTTTGTCAAGAATGAAGCTGGATACGTTTCCACAGCCATATTCTGGGCCAATATGATACAGGCTGACATGTACAAGGTAGCTAGCTCATCAATTTTTTCTATAGTAAGCTTAAGCTTGTGGCTAATTAATTTGATCAGCAAGTGCAAAACTTAATTTTCACACAAGCCTTATGATATTCTTTATTTACTAGATCTGCTTACCTCCTTATACTTAATTATTAAAGAAACAAGTGCAAGATTAAAATAATACTGTACATGTACTTTTTTAATATGCTATATTTTCTAAAATACATGACTATAAATATCTATAAGTTCAAAGCAATTATACAACTGCAATCAAGGTTTTATTGAAAACAAAGTGTATATCCACAAACATATTAACAGTGGAATATTCCCAGCCAAATGCATGTAATATGTATGTTTTGGTCATTTGTTTATCATTTGATGTAAAAATCATGTGGTCACAGGCTAATTAATTCACATGTTTTTTCACATGTTTAGTTTCAGTGAATTAAACCTTCATTTTTTCACAGGTTTTGTCACAGCCTAATTTTGTTCACAGGTTTTTTCACAGGTTTTAAAAAGGAATTTCCTGCAAATTTTACCCAGGTTTTTTCATAGGGGTTTTCACAGGTTTTAAAAAGAGATTTCCTGCAAATTTTGCTCACAGGTTTTTGCATAGGGTTTTTCACAGGTTTTTAAAAGATATTTCCTACAAATTTTTTTCATGGGTTTTTTCATAGGGTTTTTCACAGGTTTTTTCAGGTATTTTCCATCATATTTTGTTTACAGGTCTTTTCACAGGGTTTTTCACAGGCTAATTTTTTTCACAGTTTTTTTCACAGGGTCATAAATTTTGCATTTGTTTGCAAAATTTAGGTCTTGCAAAATTCACAGGTTTTTTCACGGGGTATTTTCCAGTCACAGGTAAATTCACAGGTTTTTCAAAGGTTTTTCACAGGTTTTCATCCATAATGTTGGGATACTCTATAAAAAATTCTTCATTGTCCTAAAATGTAAAAAAATGGACTTCATAACTTGATAACTTAAACGGAGGGTTTCACGGTTCTGCGCATGCGCAAGCTATGACGTAACCGATTCAATTTCATTGTTTAGACCAATCGGAAGCGAGTAGATAACTCTGGCGGGAAATTTGCCCGTGAAAATGTTGCGGTCAGTGAGCTGATTGAATGGATGATTATACATACCCATGTGCACCATGAAAGCCACCAGAGCGTAGAATAAATCCTTTGGGTCAAAGGTTTTATTCAGTGTTGACTTTGTTGGCCGGTGTAATCCGTTGAAATTTTCTGTGAATTTTGGTCATCCTTCACTTTGTTTGGACTAATTATAGTATGATTATTGAAGTAAATGTGTTTTTTTAACCGATAAAATTGGTAAGAAAGCGAATAAAGCAGATTAATCTGTGCGCATGCGCCGAACCGTGAAACTATCCCTTTCATAGAATAGAATTCCTTTCAGCAACAGCAGGTACTGGGTTCATTTGCTGGGTATTCTTGGCACATGATGTCATAAAAATTCAAAAATCTAAACTTTGCATCCTGCAAAGCTTTTTCTAACATGGCATGTAGATACCAGTGTTACAATCCTTCACAAAAAGTTTCAGGTTTTAACGATGTTTTGCTTCTGATTTGTAAAGGTTTTAAGAGGGAATGTCCACTAAGACCGAGCGAAATCGAAAATACATGGCACATAATGGAAAAATTAAAATTCTGCATATTTGGTCCATTGATACCGTATGGCAATTCTAGAAACGTGGTGGGATTTTTTTCTTGAAATATGTTTTTAAACCTGAAAAAATAATTAAAACGTGTTTCGGCCCAACGCGTCCTGAAAACACCTACAATAAACGTGTCTCATACCTTCTCGTAAACTCCGCTCTATTACATTCGCGTCATAGGAAACACTGTTTTGGGCTTAGAAATTTGCTGTTGAAGTGTTTACGAATTATTTGAGTCCAAGTATAGAACTGTGGATTAATTTCCAAGATAATGGCCAGCCGCTGAAAATCACTAAAATTCGTTTGCTCAAAATTCTTGATTTGGCACACTTTTCCAACGGACAGTTTCTTTACCCGGTAAAACACGAAATCACTTGAAATTTATAACTATTGAAAGAGGAAATGCCGTTCTAAAATCAGATATAAAAATTAGTTTCGGGCTTTTTATCAGCGCCGAGTACTAACGCCCTAAAACTGTCGATAATCACAAGAAATTTTGACTAAATTTGTCTGTAACGCAACGACTTGTCCACAAATCATCAGTTGTTGGTTTTGTCACGCGATTGCAAATGTTTTTCGTGATTTAAAACTATAGCAAATCGAAGGTAAATAAAAAGATTATCTGTTCTTCTTTAAAGTTTCGTGTTAAGAGACAGTTTTCTACCCGGTAAAACATAGAATCACTTGAAATTTAGCATTGTTGAAAGAAGAAATGCCTTTCTAAACCCTGGTATAAAAATTACTTCCGGGCTTTCTTTCAGCGCCGAATATAAACGTTCCCAGAATACCAATAATTACAAAATGTTAAAGTCCTTGAATTCCGCCAGTCAAATAATCAAAATCTTAGAAATTTCTTCAAGTTTTACTCAGTACTCGGTTGTAAACCACGGTAAAAGGGTAATGTTTTTAGCTCACTTTGATAAGATATTGTCTAAATATCGGGTTGTGTGTATTAAGCTGTGTATTCTATAATTATTATCTTGACATCTTGACGCGCGGGGTTAACAAGCTATTTTTCCATCCCGCCTTTTTTTTAAATCAAGAACCTTTACAAATCAGATCAAATGAGTTTACTCTTCTGTGACTTTCAAAACATTTTTTCCAATGAAAAATCTTGCATGTAGTCTTTTGCACTCTCATTTACCATCCGCATCGACCAATCGGATTGCGAGATTACCGGCAATTGTGGTAAAAACGATATTTTAGAACGACAATTTCTTCCTCAAAGCTCTCATTTGGATTTAGTCACGCAATGAAATGTCACGCAATGTGATTTTGCCTGATGTCATAAAGTAACTCGGAGAGCGCAGACTACAAAGCTGTGGACCCAGAACCGATGATTCATTTCCATATTCTTATCATGACGACAGTGAAAACTTGCCAATACCCTGCCTCGGTACTTGGGTTTTAAAAACGAAATTATTATTTTAATTCTTTGTACCGTCAACAATTGGGCAAGGCATGATTAAGACAGTAACAGTACATGGGTTAAGTTTACAATTTGCCATAAACCAGGGTCGTAGCCAGTGGAGGGTTCCAGTGATTTCGGAACCTCCCTTTTCGGTCTTAGTAAGCTTATGAAGTCAAACTTAGCAGGTTTCCTACCTGCACAACTCTCATGTCTCGCTTTCAGTTCTTTTGGATGAGACAATGTTACCAAAATGCTTCAATAACGTTCGCTACAAATCATTTCTCATCGCTGACATGCGCATTCCTGGCAAAGCGACTGAAGTTTGTCAATGTATGGCTTTTTGCGTTTAACTGTTACATCTGAGAGGTCAATGCCAAAAGAAGTACAAATATCCTTTAACACAGCGATAGAAAAGACACTGAGCTTCTTTTGGGACGCAAGTTCACAGAGATTATAAGAGTCGTAAACAATTGGGTGTTTAGGTGCAAGCTCGTGAACAGCCTCATTCACAAGTTGTTCCAGACCTGCCTCGTGTGCGGCGACCTCGATATCGGCTTGTTGCTCTTCATCCGCAAGGGTTTTCTTTGAGGAAAGGCGTGAGAAGAAGCCTGCTATTTGGTTTGCCGTAAGGAATTCGTCGCTGGTAAACAACCTACTGCCGTTCGAATCCTTAGCACACATCATTGATCGTGCAACCGCTCCAGGGTCTGCCTTATTTCCTGACAGCTCTCCAAGCCTAAACTTTGAAGTCAGATAGGACTTCTGGGTTGGGGTGAACCTAGTCCTCCGTGACACACTTGACTTGAGTGCCCAGCCCATTTCTTGCCTGTATGTGTGACTTGCTCGCGTGAAGACCGTGTTGATTACTGGTACCAGAGTTGTTTGCCCCTCAAGTTGTTCTGCATATGCTAGTGAAGCCTTGTCAAAGACCGTCTCACGCTCTAGAACGCGCTGGTGTTTGCCGCAATCCAAGTGCTGCATCATGGAGGAGTGCCTCAAGAATGTCTTGGTACATCCCTCCTCTGGGCACGTAAACAGGGCCTCGCCTGATGTTGAGAGCTCTTCTTCGGTTTCCACCTGATGTTCCGTAGTGCGGGTGTCACTTGGATGTACGGTATTTGCCGTTCTTTTTACGGCTGGGGAAAACGAGCTGGGGTGCGCCTGGAGCACTACTATGTACGATAGACCATCTGATGACGGGGTCTTATACTTCTGCGGAGAGATTAACCTTCCAGTTCCCACGCCATACGCTCTCCATACACGGATTCCCTCTTTTGAAAACTCTATATTCGAGAGTGTGCTAACACCATCGACCTTGTACGCGGCCATTGGAGGACTTGTGATTGACTCGCAGAGGGTCACACTTAGAGATGGAACTCCACCGGACGATAACATGGCCTCACGCATCTGTGATGGGGTCTCGATGTCGTGTCCTGCGTTTAAGTGGATATTCATATGTGACTTAATAGTCGCCGCCTTTCGGTCACAGGCTCCTTTTCCTCCCTGGGGATCGGAGAAATCCAGCCGTTTGATCGCAACTCCCAGGTCTGCTCCTTGTACGCTTGCGCAGATTATGGTGGTGCCACAGTGATAGCAGCCAGCATTGTCTTGGCGGTAATTGACTGTCTTCAGCTCTGGCATGGTTGTCTTGAGCTGCTTAATGACGTCTGCCATCACTGCGAGGACCGCACAGCTGTCCTGACTACACGTCTGCACGATATGAGCAAAGGTTAGCATTTGAAGGTGGTCGCTAACCTTTCTGAAGGCTACGCTGATATGCCAAGGAATACCACGTTTACCAAACCAATCAGTTTGGCTTTCACGGTATTTCCTTGGCAAATACTTCATGGCCCAGTCCTGGACAACAAACACTGATGACTCGTCAAGTGACTCAAGGACGTCAACCCTTGCAGAATCTTGGTTGATAGAGCGCAGTATGTGAGCTTTCCATGCAAAAATGTTTGCTTTCGCTTGTTTCACAGTGAATGTAAGCTCCTCATTGACTCCGGGAAGCAAGTTGTCTGCCTGGGCGATACGTGCTGACTCTATCTCGCAAAGAGTTGTTACCAATTGATCACAGCGATCACAGGAGTCCTCGTGGTCATGGTCGCATTGAGCCTGGAAGACGAGCTCCTTTGGGTCGCTCAGAGCAAACAATCTACAATGATCGGCCACAGTGGAGCTCTGGGACACATGCACCTGCAACACAAATGAAAATAAACGGTAACTTTTGGCCTGACTTCTATGATTACATTTCTTTTGAGAGCTAAGAAGCCAAAAAATTTCTCTACTCAAGAAAAGTAAACCATCGCATTACCGTTGATAAGAAACGAATGTACAAAAGAAACGAAAAACAGTTTTCTTGGCTAGATTTGCGATCTTTAGAAGTATTTGTGAACTGTACGTTTATCAAGCACTAATCTAGAGCAGGGAATGCATGGCAAGTTTTAGCCGCAGCTAAAATTTCAACCAGACTAGGGGGATCAGAGTTCAGTTTGGCTCTCTCAGCAATTCTTTGTAAAAGAGCGTTTTTGATAACATGAGCTCATGCAATCGAAAAGACCCTAAAACAAGGATTTGTTTAGAAATCAAGAATGAAAACTTCGGTCACATGCTTTAAAATAGAACAATAAACCACTACCATGAGAAGTTGGGTAAGCTACCTTGTAATCACTTTTGAGGTAGCGCTTTCCAGCTTGCAGGCGACTCTGTAGATCCTTAGTCAATCCCATGCTTTGTCCTGCGTCTCCGAGCCTTTCCACGATGTCAGCTAAGTCTTCAAACGCCTGCGCACCTGCCGAGCTCACGTAGTCCAAGCCTTGTAATGATTTGCGGACAGAGGCAGGACAGACAGCAAGGATACGCAGGAGCGTACTTCTGCTAAGGGGCTTGAAACCGGAATCGTCGCAGTAAGCCAGGTATTGTTTTATTATCCTCTCAGGGATCATCGTTCTGATGACGTTTGGTATCTTGATGATCTCTTTGTTGCTAAGCGTTATGGATCTTTCTCCAAATGGAAGATCTTGAACTATGTGCGAGCTTGTTACGAACGCGATGAAATGTTCTATCTGCGGGGAGGCGACGTCTGTCCTGACTGCTTTTACGGACTGTACTGGTGCGCCTCTTCCGTAGGCCAAGCAGTGGCGTTTGGCTTCTGTAAAGCGATATTTGGTCAGACCAGGGATATACCTTAGGAGTTTGCTGTAGCGCAACTTGTCTGCCATTATGGAGAGTATTTGGCGGCGCGTCTCCCAACGGTTGGCAGCCTGGTAACACTCAGCAAGTGCCTCCATTAGCGTCACATCCACGGTGTCCTCATCAGAATCTTCGTCACCGGAGAGCTGGCGACGCAGCGCGTCTGAGGAACACAGTGCGTGGAACAGCGGGCCTGTCTCATATGGTGTTATATCTTTTACCACAGCAGCCACACCTTGACCAGCTTTCCGGGTGTAATAGCGCTTGGTTCGTCCGCTTGCCTTTTCCCACGAGCTTTGTAGCTGAGACCTAATAGGGCTGACATCTCTAGATACCAAGTATGTGTTTAGTGGGTCTAGAGGCCTTTCTTTAGGGATTCGCATATGGAAACTGACATCACTGCAGGTGTCTTCACATGGGGGAAGGTAAAAACTTCCTCCTGGCGTAATAGGAGTGCTGTGTGCTGGGTAATCATTGTCCTATAAAAGTAGATATTGTTTTAAAGTATATTCCTTCCTGAGTGTTTTCTATTTTTTGTAATTCGAGCAAAACGGGCGTCTATGGCACATCTCGTAATTTTGAGAAAAAAATGCATTTTACCAAGCTTTTATAGGCGAAACTAAATTCACGATTCGACAAAAATATTCTAAAAAAAATTACATAAGGTCCCTTTTTGCTTAAAAGATGCGCCTATGAAAAGCGTAGCTCTTTCATTAGGTCCAGCAAGGCGCGCAAGTCATCTTATTGGCAAACTTACCAAGGTAATGTTGCCAATGCTTTCGGTGATGTTTGCAATGGTTGGAGTTCCCGGCACTGTTATTGGTGTCGTCTCAGTAGCATCAATAATAGGCCTGCAGTCACGGCATATACCTGTGCCACAATAGAGGAATTAAGATTACTGAGCTTACTCATAGATTTCTGAAGTAACCTTTTCTAACACCAATTATGTCACATCAGTTCAAAATGCTATCGATGTTTTTGATCGCCGCTACGGCTACCTAGTTTCAGACAAATGGTATATGGCCATTATGGCTGCTTGCATTAATTAGGGGTGTCCTCGCAGGCACTGTTTTATAGCCCCACTTCTATGACTTACCCTAATTTATAGAAGTGTTGTAATGTTAACGTTTTTGTAAGACCTTGTAAAGGGTACAATTTTGAAAACGCGTACTTACGCGGACACGTTGACAGCGGCTTAGGTTGGCCATGGTTTAGCATAGTCGCATTAATTGTCGAAACTCTTGGAACAACTACAAAACTCAATTGGTCCATTGCGCGTGAACTATGCAAAACACTGATACAGCTGTAAGTATGACAAAATGTGTGCTTACCAGAGCCCACTGGAACAAAGACACCGGTGTGTCGCAATATAGCTTTCGACTCCGACTTGCCTATACCACGGTCTGCTTTTCTCACTTTTCCTTTCGAAGCATGCTCGGAGAGCCCTGGTGGAACTCGGCATCGATTAGCCCCTCTGCGCCAGCCAATTCCCAGAGAAGAACGATGGGCTGGGCAAATGGTCCACGTCGAAATGTCGCGCGGAGGTGAAAAGACTGATGCGCGCGCTAAAATAAGCTCAACTTCTGAGTTGACATCGCTAATTCCAACACTGCGCGTGTGCCCCGAAACGTCTCTTTCACATGACGATACTGGAACAACAACTGCTCGTTCATATCGCTTGTCAGAGGCGCAAACGCCTCCAACTATTTTCTGAAAAGAACAGATAACCTCCATTTACAACTACTCGAGATTAATGTACCGTTGAACCGTGAGAACTCTGAAGAACAGTTGCGTTGATAAATAACCTAATTCAATTTACCATTTGACAATGAGTAAAATTAGATTAAGAACTTCGCAACTTCTGTTTCATTGGGTATTATGTTTTTGTGCGAAAATTATTTGTCCGTCAGTTTTTGCACATTTACTATTAAAGCGCCGATCGGCACTTAGGACTTTTTGTTTATTTTCCTGTAATGTGGCATCAAAAGATTTCAGTACAACTTTGTTATTTTCATGAATGGCTTGCTCTAGAGGCCCGCAGGTCGAACCTAAGAAGTTTGCCACACGCAAGTGTGTTTTTTTGTTAATTATTATTATCTGGATAAAATCATCCGCAAATTTTGACGATAAATCTGATTTTACGGTGACGACCATGAAATGAATTGATTGAAACTATCACGCCAAAATGAAATCAATCACGCCTTGGAAAAAGATATCTGAAAGAAATCACGTCATGAAATATTCGCGTCTTGAAAAGTCACAGTCTGTAGTGAAATGTAAGAAAAAAGTTATATGTTTGCTATTTAAAACTATCGGAAACTTTAATGATCACATAAAAACATTGAAATGAATTGTAAAATCTGACAAACGTGCTTATCGGGACGTGACACAATGCACCGTATTAACCTCGATACAGAAATGTATGTGGTGAATAGTGTCAGCATATGGAATGGAGCATATCAGTCTATCAGTTTATAAGT
Organism: Dendrophyllia cribrosa; assembly: GCA_024195265.1. Taxonomy (NCBI): domain Eukaryota; kingdom Metazoa; phylum Cnidaria; class Anthozoa; order Scleractinia; family Dendrophylliidae; genus Dendrophyllia; species Dendrophyllia cribrosa. Next base: position 35,270,393 of record JAJLRJ010000006.1, on the reverse strand, counting down.
TAAAAAACAGTTGTGTGAAGATATTTCACGCAGAACTCCAGCGGTGTAATATGAGACCACAGAAGAATTATTGCGAATAAGGCTCAAAAACAAACCGCAAACATTTTATACCAAAACCTGCTTACGCAGTTAAAAATCGATTATGAAGGAAACCAATCTTTAATATTTTAAAGAACTTGTCAAAGAAGAATAGATAATATTTTTTATTTACCTTCGATTTGCTATAGTTTTAAATCACGAAAAACATTTATAATCGCGTGACAAAAACTTGTGGAGAATTCGTTGCGTTACAGACAAATTTAGTCAAAATTTCTTGTGATTATCGACACTTTTAGGGCGTTAGTACTCGGCGCTAATGCAAAGCCCGAAACTAATTTTTATATCTGATTTTAGAACGGCGTTTCCTCTTTCAAAAGTTATAAATTTCAAGTGATTTCGTGTTTCACCGGGTAAAGAAACTGTCCGTCGGAAAAGTGTGCCAAATCAAGAATTTTGAGCATGCGAATTTTAGTGATTTTCAGCGGCTGGCCATTATCTTGGAAATTAATCCACAGGTCTATAACTGAACTCAAACAATTCGAAAACACCTCAACAGCAAATTTCTAAGCTCGAAACAGGGTTTTCTTTGATGCGAATTTAACAGAGCGAAGTTTGCGAGAAGGTATCACACATGTTTATTTCAGGTGTTTTCCGGACACGTGGGACCAAAACAGGTTTAATTTTTTTTTTTCAGGTTTAAAACATATTTCAGGAAAAAAATCCTACCAAGTTTCTAGGACTACCATAGGGTATCCGTGGAAAATTTATGAAGGAATTTGATTTTTCATCATGTGCCAGCCCTCGCTCGACGTTAGTGGACATTCTCTCTTAAATGTGTCACACAATTCGTCACGCTATTTCAGATAAGCTATGAAAATAAACAAAATTGAACCAGTTGGAAGTTATTTTTGCATTATAGATGTTTATAAGGCAATTTAATGTAACTTATATATAGTGAATCCAATGTTTTGTGATGAGATTTTTTGCATAATTATGACTTTGAAGTTTTGGCCGCCATGTTTGTGTACCAAAGTGGTATACCAAGATGGCCGCTCTATACATTTTTACTGAAAATGTCTCATACTCGTTTGCCTATAACTCTTGAACAAAATGCTCTGGTGCTTCAAAATTTGGCCCAGATGTGTGTAGTTTTAAATTCCACAAACATTTTGGAATCAAAATCTGTTTTTAATGCTTCTGAATTTTGATATGACAGGATATGAAGTAAGTGCAAGCCTGCAAGAATTTGGGAAATATGAATGTGATGGCTTTTTCTAGCCTGTAGTACAATGACGGTAAACTAATTTGCTTGTGCAAATAAAATAAAATAATTTATCTACTGAGGCACTAGTACCTTTTCAGTATACTTATTTCCTACTTTATCAGACATAAACATAATTTACATTTGTGTGGTACATTTAAAGTATACTTACACCCTACTTCAACAAGGAAGAAAATGATTTTCACTTGAGCAGTATACTTAAAGTATACTTCAAAAATGGTACTGCAATTGTACTTAAGTAAGTGCAGTATTACTGAAGTATACTTAAATCATACTTACTGTTGACGCAGTATACTTGTGGTATACTTAAAGTATACTTTTAGTTTATTTTTTTGGGTAAGGGTTGCCACTCATCCAAGATTTGCCTACTGGGCTTTGAATATGATTCAAAGAAAACGTATTCTGCAACAAACAGGCATGTTTCTAAAACAAAACCCAGGAGAGGCACATCTCACTGCTGCAGAACTGCAACAAATGGCAGCTAACAATGACACAAGTGTATTTATATAAAAAATAACATGTTATGTAAGTAACATTACTGGCTCCAACAGTTATTGGAACAAAGCTAAAGAGGACTTAAAAGCAATAATAACTCATGCTGGGGCACCAACATTCTTTTTTACATTTTCCTCTGCTGACTTGCATTGGCCTGAACTACACGATCTTTTTAGCAATCCACTAAGTGATACCTCATCTGATGACAAACGTCAGAATGTGATCAATAATCCTCATATTACTGACTGGTTCTTTACACAACGACTAGAAAGCTTTATTAAGCACTGGTTGTACAATTCATTAGATGCCAAGTGGCACTGGTACAGATTTGAGTATCAAGGCAGAGGAAGTATACATTGTCATGGTGTTGCAAAACTAAATAATGACCCAGGGTTGTGTACACTCTCTGAAACAGCTGTTAAAGGCTACTTGGCAGAATTATCCATTGATAAAGCTGACAAAGCAGATACTCCAATACTCACTCAACAGATACTTGATGGTAAAAGAGCTTCCCAGACAATATGTCAGTACGTAGACTGGTTGTTGTCCACATATAATCCAGACCCACCAGATAATGGTACCTGGATAAAACCCTCCATCCACCCTTGTCAGAGACGTCACAAGGACATTGTCAATGCTCAGGATTCTAATGATGATTATATTGACTTGTTAAACACTGTGCAGAGGCATACTCGTTGCAATACAAGCTACTGCCTTAGAAAAAAACAGAATGAAACAGATCTTAAATGCAGATTTAAGTTTCCATTTGAACCCTCTATTAAAACAAAATTAGAGTTTGAGCCCATTCATACAAAGGATGGAAGTGTGCAGTGCAAAGCAAAAATAATAACAAAAAGGAATGATGCTAGACTCAATAATCACCAACGACTCCAACTACAGGGCTGGAGAGCAAACTGTGACATTCAAGTTGTAATTGATTATCATGCATGTGTTGAATACCTTGCCAAATATGCATCTAAAGATGAACCAAGATCACCTTTAATAAAGCTTGCATTTAATTCTATTTTTCTCAATTGCAACAATAATAGCAACCCAACAAAACTCATAAAAAAATTGATAATGAAGTCATTAGGACAACGTGACTTTTCTGCACAGGAAACTATGCATCATCTCTTGTCACTGAAATTAGTCAGCTCATCATTTAATGTAGTACCTATAAGTCTTAATGGTTCACGACGAATCAAAACTCATTCACCAGATGACGACTGTATGACAAATGACTCTCTGCTTGACTCGTATGCTAAACGCGCACAGTATATTGAAACCATCCCAGACATAATGGATTTAAATTTCATTGAGTTTGCGTCCAAATACAAAGTTGTCAACAACAGAATATCAAATCAACCTGAAAATATGATTCCCAGAGTTTTCCCAGTGTATTCTTCCAATACAAAGGGCCCACATTTTGGTCTTTATTGCAAATATCAGTTGCTCAAGTACAAACCCTGGACCACAACACAACAGAATGCTTGGGACAATCAGCCAGACACTGATGATGTATATATCACCAAATGGAAAGAATTCCTTGAAACACCATATGCGTCTATGCATGTTCCTGACTGGCATGAAAAACTACAAAACATAGAAAATAAGTCAGAAGAGGAACCAAATATTGAGCCTTCCTCAAACGATCCTCCACAGCGCGAAGAGTGGATGCATTTAGCAGAACTAGTACCTGGGTCATTTGCCAATACATCCAATATGACCCAACAAGCGCTTGAAACTAGTTATAACTGGCAAACTGACAAACTGAAGTATTCAGATAATCAAATTCAAGAAATGCCTTCTTGGGTAAACACTAACAAGGAAACAATAGATTCTTCAGTTTATTTGCCTCAACATCATATCGATATTAATACTTTTAATGACAGGCAGAAACATGCCTACAATATGGTTAAGACACATTCAGAACACAACTCTCCTAAAGATCCATTATTACTTATTGTACTTGGTGTAGCAGGCACAGGTAAAAGTTACCTAATTAATGCCTTACGAAACCTCCTTCAACAAAGTTGTGCAGTGACTGCCACAACTGGCAAATCTTCATATAACATAAATGGCCGTACTATTCACTCACTATTAAAACTTCCTGTTGGGCCAAAAAGCAAAAGAGAATTAGCTGGACAAAGTCTTGTCAGATTGCAAAACAACTTAAAAAATATTGACTATATTATCATTGATGAATACTCCATGCTTGGACAAACACAGTTTGGATGGATTGATAAACGTTGCAGACAAGCAACAGGCAAAACTGATGAAATATTTGGTGGCAAATCTATTATATTAGTTGGCGACCATGGTCAATTACCACCTGTAGCTGATAAGCCACTGTATCATAGTAGACCATCAAGTTCAATAGGAGAGCAAGGTCATGTAGCTTATTTGATGTTTACCCATGTTGTCAAGTTATCAGTAAATCAGAGAGTTCAAGGCTTTAACCCTGAGCAAACTCAATTTAGAGATTTACTTATGCGACTACGCACAGGAGACTGTAATGATGAAGACTGGAATTTTCTTTTGACTCGACAACCTTCCAAAGCACAAAACGTAGCTGAATTTCACAATGCCACAAGGTTGTACTTTACCAATGAAGAAGTTGCAAATTATAACTTTGAGCAGTTATCCAATAATCCAATAATAATAATCCAATAATCCAATAGCTCGTATTGATGCACGCCACTCAAGTGATGTGGCTAAGAAAGCATCCCCAGATGACATGTCAGGATTAAAACCTATTGTTTTCCTTGCAAAGGAAGCACGTATAATACTAACTATGAATTTGTGGACAGATGTTGGACTTTGCAATGGTGCAACTGGAACTGTTCTTGACTTCATTTATGCAAACAATCAACAACCTCCTGACTTACCTATGGCTGTCATCGTAAAATTTGATGACTACAAAGGTCCATCTATTATTGATAATATACCTGCTTGTGTACCCATATGTCCAATAACCGTTACCTCTTATACTTTAGACGGTTTACATGAAAGACAACAACTACCTTTAAAACTTGCTTGGGCAATGACAATACATAAAAGCCAAGGGTTAACTCTTCCAAAGGCATGGATCAATATTGGTAAAGCTGAGACCACTGCAGGAATTTCATATGTGGCAATAAGCAGAGTCAGAACACTTTCAACTTGCATTGTTGAACCAATGAGTTTTGAAAGACTTACAAGTCTTAAAAAATGTATCAATTTAAAATATAGACTAGAGGAAGAAAGCAGACTTAATACCCTTGCAGAATGTCAAACAACACTAAATCAGTAGTAAAAATCACCAAACTAAAATCTAACAAACTTCATTGCACAAGTACATTAAGTACTACATTGTCAACATTACATCAGCAGTTTTTACACATATAAATACAACACTTCTGTATAATCCTCCTCTCTTTTTTTTTTGTGGTAAGTTTTAATTTTTTTTTAAATCATTAATATTTCTAGATTAGGAAATGTATTTGTTAAAGACTTTTTTTTCAAAACAGTATATTTACTCCTTAACCTGCACCAATAACAGTTTCATATCATAAATGTAACATTTTTATCTCCTTGATTCCACAGACAATAACAGAAAATCTTTAAAAAATGGCAGAAAAACAACAGGCAATGGCAGTAGATCCTCCAAGTTCAAAAGGTAGGAAACTTCACTCAATTAAATCACAAGCCATTACCAAATGTCATAACCCCAAACCAAAATTCTACAGAATATTCTTGAATGTTTCAACCCCATTCATACCTATCAGTTTTTCTTAAATCTCTAAAAATACTTCTGTACTGTCTGTGTATTCACGATCACGATCATAACCATTCAATCATGGTTAACCACAACTTGTAAACTGTTGCACCTGTAAAAATCACAATCAACCTCCTCTAAAAACTAAAAAGGACTGCAAAAACTGTTGGATCTAGAGTAGACTTTTTTCCAGATTGTTCTCTCTCTCCCATATTACAACCATTGTCATTATCAAATTAATACATGTTCCTTTTTATTTAACAGAATCAACAGAACTCCAGTGCTACATTCATGCTGTATCGCCCATAAAACAGTCTGGACCTACAAAATACTTCAATTGTGACCTACAAACGCAAACAAATGTAGTAAAAGCAGTTTGCTTTGCAGTAGAAAAAAGAGAAAAACTTGACGCCCTTGCACAACAACACTCACCTGTCAAGATAAGAAAATACAACCTCAGCAAAAAGTATGGCCAAGAAGATGTTGTAATTGACAAGACCACAGTAATAACACCCAGCACTACAACTGCTTTCCCCTACAAACGCCTAGACAACATAACGTCTATTTCATCACTCTCCCAAGTTGCCCCTGAGCAACTTGTTGCCATAAAAGGGCATTTGTCACAATTATCAGGAATCAAAACACTTGTACTACAGTCAAACCCAGTCAAAAAACAAGGTTACATCAGTGATCCAACAGGATACATAAAACTTGTCGTTTGGGGAGATCATGCAGGAACCCTTGAGGAAGGCAAAACCTACTACTTTGACAAAGTCAGAGTAAAGCTTTCCCATCAAGAAAGGTACATAAACACTCCAAAAAATGAAGAATGTAAAATCTCATTGGTGTTCGCTTTTCAGATCCTGTCAAAACTGTTGACATTGTTTCCCCAGTGAAAGATCTCACTGGCAACATCATAGGAGTGACAAACATAAACAAATTCTACTGTTGTTGTTCTTGTAATAAGAAAGCAACTGTCAATGGAAAACTTGCAACATGCAATAACTGCGGTATGAAAATGAAACTAACCCGTTGCAACTTGCAATGGTCCCTTAAACTCTATGTCCAAGAATCATCCAAACCAGACCACAAATTGAGGCTGTCCGTCTATAATGACGTATTCGTCAGACTTATGGATATCTGTTCTGTGAACACTTCGTGTGCATCAGATGATGACATTATTGAAGGAATTCTTGACTTGGAACTAGTCAAACTATCATTTGATAGTCAAAACAATAAGCTTATTAATATTGACGTTGTTCACATTTAAGTGGCCTTTCATATGTTTTAATGTGACTCACAAATTGACCTACAAAGCTAGTAAATCCAGCATTATCATTGTTATTAAGACGAAATAAATTTATATACCAGTTACGTTTAAAAGTTACAGTTCATTTTCTCAAAATTGCAGACTAAACAAGATTTAGTTCATCTTGAAAAATTCAAACAATGAAATCAATATTCTTAGTTAATAGAAACAAATTATTTGTTGAAACAAAATGATGTTTTGACAATTCATTCATTGATTTCAGTAAGTTATTTGTTTAGACAAAATAATAATCATTTCAACACAATAGTCATAAAATGTAGAAACAAAAAATGTTACAGTTATTTCATTTTTATGAACAAATTACAATAGTGCATTACAGTGTCAAAATAATCTTAAATACCTTTACTATTTTGGTATAATAGTCAGACTACTAAACTTTGTTTCATAGGTTAAGTGAAATGACGCTAGAGAAGTACATTACAATGAAACGATAGTCTTAATTATATATTATGTAATTTTACATATATTTTTTTATTTATAATAAATAATTCTCATTCATATCAAACAGATTATTGTTTCATTTACTCTAGGATGTACTACAAAAAAAACCCACCTATATAACCAGGTGTCGTTTAAAGGACTGGGGCATGTGTTCTGACAACTGAGCTTGATTGACAGGTGCTGAAATGACTTGAATCCAGATCTCCGAACCTCGATTAACGTTAACCCAGGATTAAATTGAACCCAAGAATCACTTTCTCTAATTATAAATGTTTCAAAAGCTAATTTCAAGCTACATAAACCAAAGTTGAAACCAAAAGAAAAATACCCTTTAAATGAAATCTCCCTTTATAAATTATTTTACTAGAATGAAAATTAGCACTAACCCTAAGTTTTCCTCATCGCCCTTTGAACAAGCCGGCCCTAAATTAGAACCAAAAACATGCCTGAAACGCGAATGCCATGTCACAACGAGGTACCTAAGGAGACGCACTTTAATCTGTGATTACTTCTAGTTGTAATGTATTTAGATATATTGCAGTGTAATTTAGGGTCGGATTACAGTATCTAGGGTTGAAGCACTGATTTTAGTATCTAGGGTTAAGCATTGATTCCAGTATTTCCAGTGTATCGAAAAGGTTAGTTCTTATATATGGTCTGGGCTAGTAGTATATTATCTTACATCCCTAAAAATTACAGTTTCCGGCAGCTAGTCCTCGGTGGTGTAGTGGATAGTGTGCATGGAGCAGATCATACCGCCCGGGTTCGATTCCCTATTCTACTGCTGTTTTATCTTTTATTTCTACTGAAATAAAAACTAAGTGTTTAAATACAACATAATAAGGGATACACCAAGTACATACCCTATATTTTATCATTTTACGCTAGCCTGCATAGCAGGCGCAAGAAAATGAAAAAAGAACGGGGAGTGTCTCGCGCGCCTCGTTCTTTCTTGTGCCCATATTATTTTCATACGCCAATTTAACGTTTTCATAACAAGCATTATTGCATTGATTATGAGGACACATGTCACGCATATTTGCAGCGAATAATTTCAAAATACCAGGGGGGGGGGATAGAAAAAAGGTCTGGAACCGAGAAACGATGTTCTCACAACTTGCAAAGCGCTCTTCCTGGTCAGCGGCGTCTTTTTGAGCGGTAAATTTGACAGACGACCTGTGTTCAGGTGTTTTCAGATGGCGATCTCTGTTAAATCTGTGTGTTTGTTGGCCTTTTTGTTGGTGCTATTATCGCGAAGTGAAGTTGAGAAAACGTTCAGAGATGATGACTCGTTCCCTAATGGCTCTGAAGCTTCCCGTCAATTGCAAGGCACAAATCACAACTCGCACAAATTACAGATACGAGTTGAACGCATGGTCAGTTTGCTCGATATTAAATTCGTTTATTCACGGGAACCCAAATATGTCAAGTTGTTTTCGATGTACCGTAGGATGCCCGAGTTTTGGGATTTAGACGATAATCAGTTTTATTTATTCGCCTCAGGACCTCTATCTGTTGCCGATAAATTGCGGGTTCAGTGGCTCTAACATCGCCTCTTCAACCGACCAGTTTTAATTTCACGATTCAACACAATATCTACTGGGAACGTGTTCTTCTCGACGAAACACGAAAAACTGCTTTTGCAAACTTTCCTGTATATCGGCGCGATGTTTTGCGTTAGGGAGATCTGAAGAAAAGAAAATTTAAAAAAAACATGTTATTTCATTCGACCGGCAAAAAGTGCTACTTTCCAATGTTGCCTTACCTTGATCTCGGAAAAACTACCGTGCATTAAAAGCGACGTCCCTAAAGAAGTAAATTTTCCAAATTGAAGGGGTTCTAAAGAAAAAAATCGTTGAATAAACTAATGAGAAGCCACCGAAATCGCACTCGCATCGGCCGCCAAGTTTTTTGTTTTGTTTGCACTTCGGGATTGACAAACTCTGCTCGTGCGCAGAACACGAATCCGCTGACTGATGCCTCCATGATTGCTTTGCAAGTTGTGGGAACATCGTTTGGATTTCACTTAAGGTGATTCCATTGAAAAAGAAGGAATTTGTACGATTTTCTAAAACTTGGTCCAGATGGTAATTATGTTATGAGTATCACAAAAATGAAATAAAAAATAGGGGTCACCGTGCTCGTTTTTGCACAACATGGATGGCCATTATAGTAACTAGACGACCCGCGAGGTTCCATTACTGAACCCTAGTAATCAGAAAGGGGACTATAATTTCTTAAAAAAATCATTGCTAGGATTAAAATAATAGAGCAGTTCAACAAAATTGACTTTGATCTTACATTATAAACTATTTTAGTTGACCAGGAATTAAGATTATGAAAGAAATTAAAGAATTCGCGGCGTGCGCGCATACCCAACACTACCTGAAGACGTGTTCTTTACAGCATTCAAATACAAATATTTCAAAGCAGAATTTTTAACTTTTCTTTAAATCGCGATATATTGTAGTCAACCGTGTGTCATTTAAATTTCTGCATTAAAAATTGGGGGTCACCGTGCTCGTTGTCAAGCTATTGTTCACGACCAGCGCGAAATCCTCTTTGTAATTGAATCCTTTAAGGAAACCCTCTTGCTTCGGAGTGCACGCGCGCTCGTGCACGCGCAAATGACGCAATTCATTATGCGCAGTAGTGATGCGCAATGCAAAACTGGGGAATCACCTTAAGGTGGCTGAACACAGTTTCACTGTACCTATGCGTCATTCATTGTCATTTTAAAACCACTAACGTCTGGACGACCAAAATTGGCGAGGCATACGCTTAAGCAACAAGCTATATGAAAAAAGGGCATGCGCATGGCTAGCGTGTAGCCACGTTTTGGGGAGCTCCCTTCGAAATTCGAGTTGCTTTCACTTTATATGGCCAGCAAACATAAAAGTTCCAAACGAAAGGAGAGAAGACAAAGTAGCGGCGAATTCAGTGAGGAAAGCAGCCCTTCTCCAGACGAAAAAAAGCCAAGAAACGAATCTATCGAAGGAGACGAGGAGGAGGCGTTAGCTACGTTGAATATGGCGGAACAGATAAACGAGCGATTAGACCAAGTTCTCTCCCGACTTGGGGCGCTAGAAAAGAAACTTGAAAAGCTAGATAGGATCGAAGTGAAACTACAAGAAGTAAATGCAACGGTTTCCAAACTGGAGAGCAATGTGAGTACTCTACATGGTGAGATCACACAACTTAAAGCGAAACACGATGAGACCGATAAACTCACTCACAAGCTAGAGAGGAGTGTAGAATTTTTGAACGGCTCCGTTGAACAGGCGGACGAGGATATAAATAATTTAAAAACACAATACAAGCTTGAGACTAGTTTATTAAACCAAAAATTGTTGTATTTAGAAGCCTACAGTAGAAGAGAAAACCTCAAATTTGTGAACATCCCTGTGGAGTTAAATGAGGACGTCGATGGCGAAGGAGCGGAAGACACACGTGAGGTTCTGTGGAAGTTTCTGGAGGAAAAATTACACATTGAGGACGCGAGGGAAATCGAGTTTCAAAGAGTGCACAGAAATGGGAGAAAGATCAGCAATAATCCCCGTCCGATCTTGGCCAGATTTCTTCGATTTACTGATCGTGAACTGGTGCGTAAAAAGGCGAAGGAACTGAAAGGAACAAATTTCGTAATCTACGAGGACCTGCCAAAGGAGCTCATCGACAGACGACGTTTAATGCTACCAAAATTAAAAGCTGCTAAGAAGCAAGGAAGCAGGGCCTACTTTAGCGCATCGGAGCCAGATAAACTGTATGTAAATGGCACCCTAGTTTTGTAACAATAGAGATCAGTTTTATCTTCGACCTTATTTTGCAGCTTTGACCTACTTATATATCGCCATAGAATAGTTTTTTTTTCTAGGAAACTTCGTTTTTCAGGGAGCATGGATCAATACTAACTCATCGAATCAGTACCATAGCGCTAAAAATGCTGCGACCACATAGTATATGTACCATGTTTTTGTATTTATGTGTGTGTTTTTTTGTATCCACTGGGGAAAATTCAATTTTTATTCAATCAAACCAAATGAGTATCATTTCTCGCTGCATTTTTCCTAGCTTTAAGCTCTATATTTGCCACTATAGCCTACCAGGGTGATTTAAGTGTCATGTCATTAAATGTCAGAGGGTTAAGAAATCAGGTTAAAAGAAGAAGTATTTTCAGGTTTTTGAAAGATCAGAATTGTTTATTTTACTTTCTGCAAGAAATTTATTCAAAACCAGGTGATGAAACAGTTTGGAGGAGTGAGTGGGGAGGTGACATTTTCTTTTCACACGGCTCAATTCATAGCAGAGGTGTTTGTATCTTAATTAACCCCTTATATGGTCAGACGGTTAACAACTTCAACAAAGACCAAAATGGGAGAATTGTCTCAGTGGACATAGCTTCTGAAGCAGGCAACTTATCTGTATGTAATATTTATGCTCCAAACAATTTACAACAGCAGAATGAATTTTTGCATTTTTTACATGAATATTTAATGTCCAACACTGACATTGGAAACCTAGTTATAGGAGGTGACTGGAATGTTGTTCTTTATGCCATTGACAAAATAGGTGGCGCGGCGTGGAAGCCACATACTTATCGAAACAATCTTATATCAATGATGAGAGAACTTGAGCTTGTTGACATCTATAGAAAACAAAATCCGAGCAAACTGAGTTTCACTTATGAGTCCAAGGCACTCAATCTCAGCTCGCGAATCGATTTCTTTCTTATTGCTCAATCCTTAATCAAATGTGTGTCTCACATAGGTACAAAAGTCTCTATTGCTCCTGATCACAAAGCAGTAAAACTTAGTTTGACTGTTACGAAAAAAAGACGCGGACCGGGTCTATGGAAATTCAATAATTCTCTTGTAGAAGATGAAGAATATAAAAAACTTATAAAAGAAAATTATCCTAACATAATAAATAAATACTCGGATGTGGAAGACAAAAGGTTAAAGTGGGAACTTATCAAAATGGAAATAAGAGCGCTTACAATCCCTTATTCCAAAAACAAACAAAAAAAGCTTCGTATAATTCGCGAAAGTGTTGTTTTTCGTCTTAAAATCAAACAATTTTTCGTTAGTAAAAATGTTTGTTCAATCAATAGATAATATATAGAACCATTGAAGAAATACACTGCCTTTTTGGTCGTTTTTGTCTTTGGATCGAGAACCCAGTCAAATGCAACGCATGCGCAGTTGACCAAAAAATTGTGACTGGATGTTTTAGCGAATTTCCTTGGAAACGTGCTGATTTCTACGAAACTACTCATTAGAATTTCACGAAATTTGGCACAATAATAGTTCCGAATATGCCGAACTCACCTGCCATCAAAAATTTGAAATCTAACAGAGGAGATTTTTACAAAACGCAAACATATTAAACCACAAATTACGGAAGATCCCTCTGTCAAAATTACATGAGACCAGTGTTAACATGCGGATATTTTTACGAGTTTACTGGAGACAAATGATGGACAAAATCTAATGACTAGATTTTCTGAAAATAAAAGGAACCAAATATTGCAGGCTGATTTTCAATCCACCGTGTTGCCATGGCAACACCCTAAAAGCTCAACAAAAATATCAAAATATATAGCTTGTTGCTTAATCGTATGCCTCGCCAATTTTGGGCGCCCAGACGTTAGTGGTTTTAAAATGACAATGAATGACGCATAGGTACAGTGAAACTGTGTTCAGCCACCTTAAGAGAATGTATGGGAAGTTGCTTCTCCCCCCCCCCCCCCCCCCTGCAAAATACAATTTGATTTTTAAATTAAAATTTGTACGTATCTTATTATTGGTTTCAGTACTTATGTCATATCAAAATTGAGAGAAGCATTAAAAACAAATTTCGATTCCAAAATGTTTATGGAATTGTAGAGAGTCTAAAACTATACATATCTGAGCCAAATTTTGAAGCGCCAGAGCATTTAATTCAATAGTTTTAGGCGAACGATTATTCGAGCTTCAAAGTCTTAATTACGCCAAATTTTCATCACAAAATATTGGATTCACTATAAGTTCCATTTATAAATCGGCTTATTTAAGGATCTCTATGGCAAAAATAACTTTCGGCTGGTTCAATTTTATTTATTTTGCACGGCTTATCTGAAATAGCGTGACGAATAGCACAAATTTACAAACACAAATAAAAACATTATGCGTTAACATTAATATTAATATAAAATGAGCTAAGTATGACCAGGGTTTTCATTAAGATTTCAAGGCCACGTAGCAGGAGCCATTAGTGTAAAGTAACAGGAAGAGTCATTTAAAAACAGCTCCGCTGTTTCCTTCCTAGGAGGGTCAGAGGATAATCCCCCCCAGGAAATTATGAAAAATTAAAGCCTCTTAGACGTGCTTTTCGTGTTTCTGAGCAGCAATATTAAACCCTTTAGTCTAATACAGTACAAACGTTTTAACGTATATTTAATGGCGTCGAGCATCGTACCGGGTCGGCAGACAGAAAAACGTCTAGAAGACT